>OY293313.1:3610585-4050998 GCA_958502075.1 Orchestes rusci | reverse complement strand
AGCGAAGCTTGACAAAATGCAAAAATAGCCTTAACTACTGTTCCCTTGACCAGCGAACCAAACACTGGCCAAAAAGAACATCCCTTAAACCTAATTTAACTAAAAAAACCCATAAAAATAAAATCGGATATATATTTTTGTACAAAAATATAAACTATTTGTGCTACCAAAGGGGACACTACGTGGCCCCACAATTGTCTTTATTCAATCTTTAACCCTCCTTCCCGTAGCCTTCATTGGAGTACATACACCATGGTGACATGGGGGGTTGATGGAACCTTTATGAATTGATTTCATAGTAAGGGAGCTTTATGGAAGCCAGCGTGAACTTCATTTAACCTTTATAAACTTGAGTGACCTTGACAAGATCATAGACGAGAAAAAGTCGTCTCTTGGTAATCTCTATGACCTTCATAAAGGCTGTTATTTACCTTTAAAGGTCATAGATTAAATTTGTAAAAAGTTCTATGTTGCTATAAAGTCATTACCTGTGAAAAAACACTGAATCACCATCACAAGTGGATGACCTTTGTGACATTGGTAGAGGTCATTGTATTTTTTTAAAAACTTTATGACCTTGATGAAGGCTATTGGATTAATATATGAAATTAATATTTAACTTTGATATATCAAGTGACCTTTATTGGGACCTTCCACCTTGAAAAAGGTCATCAGACGACGATAAAAAGTAGTTGAAAAGTAAATTATCAACAAATTGAATTAATATGCCCTTGATCAAGGCTATTAATAGAAAAAGTAGTTAGTAACCTACCATTGGTGATGAATGACCTTCATTGACATTTGCAGAGGTCACCTACTTGATGACAAAATGTACGACCTTTATAACCTTCAAAAAATGCTTCTCCTTCCAAAGAATTTGAAATGAGTGGTTTTCTGTTGATATAGGACGATATGACCTTGATCAGGGCTATTATAAAAAACTGAATTACCATTTAATGTGGATGACCTTCATGAAGGCTATCATTGACATTGGTGGAGGTCATCATACAGAGAAGTATCCACATTCAATTGAAAAAATATCATTATACTTAATGACCTTGAAGGCTATTAAAACTAAATGTGAAAAGAATTGTCAAATGTTGAATTATCAAGTTAAGTGACCTTTATGATATTCAAATAGTCAAAAAGATTCTTAACCTTCCAAGGAATTTGAAACAAAAATCGTAGAAGAATTGATTTTATGTTGAATGACCCACATTATGACCTTCAAAAAGGCTATAGAATAATGACCTTCAATGTTCAACCTTCCAAAGAACTTGAAATGAGCAACGTAGAACTGAATAACCATTCAAGGTGACCTTTATGACCTTCATGACTTCTATACAGAAGTATAAACCTTCAATTGGAACAAAACATAATACTTTATGACCTTGAAGGCTATTGGAAAGAAATTTAAAAATAATTATTGTCAGATGACTTTAAAAAAAAACGCTTAATTGATAGAGGTCATCGACTTCTGTAGTAGAGAAATATTAACCTTCAATTGGGAAATAAATGTTCTTTTTTATGACCTTAAGGCTAATGAAAAAATGCTTGACCTTCCAATAAATATGAAATGAGGAACGTAATACTAAACCTCCATTTAAAGGGAATGACCTTCATGATTGTTATCATTGTCATTGATAGAGGTCATCGATTTCTACATTCAATTGGAAAAAATTCAATCAATTTTATGACCTTCAAGACTTTTGAACAAGAATGATCAAAAAATGCTGATTATCAGGTAAGTGACCTTTATGACCTTGAAAAAATGTTTTGTTCAATCTTTCAAAGAATTTGAAATCAAAAACGTAGAACTGGATAACCATTCAAGGTGGATGACCTTCATGTCTTTCATGAAGGTCATCGACTTCTATGGAGAAGTATTTATATACATTGAATTGGAAACAGATCATTTTACTTTATGATCTTGAAGGCTATTAAAAAATAGAAGAATTGAATTAACATTTGAGATGAATTACCTTCATGACCTTCCTGAAGATTATTCAATCGTTGACATTGACAGAGGTCACCCATAGAAAATTATTCACATTTAATTGGAACAAATCATTGTACTTCATGACCTTGAAGGCTATTGAAATGAAAATAACTGTCAAATGACCCATGACTTTCAAATGAAAAACGTAGGAAAAGACAAAAAGATTCTACTTTATGACCTTGAAGGCTACTAGAAAAAAATCCAAAAAGAATAATAATTGTCAGATGACCTTTATGAAGTCAAAAAATGTTGACCTTCCAAACTTCAAATAAAAAACGTAGGAAAACAAAAAAACATTGTACTTTATGACCTTGAAGGCTATTGAAAAAAAAAATGTAAACCTTTATGACCTTCAAAAAAAGTCGACCTTCCAAACTTCAAATAAAAAACATAGGAGAAGAAAAGAAAAATATTCTCTCTCTGACCTTGAAGGATATTTAAAAAATTGTGAAAATAGTTGTTGGATGACCTTAATGACCCCCAAAAAATATGTCAACCATCCAAAGAACTTCAAATAAAAAACTTAGGAAAGGAAAACAAATCATTCTACTTTATGACCTTGAAGGCTATTGAAAAAAATGTAAAAAGAATTGTCTGATGACCTTTATGACCTTCAAAAGAACATCAAATAAAAAAGGTGAGATGATATGTTCAATATCCATTATTATACAATGACCTTGAAGGTCATTGAAAAAATTTTCAGCTAAGATTTACGACTTTTTAAAAAATGCTTAACCTTCCAAAGAATTTGAAATGGAATCAATGGGTTTTATTATTCGAGGTAAATGACCTTTATGACCTTTATGAAGGCTATTATTCGATTTCCATAGAAAAATATTACATTCAATTGGAAAAAAACATTGAATTTTACAACCTTAGAGGCTACTGAAAAAAAATGAGAAAAGAAATATCAAGACCTTAATGACCTTCAAAAAAAATGTTTTCTTTCCAAAGAACTTCAGATAAATAACGTAGGAATTGCAAAAACATCATTTTAATTCATAACCTTAAAGGCCATTGAAGAAAAAAGTGTAAAAAGAAGTGTCAAATGACCTTAATGATGTTAAAAAAAAAACTTCCCAACTTCAAATTAAAAACGTAGGACATGAAAAAACACCCTATCTATGACCTTGAACGCATAAAACCTTTATGAAGGCTTTGACATTGGTAGAGGTCATCGATTTCCAAAGAAAAGTATCACATTCAATTGGAAAAAGTTCATTCTACTTTATAACCTTGAAGGCTATTGAAAAAAAGAGTGAAGCGAACTATCAAATGAGCTTTATGACCTTCAAAAAAGAAATGTTTTGCTTCCAAAGAACATTAAATAAAAAAACGTAAGAGAGAAAACAAAGCATTCTGATGTATAACCTTGGAAGCTATTGAAAAAAAAATGTAAAAAAAACTGTCAATTGACTTTTATGACCTTAAAAAAAATGCTGACTTTTCAAACTTCATATAAAAAATATAGGAAAGAAAACATACATTTAGTGACCTTGAATGCCATTGAAAAAAATTGTTAGATTACCTTTATGACCTTCAAAAAAATGCTTAACCTCCAAAAAAAATTGAAATAAAATCCGAGTTATTAATTCAGGTGAATGACATTTGTGACCTTCATGGAGGCTATTATTGACATTGGTGAAGATCATCGACTTCTATAATAGGAGAGTATTTACAATTGAATTGGAAAAAACATCTACTAGAAGAACTGTCAAATAACCTTTATGACCTTCAAATAAGATGTTAACCTTCCAAAGACCTTGAAGGCTATTGAGAAAAATGTAAAAAGATGTTGAATCATCACTTTGAAATATTAAGACCTTTATGAAATAATCAAAAAATGAAAATGAGACCTTGATTAAGGTTCTTGATAGAAAAAGTACATTCAACTTTAACCTTGAATCACTACTAGATCCCCAAAAAAGGTTTTTAAACTATCATGAGGTCTAATAAATATCCTTTGTATGGCCTTATCAGACGTTTATAAAGACAAATAATGACAACATCACCTTCATGGCCTTGATAACATAAACCCTCAAGCCCCCAAATAAACCAAATCCAAACATGCTTTGATCTTCAAAGTAAATAACAGCCTTCATGAAGGCTATCGAAAAATGCACCATCGAAAGCGTCCATGAAGGCTTAAATTGCCCACGATAAAGGCCATCAACCCCCCATATTAGTCTGAATTCCGGCACAGTCGCTGTTATGACAATAAGCCCTAAAATTGACTCGTACATCCAACACCCTATATAACATAGAACCTAATTAAAGGTCCCCTCAAGAACCCGGCTCTGGAATGTCAACGTTAAAGCTGCTTTAAGTACTTTTACTGTATATACATACGTATGAGCGAGTATTTAAATTTGTGGGTAGAAATGCGGATAAATTGGGGCGGTTGTGGTGGTGGCGGCAGCTGTGGTTGGCACATACGCTCTTTTGGCGCTAGCCGCCTGTTCCTGAAATGCATCCCCATAGCTGCGTTTTACTGCCATATGTTGCATTAACGGCACCATATTGGGATTAGTTTGCTGCGGCAACAAATACTGCCGCTGCGGTAATGTCAGTGGTAAACGTGGCGGCAACATCAAAAACGGATACGGCAACACTGTTTTGCCACTATTAGGCGATAATGGGGCAAACAAATTGTGCTGCGCCATTAGCAGCATTTCGTTTTGCGCATGCGCTTGAGATTGACGCGCCAGTAGACTTTGCTGCGCGATAAGTTGCGCTTGTTGTTGAGCATGAATCAGAGCCGGGTCCCATAACGGGGACTGAGCGGGAGGTGGGACATGGGTGGGGGGAAGGGGTAACATACCGGTTGTGCTGAGTAGGGTGGGCGCGGGGGCGGGCGCTTTTGTCGGAGACTGGGGGGCGGGGATGCCGCCTGTTAGGACAAGGTTCATATCCTCGCCTGAGCACTGGAACACTTCGATGTAGCGTTGTTTTTTGCCGAAAATCATGTAGCGGTGGTGTTTTTGTTGGGCAGTTATGAAGGCTGATTGTTCTGAGTCCATTTGGATGAAGGCTTCGCCGCTTGGTTGGCCCTTGATGGGATTATTAATGTTAATCTCAAATTAATTATGCTCGTATAGTCGAGACTTGAGTCGATCTCAGGCTTGAGAACTGAGGCCTACTTAAGTTCTACCTTGAACAATGCTTGAGACAAGAACGTGAGGTTATGCTATGTTAACAACATTATCATTTGTTTCGATATGGATAGATTGTCATATTTCAAGACATTTTTGTTCCTGGAAAAATGTTCAAAATATCAAAAATAATAGCGCTAGAAGCAATTTAAGGTATTGATGACGTGGCATATTTTCCAAAATCAAAAATCAATATTTCCCTAACGGTTGACATTTTGACAGTGAAAATTAAAAACGAAAAAATTTAAAATAAAATATACTTGGACTTGTTAAAAAAAATGTGGAAAAACTTCTTAAAATCTGAAATATCGAAAAAGTAAATTGTATTGCGGACTAAAAATAAAAACAATGCGAAGAAATAATTTTAAATACATAATACAGGGTGTTACTTAATGATAGGCCGTGACTCCAAGGACGCAATCCTGAGCCAATTTCAAGATAAACATAGTCTGGTTTTCGAAATACAGGGTGTTGAAAGTTAAGAAAAAAAAACGGATTTATCATCACAAAGACCCTTCTGCCGATTGAGTTTTGGCAGGATTTTCCATTGTAAGAAGACACTAAATTAGCACTTATTAGATGGTGATTATGAGCTCCAGTGGCGTACCAAGGGTGCACCACTGACTTTTTTTTGAAAATGTCATTATTCATAATATGATAAATGAAGCAGCTAAAAATACAACTTTTTCGTAACCCGATATTTTTTCAATTTTTTTTCGGTTTTCGAGGAAAAAAAACACTTTATTGCATGTCGGAGAGTTGTTAAAATAAAGTAAACTTTGTTCGTTGCAATGAAGTGATTTTCTTTTTTTTTGCAGAAAAAGTCTGTGTTGCACGTTTTTTTTTGTAATGATAAACCCGATTTTTTTCTAAACCTTCAACACCAAGTATGTATTTCGTTGTTCTATGGATAGATTGTTATATTTCAAGACATTTTTGCTCTTGGAAAAATGTTGAAAATATCAAAAATAACAGCACAAGAAGCAATTTAAGGAATTGATGACGTGGCATATTTTCCAAAAACATAATTCAATATTTCACGAACGGTTGACATTTTGACAGTGAAATTTGGTGGAAAAGGGTTTTTGAGGATGCTCTTCCCATTGGTGACATTTGTGGATCTGTCAAAGTGATATTTCAAGGTCAAAATACACAATATCTTGAACATTATTTCTTTTCTGATGTGCTATGGATAGAATGTCATATTTCAAGACATTTTTGTTCTGGAAAAAATGTTGAAAATATCAAAAATAACAGCGCTAGAAGCAATTTTAAGAATTGATGACGTGGCATATTTTCAAAAATCAAAATTCAATATTTCATGAACGGTTGTCACATTGAAAATACATCTTGGTGATAAGAGGTTTTAAGGGATGCTCTTTTGATTTGAGATAGTTTTGGAACTGTCAAAGTGACATTTCAAATTTCAAGGCCAAAATACACAATAATTTGAAAATTATTAAAATTGTCTGTGAAATGTCAAAATCCATCTATAAAAAATAGTGAAGCAATGGAGTTTTGAAATTTTGGTGACGTGCAAAGTTCAAACTAACATAACTCCGTTAAAATCAACATGATTTTCAAGCAAAAAAAAAGCATCTCAAAGACCATTTTATTCGCTTTAAAATGACTTTTTAAATGTCAAAATCCATCTACAAACAATGAAGTTACGGAGCTTTAAAGTTGGGTGACGTGGCAACGTTCAAACTGTCATAACTCCATTAAAATCAACATGATTTTCAAGCGAAAAAAAGCATTTCAAAGACAATTTTATTCGCTTTAAAATGACTTTCTAAATGTCAAAATCCATCTATAAACAATGGAGCTATGTAGATTTAAAATTAGTTGACATGGCAACGTTCAATCTACCGTAACTCCGTTAAAATTAACATGATTTTCAAGCGAAAAAAGCATTTCAAAGACAATTTTATTCGCTTTAAAATGACTTTTTAAATGTCAAAATCCATCTACAAACAATGAAGTTACGGAGCTTTAAAGTTAAGTGACGTGGCAACGTTCAAACTGTCATAACTCCGTTAAAATCAACATGATTATCAAGCGAAAAAAAGCATTTCAAAGACAATTTTATTCGCTTTAAAATGACTTTCTTAATGTCAAAATCCATCTATAAACAATGGAGCTATGTAGATTTAAAATTAGTTGACATGGCAACGTTCAATCTACCGTAACTTCGTAAAAATTAACATGATTTTCAAGCAGAAAAAAAGCATTTCAAGACAATTTTATTCGCTTTAAAATGACTTTTTAAATGTCAAAATTCATCCACAAACAATGAAGTTACGGAACTTTAAAGTTGGGTGACGTGGCAACGTTCAAACTGTCATAGCTCCGTTAAAATCAACATGATTTTCAAGCGAAAAAAAAAGATTTCAAAGACAATCTTATTCGCTTTAAAATGACTTTGTAAATGTCAAAATCCATCTACAAACAATGAAGTTACGAAGCTTTAAAGTTGGGTGACGTGGCAACGTTCAAACTGTCATAACTCCCTTAAATTCAACATGATTTTCAAGCGAAAAAAAGCATTTTGAAAACAATTTTATTCGCTTTAAAAAGATTTTTTGAATGTCAAAATCCATCTTAAAAAGTCGTATTTCTTCTAGACATTTTTGTTCTTGAAAAAAAACTGAAAATAACAAAAATATCAGCGGTAGAAGCAATTCAAGTAATTGATGACGTGGCATATTTTCACGAAGATTTGTCTGAGCACGACTCAAGTCTTAAATTGAGATCGGACTATATGCACTTACTTGAGCATTGTACACCATATGCACCCCCTGGTAGACGATGTTTTTGGCATACTCGCCCAAAAAGTCCAAAATATGTTCAACTTGGGACTCATATGGTAGTCCGCGCAAGCGCACACAGTCCTTGCGGGTGCCGGACGTGATAACATGCTGCGGCAACAGCGGATAGTTGGGTATGGGAATGGGAGGCAATTGCGGAGCAGGCGCTTGCTCCACCATCATCGACCGATTGAGCACCTGTTGCACTTCCGCCGTTGTAGACCGGAACAGCTCGATGTACCTACTTCCTATCACCTCCCGATGTTTGGCCAGAGCTTTGGGGGCGTCAGTCTCCTCGGCAAAGAGAACAAAAGCATCGCCCGTGGCTCGGCCGTCGGGCTTGCGCACAAACAACACCCCGTCCACACCATCCATAACGGTGCATGGTTTGTCGCCTGCTTCGAAAAAATCCAGCTGGAAATTTCATTAACCATGTAGCTGTGGCATGTGGAGGTGATATACTTACGACTTGCTGGGCAGTACAGTCATAGGGCAGGCCGCGCATGCGCACGATGACGGCCGCGCCCCTGCTAAGGAACGCCAGGGCTTCGCAGCTGCTGCCACCTGCTACAGACAAAAAATCCTCTCCTGTCGCTCGGTAGACTTCAATATAACGAGGGCCGATATGGTGTTTGTGTCGTTTTAGGGCAATATCGCGGTGTTCTTGCGATACAAAACGAACTAGGGCTTCGCCGTTACGTCGACCTAGTGACGATAGACAGAGTGCCACTCCGCCCCTGATAATATTAATGTAAAATGATACAGGGTGATTAGGTACTTACTTTGCAACGTTCAATCCTCGGAAAAACTTAGCAATATCCTGATCGCTACTCTGCCAGGGCAGTCCTCGTGCTCGTACAACACAATTGGGGTCTATTTCATCGTCTTTCGATCTGGAACGTGGAAAATCGTATATTTAACAGTTTCTTATCGAAACAGGCAATTAAACAAAAACGGCTTATCGCCAGGGAAAAATTAAATACATTTTTGAACCCATATTTTTGTTTGATTGTTTATTTTCGATAAGGCCGAGATTTGAGACGTCTTATCGAAAGCGTGTGTTTGGTGAGCGTTGAGTGATTTAGTGGGTTTTTGATTTGTTTGTTTTTTCGAAAAATGTTAGTCTTATGAGTGTCAAGGAAATTGGAAAAAATATGAAAAAGCTGCAGTAATTTCTCAATTTATAAATCCAGTGAAAATATAATAGTGATCTTGCATCAATATTATTATTGGTGGATTCGAAAATCAATGAAAAATAAGGAGACACGTATTTTTTCTTTTTCTTGTTAGTCGAAAATTATATAACGCTATGAATTGTGACAAATCACTGAGTTATGACGTCACATCTCAGTTATACCATACTCAGTATATCTATGGGTGTTTATTAATTGAATGCCAATACTTGAGGGTGATAATCCTTATATGATTTTAAAATAAAAAGTTTATATGGACAAAGGTCCGCAAGAGCCTAATTTTCAAGATACAGGGTTGAAATTATAAAAAATAAATGAATTTTTTTATAATTACTTTATTATCAAAGTTCCAGATATCTTTATGACATTTGGTAGACGTCTTCTATGAATCAATATGCATTTTGTGATGTGAGAACAATTTTATTATTTTCACCAGTGGCGTCCGTACGGGTTTTGCACTCGATATTTTTGGAGAAAAAACTTGTACGCCACTGCTTCCTTTCAGAATAAAAACTATTTTTGAAATCCCCATTTATTTCTGAGCCAATTGTTCTATGGATTTTTTTTCGTGCGGCGCATGGTTTTCGATTAAAAAAATAAGATATACTCAATTGCATTGACACCCTGCTGTGTCTTCCAATATTTTTAAATCTGTGGCGCCCTCTCTAACATTCCCATGCATATTGATGCATAGAAGACGTGTACCAAAATTCAAGAAGATATCTGGAATAGCATCAAAGTAATGAAAGAGAAGATTTTTTTTTAAATTTATCTAGGACATAAGTCCGATGTCCATATGAACTTTTTGTCTTAAAATCATCCAAGGACCACCCTCACCCTGTATAAACCGAACTTAAAACTCAATTTCTGGAAAAATCTTATTTCAACGAAATAAAAAAATACGTATGGATTTTTTTTGTAATTTTTCTACAGTTTGCAATGAGAAAAATCGTTGTAGCAAAAGCTACAACAAATTAATTTTTAATAAAACCTATAATCGTTAAATGAATTATTGGGAAATTAAATTGACAAAGGAGTTGCAAAATAAAGAATCAATTTTTCAAAACTTGAATGAGAATACACATGACTATACTCAGGATAAAAGCTAAGAACTGTCGATTTCAACGTTTTTGCTTATTTCGGAGCTCAAATTCATGCAATAAATTCACCAATCAACCACAAAAACCACTAAAACTCACCCTAGAATAAACTCTTAAACTTGTACACTACACGTGAGCACCACAGTACCATTCAGTGTTCAATCTTAAAATATTTCGATAAAGACATCTTTCGACATGAAAAAAACTCTTTGCAGCTTCTCTGTCCCGCGGCAGCGATTGAACAGAGACGGAACCATGTTGATAAGTACCCGACAGTTATCGGAACCCAACGTACAAATGTCAGCAGAGTACCGATAAGGTTTTTGTACTGGGCGAGAGAAAAAAATTGTTTATTCGAGAATGTTTGGCATTTGCGAGAGGTAGAGGATTTTTCGGATGGTTTTTGTGTTTTGTGTTTGTTTTGTTTTTTTTACTTGGAGTTGTTGTCATGTGGATTTGATTTGAAATTCTGATGAAGTGGCAACGGTGTTTGAATTTTGAACACTCGAAATTGATTTTATCTGTACAAATATATTATTGGTCGATTATTGTGATATTAACCACTTGAAGTTTGGCCTTGTAATAGGAAATTCAGGTAATTGAAAATTATTGAATGCAAGATATATTAGGTACACAAATATTTTGGTGTAGGCGGTTTTGACTGGGTCCTTTTTATGGAAAAAAAACCTTCCTTCCCTTAACTCTCACGAATCAGTCATAAGGAATCGATTGCGCATGAATTCAAAGTGGTACGAATGATATGGTACTCTAGATACGAACTACAAAAGATAAATACACAAAGATGGTACTCATCTCTCAAAAATCTAGTACGGGAAACCGATTGGGCATAATTTCAAAGTGGTTCCCAATGATGGTAGATTGATATACATAGATGGTACTCGCTTCTAAAAAATCAGATTTTAAAGTAACAACAAAACACGAAAAAAACACCAAAATTGCAATTTTAAAGATAATTGACTGATTTTTGAGGCAAACTGTAGAAAAATGTCTGCTTCAACTCATGCTAAAACACCATCCACAGGAGAGGACTTAAAAAAAATTCCTGGCACCTCATAGTTGAATTTTCCAAAAAAAAAACTAATAACTGGATGATTTTTGTGTCAAAATGTAGAAAAATGTCTGCATTAACTCATACCAAGTGGCCATTTACAAAAGGGGACTTAAAATAATTTTCCTGACACCTCAAAGTTCATTTTTGCAGATTTTAGAGTTACGACAACAAAACAGAAAAAACATCAACAAAACTGCAATTTTTAAGATAATTGACTGATTTTTGTGGAAAACTGTCGAAAAATGTCTGCTTCAACTCATACTAAAACACCATTTACAGAAGGGAACTTGAAATAATTTTCCTGATATCTCAAAGTTAAAATTTGCAGATTTTAGAGTAACGACAACAAAACAAAAAAAAATCACCAAAACTGCAATTTTGAAGATAACTGGATGATTTTTGTGTCAAACTGTAGAAAAATTTCTGCTTTAACTCATACTAAGTCGCCATTTACAGAAGGGGACTTGAAATAATTTTCCAGACACCTCAAAGTTAATTTTTGCAGATTTTAGAATAACGACAACAAAACAAAAAAAATATCACCAAAACTGCAATTTTGAAGATAACTGGATGATTTTTGTGTCAAAATGTAGAAAAATGTCTGCTTTATCTCATACTAACACATCATTTGCAGGAGGGGACTTAAAATAATTTTCCTGGCATAGTTGAATTTTGCAGATTTCTGAGTAACGACAACAAAACACACAAAATATCACCAAAATTGCAATTTTAAAGATAATTGACTGATTTTTGTGGCAAACTGTTGAAAAATGTCTGCTTTAATTCACACTAAAACACCATTTACAGGAGGGGACTTAAAATAATTTTCCTGACCCCTCGAAGTCCAATTTTGCAGATTTCAGGGTAACGACAACAAAACACAAAAAATATCATCAAAATTGCAATTTTAAAGATAATTGACTGATTTTTGTGGCAAACTGTAGAAAAATGTCTGCTTTTATTCATACTAAAACACCATTTACAGAAGGGGACTTGAAATAATTTTCCTGACCCCTCGAAGTCTAATTTTGCAGATTTAAGAGTAATGACAACTAAACACAAAAAATATCAACAAAACTGCAATTTTGAAGATAACAGGATGATTTTTGTGTCAAAATGTAGAAAAATGTCTGCTTTATCTTATACTAACACATCATTTGCAGGAGGGGACTTAAAATAATTTTCCTGGCACCTCATAGTTGAATTTTGCAGATTTCTGAGTAACGACAACAAAACACAAAAAATATCACCAAAATTGCAATTTTAAAGATAATTGACTGATTTTTGTGGCAAACTGTTGAAAAATGTCTGCTTTAATTCACACTAAAACACCATTTACAGGAGGGGACTTAAAATAATTTTCCTGACCCCTCGAAGTCCAATTTTGCAGATTTCAGGGTAACGACAACAAAACACAAAAAATATCATCAAAATTGCAATTTTAAAGATAATTGATTGATTTTTGTGGCAAACTGTAGAAAAATGTCTGCTTTTATTCATACTAAAACACCATTTACAGAAGGGGACTTGAAATAATTTTCCTGACCCCTCGAAGTCTAATTTTGCAGATTTAAGAGTAATGACAACTAAACACAAAAAATATCAACAAAACTGCAATTTTGAAGATAACAGGATGATTTTTGTGTCAAAATGTAGAAAAATGTCTGCTTTATCTCATAAACACATCATTTGCAGGAGGGGACTTAAAATAATTTTCCTGGCACCTCATAGTTGAATTTTGCAGATTTCTGAGTAACGACAACAAAACACAAAAAATATCACCAAAATTGCAATTTTAAAGATAATTGACTGATTTTTGTGGCAAACTGTTGAAAAATGTCTGCTTTAATTCACACTAAAACACCATTTACAGGAGGGGACTTAAAATAATTTTCCTGACCCCTCGAAGTCCAATTTTGCAGATTTCAGGGTAACGACAACAAAACACAAAAAATATCATCAAAATTGCAATTTTAAAGATAATTGACTGATTTTTGTGGCAAACTGTAGAAAAATGTCTGCTTTTATTCATACTAAAACACCATTTACAGAAGGGGACTTGAAATAATTTTCCTGACCCCTCGAAGTCTAATTTTGCAGATTTAAGAGTAATGACAACTAAACACAAAAAATATCAACAAAACTGCAATTTTGAAGATAACAGGATGATTTTTGTGTCAAAATGTAGAAAAATGTCTGCTTTATCTCATACTAACACATCATTTGCAGGAGGGGACTTAAAATAATTTTCCTGGCACCTCATAGTTGAATTTTGCAGATTTCTGAGTAACGACAACAAAACACAAAAAATATCACCAAAATTGCAATTTTAAAGATAATTGACTGATTTTTGTGGCAAACTGTTGAAAAATGTCTGCTTTAATTCACACTAAAACACCATTTACAGGAGGGGACTTAAAATAATTTTCCTGACCCCTCGAAGTCCAATTTTGCAGATTTCAGGGTAACGACAACAAAACACAAAAAATATCATCAAAATTGCAATTTTAAAGATAATTGACTGATTTTTGTGGCAAACTGTAGAAAAATGTCTGCTTTTATTCATACTAAAACACCATTTACAGAAGGGGACTTGAAATAATTTTCCTGACCCCTCGAAGTCTAATTTTGCAGATTTAAGAGTAATGACAACTAAACACAAAAAATATCAACAAAACTGCAATTTTGAAGATAACAGGATGATTTTTGTGTCAAAATGTAGAAAAATGTCTGCTTTATCTCATACTAATACATCATTTGCAGGAGGGGACTTAAAATAATTTTCCTGGCACCTCATAGTTGAATTTTGCAGATTTCTGAGTAACGACAACAAAACACAAAAAATATCACCAAAATTGCAATTTTAAAGATAATTGACTGATTTTTGTGGCAAACTGGGGAAAAAGGTCTGCTTTAACTCATACTTAAACACCATTTACAGGAGGGGACTCGAAATAATTTTCCTGACACCTCAAAGTTCAATTTTGCAGATTTTAGAGTAACGACAACAAAACAAAAAAAAATATCACCAAAACTGCAATTTTTGAGATAATTGAGTGATTTTTAAGGCAAACTGTAAAAAAATGTTTGCTTCAACTCATACTAAGACACCATTTACACGGGAGACTTGAAATGATACTAAATATAATAAAAAATCAATAAACAAAAACTCCCATATGTTACCACAATGTGCCCAACGATGGTCTCCAAGCCACGCAACACAATAAACTAGAAGTTTCCGATAAAACGCCCATAAAACCAAATAACAGCCTTTCAACATTGCAAAAACATAAAAGTGCAATTTTGTCATAAAATATTCAATAAAAAAAAATAATACTCACAATATACCGGGTTCTAGCACCAAATTGACCGTCTCCAACGATTCGAATCGATGGCCTGGAATAAAAATGTATATAATGACCACCGGAAACCGACGTTGTTAGTAATTAGAAAAAATGCTGATTTTTGTAAATTTCCGCAATGTAAGATGTTATGGAGTTGTACAGTTTATTCGATGGGTTTTTGGAACCTTACCTTCAGACACCAGCCTCTGCACAACATTGACCATATCCTTGGCATCGCGTTTGTAAAACTCATTTTCACACTCAGGTTTCAATTCTAGTACTGGATGGAAGTTAAGGAAATAGAGAACTACTGTGAAACGAAAATCCACAAATTTCATTTTAAAAAAATTCCACGGTAATCTGAAGACAAAAACAAAATAACGTTACATACACAGGGTGATTAAATTTAATTTTAAGGCCAGTTGATTTTAGTTACTAATAGAAAAGGACCAATTTAACGTAACGTTAAATTTGCGCAACAATAGTGTCTCATTTTAGTACCACGAGGTACCTAACGGGTGTCATATTTCGTCTGCTCGGACACAATGACAATGGGCACAGTCTCGGTTGATTAAAGAAATAAAAATTCGTACTTGAAGTTATGGCGAATTCTGTGCTGGTCCTGGATTTGATATTTAACATAGTACCACCTTGAAATCATGTCCAATCGATTTCTCATGCTTGGTTTGTGAGTGTATCTTGGATGGTTATGGAGATATTTTTATATGGATTGAGTATCATCATGGGTACTGTATGTCCACTCGATTCCTCATACCTGACTTGTGAGAAATGAAAACCATCTTCGTATGTCTATCTTGAGTGGTTCTCGAGATATTTTGAATGTGGAGTACCATGGAACATGGCCCAAATCGATTTCTCATAGTTGATATGTGAAAAATGAGTACCATCTTTGCAGGTGTATCTTGAATGGTTCTGGAGATATTTGAAGTTTAAAGTACCTAACATGGTGGGTACCACTTTGAAACCATGTCCAATCAACTTCTCATATAAGGTTTGTGAAAAATGAGTACCATCTTTGTATATGCGTATCTTGAATGGTTCTGGAGATATGTATTTTGGATCTAGAGTACCATCATGGATACCACCTTGGAACAATGTCCAATCGATTTCTCATACTTGATATTGTTTGTAGTTCTAGAGAATTTTGGGATTCAGAGTACCATGGTAGTACCACCATTGGTACCACTTTGGAACTATGCTCAATCGATTTTCCATACTTGATTTGTGAAAAATGAGTACCATCTTTGTAAATCTATCGCAGGTGGTTCTGGAGATATCTTTTTTTACTGAAGTACCATAAAGTAGGTACTACTTTGACAACATGTCCAATCGATTTCTCATAGTTGATTTGTGGAAAATGCGTACTATCTCTGTAGGTGATGTTGAATGTTTCTTGAGATATTTTATATCTAGAGTACCATCATGGGTACCACGTTGGAATAATCGATTTCTCATCAGTGATTTTTAAGGAGTACCATCTCCGCATAACTAGCTTGGGTGGTTGTGACGATATTTTGGATATAGAGTACCATTGAAGGTACCACTTTGAAACCATGTCCAATCCATTTCCCATACTTGGTTTTTGTGTAACACTATCTTGGGTGGTTATGGAGTCATTCTTGATCTAGAGTACCACAGACGGTACCACTTTTAAATCAGGTACAATCGACTTCCTATACTTGATTTGTGAGAAATGCGTACCATATTTGTATGTGGATCTTGATTGGCTATGGAGATATTTTGTATGTAGAGTACCATCATAAGTACCACTTTGAAACCATGACAAATCGATTCGTCATCGGTAATTCTTGATAAATGAGTCTCCCCCTTTCATTTTTATCTCTCTTAGTTGTGGAGATTTTGTTGAGAGTACCATCATGGTTACCACTTTAAAATAATGCCCAATCGATTTTCCATACTTGATTTTTATATATCTATCATTGGCGGTTCTGGAGTTATTTTCTGTCTAGAGTACCATCATTGGTACCACTTTGAAACCATATCCAATCGATTTATTATCAGTGATTTGTGAGAAATGAGTACCATCTTTGTATATCTATCTTGGGTGGTTTAAGAGATATTTTTTGTATCTAGAATATCATCACTGGTACCGCTTTGAAACCATTTCCAATCGATTTCCCATCAGTGATTTTTGAGAAATGAGTACCATTTATGTATATCTTTTATGGGTGGTGCTGAAGATATTTTCTATTAGTAGTTTATTTCATGATGTACTGTAATGTGTCATTTGCCGAACTTGAAACCAGTACGGTAAATGACACATTACATCAACAGGGACGGTAAAATTGGATTAGAGAAATGATATTATCATTCTAACTTAGGAAGTTATAGCAGTGTAAGTGAATAAACATCTTCACTCGTACTTTAATGAGTCATTTCCCAACCTAGTTATGTAAGTTACTATTACCGGCTCTGATGACGTAATGTGTCATTTACCGGAATGATTTTGAATCTGGTAAATGATTTGTTACATTACATTATGACAGAAAATGTTTTGACGAACCTGCACTGAGTTCGCCATTTTATGAACACAAAAAAATGTACTCCACTGACTATGCTTTAATTGAGCCACTAAAAACTCAATTTTGCTTTAAAAAAAATAAAAAATGATGTTTGTATAAATAAAGCGGTAAAATATCATCAAAACTAATTACGTATCCGCATGATTTCTTCACCAAATGTAGAATGTCAATTCCACGTTTAAAACAACAAAATTAATTTAACAACTCATTGTTGTTCAACAAAATTCCATTCATAATAATAAACCACTGTAAAAATAATGATAATATAACGGCACGACAGTTACCCGCGCCATCTGTTACGTAACCGGTCAAGCACCCGGACAGATGGTGAATGCAGCAATCAATGATGATTGAGTGGCTGAGAAAAAAAAATTACTGCCGTTTCGTTTGAATAGGATTAAAAGATGAAAAATCAGATTTTCTTTGTTTGCCTTTATTCTATGACGGGCAAATATGAAGTTGATGATTAAAAGAAAAAAAATCACGTTTCAATGCACGTTTGTCTTCTAACTTATGAACCGTTTGATCGTGGCCAATGATAAACTACAGACTATAAAGCGGTCACGTGACCATCTGAGGGTGACATCCAGCTGTTATTTTGACAATCTCAGCTGTCACTAGGTGAAATCAAAAAAAGGATACACTCTAATATCTCAGCAATAGTAGTAGGTGGCTCCACTCTGTCCAAAAAGGCAGCAACCTCTTTTCGAAGATCATGAAACGCATTATAGTACGAGGGCAATTCAAATTCCTTCCGCCACGCTTCCGGATGCAAACACTGTCTTATGGGCAATTGCCCATCTGTCACTATCCTAAAACCGGGATTGTGCGGGTCCAAATGCAGACTTGCGCAATACGCGTCAAATTCACTCAAAGCGTCCTCCAATCTGCGACCTGTCGTGCGCACTAGTTCATCGGTTAACGTCGATTCGGCTTGGAGTTGTTCGCCAATGAGAAGATTGCCGTTTGGGTCGCCGTTTTGACTAGAAATTTCCATGGGACGCACGGGGTACTGTTGGACACCTACAATCTGGAAAGAATAAGTTTTTGATTAAGTATGGCAACAATGGTGCTCGGTATTTGTCGAAGATCACGATACACTCAAACACGGTATCCCAACGCGCATCTTACTGTGACGTCATCTGCTGCAAAAAGCAAAACTATAAAAAGCTACGTTCCGTATAATATTATGCGTCATGCGCGTAAAAAACTAATTTTGTTCGCGCGGATGACATACCGTTTTTAGGTGTATCGTGTCGTAAACGAACTATTTCAAGATGATCAGTGTCCGGTAATTAATTTTGAATGTCCGGGAAGACGATATCCGCTTATAAAGAATCGGAACTGTTTTGCAATTTTTAGTAAACACTGAAAAAATGGATGTGGCGATATTAATGAAATAAAATAAAATAAAATAGAAAATAACAAAACAAATCAACTGTTCTCTTTATTCTATTCTAAATCCAATTAAACTGGAAAAACGGTGCATGCGGCCGTAAAAGACCGATTTAATAGGTTCTGCATGATTTGAATTACTTTGAAAGGTATTCTATGGTATTCCTTCATTTGACAGAAAATGCGGAGTAACAGATAATATAAAATTACATTATATATATCATTAAAAATACTACACAACGTATAAGAAGGTTGATATTCTGAAGGAATTCCATGGTACTCCTTGACTCACCTACATCAAAGAATACATAAATATCATATTCAATAAAAGAGCTTTCAATATATAGAAATGATATTCTGCTCTTCATAAAGAAATATGG
This sequence comes from Orchestes rusci, assembly GCA_958502075.1. Classification (NCBI taxonomy): domain Eukaryota; kingdom Metazoa; phylum Arthropoda; class Insecta; order Coleoptera; family Curculionidae; genus Orchestes; species Orchestes rusci. Next base: position 4,031,992 of record OY293313.1, on the reverse strand, counting down.
TATTCCCCAAATATGTGTCTTCAATATTATTTTTTCTTGTTATTTCATTGAATATGAAATTAAACATATTAGGAAAAAAGGCATATTTTGATGGTATTCCATGGTATTTCTTGATTTGGTTACATCAAAAGTCGCAGAAACTATTATTTTCGATAAATATCCAATACAAAAATGGTATACTTTACCCAATATTTGATGAAGATGATATTTTCACTATTATCAGACAGGCAATAAAAAAAAAAGATTATATCATTATTTAAACGTATTCCTTGATTTGGCTACATCAAAGAACGTGAAAGTATTATACTTTCAATTGAAAAATGGTAAAATGGTGGTTCAATGATGATTCATGGTAATCCTCCATAAAATCTGATGGTATTCCCCAAAATGTGTCAAAAATATTTCTATTCAAGTTTTTATTGTTATTGAATCAAATTTGATATCAAACAGGTTCTAATTAAATTGATGATTCAACTTGAAGGTATTCCATGGTATTCCTTGATTTGGCTACATAACAAAACACAATAAGTATTATTTTTGATGAGTTAAATACAAATACAAAATTAATTCCACTTATAATTTTGTGGTAATCCTCCATAAAATTAAATGGTATTATCCAAAATTTGATAGAAATATTTCCAAGTTTGATGTTATTCTACCAAGGATGATATCAAACAAGTTGTAAAAAAAATGATATGCTTTGAAGGTTTTCCATGGTATTCCACCATGATAATGGTAAAGGTTGGAGGGCAAAGCCCGGTGAGTAGTGGCCCTTTTCGCCATCCACGCTTGGCCAACCCAACTACACAAACCGGTTCTTGTCGTAAATAGGACCAGACCATCCCAGCTGAGGTACCTCAACTCTTCCCTGGGAATGGTGGCTGTTCCTAGGACCTTTCTTCTCAAGCGACCCCACCTGTCGCAAACTCCAAGCAGGTGGTAGGAGGTTTCCTCCGCCCTTCTGCAGTGGAGGCATAGGGCTGATTCGCTTATTCTTGAAAAAATCAGGTGTCTGTTAAGCCTGCAATGACCTGTCAGAATGCCAACGAAGGTGCTCAGTGCCTTCCTGCTCTTGTTCAGCAATTGGGCCGTCCTTGGCCTGTGAGGTTCTGATATCGTTTCTTTGGCCTGCCTGTATAATGGGTTACTGTTCCAGTTCTCAACTGTTCTCCCCCACGCCCATTCGTTGAGAGTGCGTGAGATTAGTCGTTTACTAAGGCCTAGAAATGGTTCCGGTCCGGACAGTCGCGTGGCAGATCCCCGTTTGGCCAGCTTGTCCGCTTGCGTGCCCCGGAACCAAACTAGTTTGACCCTCTTGTTCTCACCCAACACCTGCAGCGCCTCCCTACACTCTTGGACCAGCAGGCAGCTTATCCTTGCTTTGGTGATTGCTTTAAGTGCCGCTTGACTGTCGGAGTAGATAACAACCTCATCTCTGGAGGCAACCTCTAGGATAACGGATAACGAATATTTCCGCCTGGAAGACTGTTGCAAGTCTTTCAAGGGGAAAAGCTTCGCCAGTTTTCCTGTCAACCCCGAACACTCCGGCTCCAGTCGAACCCGTGTGTTCAGCCTTGGAGCCATCTGTGAACCAAACTTGAGTGTTGACAGGCGCCTCCATCGGTTTGGTCAGCCACCACCCTCGTCGGTACGTGCACCTCAAAGCTCCTTCGGAGTCTGAGACGACCATCCGTGGTTATCAACCTGGCCAATAGAAGCGGTAACTCGCACCGCACCAGTGATGATATTCTGGTGTGGCCAACTTTCATTCCCATGCTCCTCCATGTCTTCTGGGCAACCATCCTACCATAGGAAGCCATCCCTTCCCTCTTCACCCAGAGTCCTAGCTCTGGCAGTCCAAGGAGGATGTTCAGTGCTGCTCCAAGAGTTGTCCTCATTGCGCCTGTTGTACCCAACCAAGCCATCCTTTGCAGTCGGTCTAGCTTGAGTACATAAGTGGTCTTATCGGTTGCCGGCCATCAGACCACGGATGATGACAGCCTGGTAGAGCCAAGGCATGACCTGGGGTTTTGGGCCCCACTGTCTTCCGACCACTCGACGCAGTAACCACAGTGTTGCTGTTCCTTTTTTATTGTCCTTTCAACGTGGGGTTTCCACGTTAGCCTCCTGTCCAACACCACCCCGAGGTACTTGACCTCCTGCCTGAGTGACAGTGTGGTCCCGTACATCTTGGGTGGCTTGAATTCCCGGATACTCCTTCTGTTGGTGAAGAGAATGAGCTCTGTTTTGGAGGGGTTTACTGACAGCCCTATCTCTCCACACCATGTTTCTACTATTTTACAGGCTAGCTTATTCCACCATAAAATTTAATGTATTCTCCAAAATTTGTCGAAAATAGTGTTAAGTTCATTTGTTATTCCTCCATTTCAATTAAAAAATGGTATTTCAATGTTAATTTATGGTATTCCTTCATAAAATCTGAAATTTGTCAAAAATATTCCTATTCAAGTTTTTGTTTATTTTAAGGTGATACAAAACAGGTTATAATAAAATTGATGGTATAATTTGAAGGTATTCCATGGTATTCCTTGATTTGGCTACACAACACAAAAAATATAATGTTTGATGAATTGAATCAAATAGTCAAGAAATTAGTTCTTCCATATAGAAATGGTATTCCACTAATAATTTGATGGTATTTCTTCATAAATCAAGTGGTACTTCTCAAAGTTTGTCCAAAATATTTCAAAATTAATTTAATGATACATCTTGAAGGTATTCCATGGTATTCCTTGATTTGACGACATCAAAGAGCGCAGGAATTAATATTGTTGATAATAAACATTCAAGAAGTGACTTTGAGATCATTGAAACTGATATTAAACAGTTTATATAAAAAACAAAATTATAATATATTTTAGAGGTATTCCTTGACGTACCTATACAAAAGAACGCAAAAACTATTATTTTTGATAAATATCATAGTAAAGAATAAATTAGTTTTTCAATTTGGCAATGATATTCCACACATAATTTTATGGTATTCCTTCCTTAAAAAAAGGTAAAAACTGTTACTTTTGAGTAAAAGCACCACCGACAAGTGTTTTTCCGCCGTGATAAAGGGTATTCCACTTGTTTTATGGTCTCAAATTTTGTAATAATCAGTTTCCATGGTTAAAAAGCCAATTCTGTACAATCTAATGGAATTTTCTTGCACTATACGTCTTAGAATCAACAATATCTTCAGTTATAGTTGTTTTTGAAGGTATTCCTTCAATTTGATGGTATGTAAAATGACGTATTTTTCAATTGAAAATTCGACTTTGCCACTCGATCGAGTATGCTATTAAATTAATTTCGATGCCATCGAAAACAGGGCAATTAAAAGGAAAAACATGTAGTTAACTGAAAAAATTATCAGGAAATTATAATTGGCCGTATCAAAGGTACGTCATTAGCCCGCATTATGTGTTAGTGTGTTCATTTTAACTTATTTGTATCGACTCGCTTTCCCGTCTGTCTGTTTATTTTGTATAAATAAAATTAAAAACAGCAGAAATGAAATTTATTGAACAATATTGTAAACGTTGAAAAATCGAAAAGTCCACGGTTACAGAAATAAACTGAAAAACCCTTTAAATGTATTGAAAAATGTCTAATTGAGTTGGCGAAATGTGGGTATAGTTAAAATAAAAATGGAACATGAACATAAAAAATCTTCAAATTTAAAATTTCAATTACAAAATAAACTAATAAAATTAAAAGTTGAAAAATCCAATGATTCATTAAGGAAACCCGACTAAATAAAATATTGGATATGGAAGAAAAAACAGGAAATATCAAAAACCTCCAAATATATTCATGAAAACCTCAATAAAACACAGAAATGAAACTAAAAATCTAAGAAAATAGAGGATTAAAACAAGAAAACCCTTGAAGAACTAGAAAACTGGGAACTTTAAAAAGTTTGAAAAACCGAAATATCAAAAACCTTCAAATTTATTCAAAAAATGCCAATAAAATAAATAGATAGAACATAAAACTAAAATCTTAAATAAATCAAATAATTGAAAAACGAAACCATTAAAGAAATCAACTAGAAAACTGTAAACGTTAAAAAATATAAAAATGAACGAAAATCAAAATTGTCATATCAATAACTTTGAAATCTGGTAAAAAAAGTAAGGGTAAAAGCTAAAAACTCAAAGGATTCAGAGAGGAAAACGATGATCAAAATTTCAAAAATTGAACAGGAAAATAACAAAAACCTTCAAATCTATTCAAAAAACTCTTATAAAATTTGAATAAAGAAATAAAACTAGCTTAAAAATGTAAAGGATTTAAAAAGGACAACCATCAAAGAACTAGAAAACTGGCAACCAACAACCAACGTTAAAAAAAAAAAAAAAATGGAAATATATCAAAAACTTCAAAACTCATTTACAAAATGCCAATAAACTAAATAGATTAAACTAAACACTTGAATAAATCAAAGGATTGAAAAAGGACAATTACTAAAGAAATAAACCAAAAAACTGTCAACGTTAAAAAATATAAAAATAAAAGAATATCAAAATCATTGACTATAAAAATCAACATTTTAAAACTGGTAAAATTTGTATTTTGAAAAATTAAAAAGCTGATAATTCAAAGGATTCAGAGCGGAAAACGATTAAGGAAATAGACTGAAACATAAAAATAAATTAAAAAAGAAAAATGGAAAGGGAAAATATCAAAAACCTTCAAATTTGGAACTTGAATGCTAAAGAAAAATTAAAGATTGAAAAGGACAACCATTTAAGAACTAAAAAATTGTAAACGTCAGAAAATGAAAAAAATCGAAATAACAAAAACCTTGAAATTTGTCAAAACAAAATTTAAAAAATGAAACAATCTGTGATTGATAGAATCAGAAAGTTGAAAATTCAAAGGATTCAAAAGAAAAAACAATCATTACTGAAAAAATAGACTAAAACCTCGACTAAAACATGATAAATGTTGAAAATAAAAAAAAAAAAATGGAGCAACAAATATCAAAACCTTTTATCTATTCAATAAATCAATAAAATAAAGAGATGGAACTTAAAAGATGAAAAAATCAAAGGATTGTAAAATGGAAACCATTGACAAACTAAAAAGCTGTAAACGTTAAAAAAATGAAAAAATCAAAATATCAAAACAAAAACCTTGAGATCTGGCAAAAAAAATAAAAAAAAAAGAGCCATGTACCTTTTTTATGAAATTAAAAAGGTAATGAATGAAAGAATTCAGATGGGAAAACAAGTGAAGAGATAAACTAGAATATTATAAATGTTGAAAATTGCAAAAAAAGATCAAAAACCTTTATTCAATAAATTCGAATAAGGTAAAGAAATAAAACTAAAAAGTTTAAAAATCGAGGGATAGAAAAAATCATTCAAAAACTGAACTTAAAAATTGTAAACGCTGAAAAATAAAAACAGAATTGAAAGATAATTATCAAAAATCTTGAAATTTGGTAAAAAAAGTGAAACATACGTACGTACGTTATAAAATTGAAAAGTTGAAAAACCAAAGGTTTCAGAGGGAAAAACAATAACAGAAATATGTGAACAGAAACATTAAAAATGTTGATAATTAAAAAAAATTAAAGACCTTCAAATTTAATACAAAACTCCAATAGAATGAAATGAACGTTTAAAAAAAAAAAAATTAAATAACAAAAACATTGACAATATTTATTAAAAAAAATCGAATGAGATAACATGATGAAATCAAAAGGTGTGAAAAAAAACCAACTAAAAAATTATAAACTTTGAGAAATCAATGACAAGGTACAAAGAAAAAAATTATTAAAGTAAAATGAAAAACTATAAAGGTTAAAAAATAAAAATTCTTGTCATATTCAGGTTCTTGTACGTCTGTTTATCTGTTCTAATTTAATTTGTAAAAGTATGCTGCGCCACTGGCGGCCGCCCCAAAAAAGGCGGCCATATTTTTCCTAGGCAAGGCCTTCTGCGATTGCATAACACACTTAAGATCGGCCGTCTTCGGCAGGCCGAAACGAGCGACAGGTACTCAGTATCATTAAAAAGTACCGTAAGCTGGCTTTATTGATGTTTTTCTCGATTCTTGTTTCTACGGCCCCTTTCTAACGACTCGCATTCCTTTGCACTGGAGAATGGGTAGGTACTGTGTGGTACTTTCACAAAAGTGCAGGAAAATTTCCAGTACATTGATTAATTATCTAAAACTGGTTTGGATGACGATTTTCAATTTGTTTATTGACCATAAAAACAACACAAACATCAATTAGACGTCAATTCCCAAATAAAAGTTTATCGTTTTTTTTTATCATTATTATTATGATAAATAAACACACCCCGTTGCACACCATCAGCCAATAAGGCAAAATACTTAAATAAGCCAGCCAATGAGGGGCCGCCGTTAATTATCTCGTAAAAACTACTTAGTCAAAACTATCATGTTACATGGGGGCTTTACGGGGGTTGTTCAAAAACTAACTAAAGCAGGTGCTTTTATGGCATTTTATTACCTACCTGTGCGGGTTACTGTTGGTAAAATCCATTTTTTATTCATTCTGTACAGGTAATAGAACATGCAAAGTCATTTATGTGGACATAAACAATAATAACGGACAAAATGATTATAATAAGTATGTCGTGGTATGGTTGGGTGGACGTGAATTTCACTTGAATTGTTTGTCATTGAGAAAATTGTGAAATTTTTTTTTGTTGCTTCTATGCAATTTTGTATTTTTATTGCAAGTTTGAGGGCAAAAAATTATTATTAATTTATACATTCGCTTCAAAGAATACCTTGAAAATGTATTTAAAATATTCAAATTGAATTGAGACGACAACTGATTACTAGTGGACTACCATTTAATTCGTTAAAACCTGAAAAATATCACTGGGATAACGTCCAAACCTAATAGAATACCAGGTAATACCCTCATATATTAGGGTTCAAGGAATATAATACCATGGAATACCTTTAAATACTAGGCCCTAAGAAATAAAATACTATGAAATAATTTTAAAGTAAGTTCCAAAAGCTGAAATTGACTAAAATACCATGGAATTCCTTCAAATACTAAGCTTCAAGGAAGAGAATACTATGGAATACCTTTAGAGCAAGTTCCAAATAAATAAAAAAGGGGATATCGAATTTCTAATGAAATATCATGGAATACCTTCAAATACTAGGCTTTAAGAAATAGAATACCATACCGACCTTCACTGTACTCTAAAACAAGAAATTGACTGGAGATATCAAATTCCGGATAAAATATCTTGGAATACCTTCAAATATTAAGATTTGAGGAATTGAATACATACCTTTGAAGATTAAATCAACTGAGGATATCAAAGTTTAAAGGGAACACCTTAAAAAACTAAGCTTTAAGAAATGGAATAACATGTAATACTATGATAATAGGTTTAAAAAAAATTAACTGACATTGGCAATAAAACACATCGGATTCAATTACATACCATGGAAATACCATCGAAGTCTTGATCCAATACCATTGAATACAAAATAAATATTGACTCAATATACTATCGTAAAGGAAAAAATATAATTCAACAAATCTATCGAATTCATTTAAATAAGAATACCATTTAATTTAATAATTTCCAATTTAATCCAAAATTAGGGACCCCATCAAAAATTGACCATCGATAAATTAGAGCATACCTTCGTAGAAATAACTAGTTAGGTATATAACTATTTTAATGGAATTATCAGAAAATGGTAGGATAATACCATTGGCCCCATGAAAGTACATGAGATCTTCTTTAAACGATTATCCATTTATTTCTAATAGGGTTACAATGGAATTTTAAATCGAATACCATCCACCTGCAGTAATGATTTCTAAATTTACGAATTATCGGTTCATGACATCGAATTTTTATATGAATACCATCAGGTTTTAAAAAATACTGGTTCACGATTACTTGAAAAACATGTTTTATAACGCTTCATAAAGAACAGGTAGAATTAGAATATCAAATAAATTTTATCACCTTCAAGGAGGTGAGACAGATTATGTGATTTGTAAAAAAGTAGAAACGCCAATTGGAAGGAATACCATCAAACAATACCTTTACATTTTGATCACTATTCATCCCAAGAAAAAGGAAAATTATGGGAAACCTTCAAAACTAAAAGGCACAAATCAAATAGGAATACCGTATACAGTTTGGGGAAGTGGTCAAATGTCTGTTGAGAGAATCATGGTTGAAATACTAGGAATACCATGGAATACCTTCACCGTTTATTCAGATTCATACCTTGTTCAAGAGGATGTGAGTCGCAGTTAGATATATATATGTACATATATATATATATTATTTTTTAAAATCTCTGTTTGATACAAAGGAATACCTTCAAAAATTAACATCCACAAACATTGATGTATTTTTTCTACACATTCTGTAGAATACCATCTATTTTGGGTGAGAATACCTTACAATTTTTGTATGAACTTTAATTTGTGGCTTACTAAATCACATAATATAAATTAGATATTCTCGTAATACCATGGTATACCTTTAAAAATCCAAAAGGTTTCCATTTTTAAGAATTATGCAGAATACCATCTATTTTAAGTGGGAATACCATTTTTATGGACTTGGACGTGTTGATTGTGTTGAAGGAATACCTTAAAAATTGAAACCTTGTCTAGATTATGGTGCAAAAAAGTGAGGAATATGTGTCGGAGCAAATTTTTTTCAAAAAATTGAGGAGAATACCATCTAATTCGTATGAGAATACCATCAAATCGTTTTATAAAATATCATTCAAGACCTGGATTACACTATTTATAAAAAGTTACACTTAACTGTTCTCGTGTTAGATGGAGGAATACCATAGAATACCTTTGAGTTTTTCAAAATCTGTTTCTTCAAAAGCGTAGAGACTTATTTGAGACTACCCACGTTACACGATTCATAAAATAATACACTTTCCATTAGATGGTGTCTTGTGTTAGAAAGAGGAATACCATGGAATACCTTCAAAAAAGTTGAAAGTTTTCCAGATTCTGTTTCTTTAAAGGCAAAAAATGTGTTTTCCTACACTATATGATGTATTTTTTGAAAAATTCTGGAGAATACCATCTATTTTCAGTTGGAATACCATCATTTTTTATAAACTATCATTCGAGATTTCCTAAATTACACTATTTATAAAAATTATAGTAGACATTGGATTTTCTTGTGTTGGATTGGGGAAAACCATGGAATACCTCCACAAACTTGGACTTGGTTGATGTAAGAATTCTAGAGAATACCATAGAATACCTCCAGAATACCTTCAATATCTTGAAAGGTCATTCCCAAAATCTAGTTATCCAAAAGTGCAAAATCTATCTTACAACACCTAACTTCGTGTTGTGAAAAATTCTGAAGAATACCATCTATTTTGAGTAGGAATACCTCAAGGAATACCATCATTTTTTTTTAATGAACAATCATTTCAGATTCTCTGAATCAAAGATTTGTAAAAATAACACTTTAAAACTCGTGTTAGATGGAGGAATACCATGGAATACCTCCATAAAACTTGGCAGTTCTCTCAAATTCTGAATATTTTGATACATCAAGAGCGTAAAATCTATTTTGAACAATTTCTGATAAAATTTTTTAAGAACCATTTATTTTGAACAAGAATACCATAGAATACCTCCAGAATACCTTCAATATCTTGAAAGGTCATTCCCAAAATCTAGTTATCCAAAAGTGCAAAATCTATCTTACAACACCTAACTTCGTGTTGTGAAAAATTCTGAAGAATACCATCTATTTTGAGTAGGAATACCTCAAGGAATACCATCTTTTTTTTTTAATGAACAATCATTTCAGATTCTCTGAATCAAAGATTTGTAAAAATAACACTTTAAAACTCGTGTTAGATGGAGGAATACCATGGAATACATCCATAAAACTTGGCAGTTCTCTCAAATTCTGAATATTTTGATACATCAAGAGCGTAAAATCTATTTTGAACAATTTCTGATATATTTTTTGAAGGACCATTTATTTTGAGCAAGAATACCATAGAATACCTCCCGAATACCTTCAATATGTTGAAAGTTTTACCAAAATCTGGATCCTCAAAAGTGTTAAATCTATTTTTCAACATTGAACTTGGTGATGTGAAAATTTTTGGAGAATACCATCCATTTTGAATTGGAATACCATTCAATTCTTCCATGAGCTATCAATTGAGATTTTCTACGTTACACTTTACAAAAAATTATAGTTTTTCAAGATATGCTTCTACATATTAAAAAGGGGAATACCATGGTATACCTTCAAAACAAACTTTGGAGTTTTTCAAATTCTGTTTCTTTAAAGGCGAACAATCTGTTGTTCTCCACTTGCTGATGTATTTTTTGAAACATATTTGAGAATTTTTATTTTGAGTTGGAATACCATCCACCTTATTCATAAACTATCATTTGAGACTTCACAATTTATAAAACATGACCCTTTACATTGGATATTTCTGTGTTAAATGGAGGAATACCATCAAAAATTTTGAATATTTCGAAAAACTGATTCTACAAAATACTTGAAACAGCTTTCCAACACTGGTTGGTGTATTTTTTTTGAAGAATTCTGAAGAATACCATCTATTTGAGCCAGAATACCATCAAATTTACCATAACACGATTAACATAATTGAGTTAGGTAGAGGAATTTCGAAGCATACCTCCAGAATACCTTCAAGATCTTGAAAGTTTTTCCAAAATCTGGTTCTTCAAAAGCGTAAAATCTATTTTTCAACATTTGCTGATGTATTTTTTGAAAAATTAAGTTGGAATACCATCTATTTTTAGTACGAATGTGTTAGAAGTTGAAGAGATTAACATGGAATACCATTAGAAACATCAAAGGTGTGGTTATTCAATATGTGAAATCTGTTAATCGACTCCTGTTGATAAAATTTTTGAAACATTTAAGAGAATACCATTTGAATTGACCATCCAATATTTTTATGAAATATGATTAATGATCTATTAATTGTTACTGACGTCACGAATTATGAAAAATGACACCTAACATGAGGTGTTCTTGTGTTGGATCAAGTTATAAAAAAAATAAAACCTCCTTAATCACACGATCAAAAAAAACACCTTACAAAAGGTATTCTTGTGGGGAGAATACCATGGAATACCCCCAAAGTTTTGATTCTAAAACACGCAAAATGTGTTTAGGTATAACAATTTGAAGGAATTTAGGATAATACCATCTATTTTGTAAAGAAATACCATCAAATCACGATGAGAAATCATTTTGGAAAGAAATCTGTTATCACTGATACACAAGGTTAAAAATCAATTCAATCAAAACATTTAAGATAAATTGAAAACATCTACTCCATTTATTATTGAAATTAACAAACGTAAAAAAGTTAATGGAAATCAACTAATTAACATGATAAAGCAGCAAAAACCCTAAAGCTTACCTTATTCTGCAAAACATCCACAATCACATAAATCAACAAAACAATTTCCTGCTCGTCCGAGCCCAACAAAGGGCCCTGCACACCCCCCGTTGCCACATACAGCACACAAATATGATGGGGCCCCGTCATGTTTAAGCCCCTTATGCTCATTGGCCCCCCAAATTCAAAATTCCCGCCACACTAGCGCCGCTTTGCTGTCAAAACAACGCCACCATAGTGCCACGTGCGTACTACCTGTTGATTCTCTCCAACTCAATCAAACACGGGGGTGTTGTTTCTATTTAATTGCAGTTTTTTGTATATGGTACACGTACACTAGTGGTGTTTTTAACGGGAAAAATGTACACTTTTTGCTTTTAAAAAACACAGGGTGCACTAGGATACACTGTACACTTTAATGGAGATTGTAGCTTGTTAGGGGGTGTTGTTTTAAGGGGTTGTAGGGGCAGATAAACGTGTTTGCAACGTTTTTTTTTTGGTTGCCCGGTGTTGACGCGTACACGTTAAAAGGTAGACTGGTTTTACCTGGCGGTTTTGGTCGAGGCGGCTCGACCAATGGGAAAAGAGAATGGGGGAAGGCAAGGTAACTGTACCGTTTCGGGTTATATAATTACCTGAGTTTTACAGGGGGTGGTTGATAAGTGTTTACATTTTTAAACGGTTTTTGGATTTTTTGAAAATTGATAAATTCACTGCTGATCAATAGTTATTTATTTTATTTTCCCATGAAGCTGTGATTTTTTAAAACAAAATGTTTTTTAACAGACAAAACTTGTTCAGTGTAGACCTCAATATAGAAAATTGTAGCTGCCTCACTGGAGGGATTCTGAAAAGATTAGCTTTAATCAATTTTAGCCATTTGAAGCTACAGAGACAGTCTTCACAATGGCATCAGTCCTGTAAGGTCCTCAATAAAAAAACTGTAGCTGCATCATTGGAAAGATTTAAACAATACGCTTCAAAGCTAGCATCGGCGACAATGTTTCCTGTCCAACTTTTTTCATCATCGGGACACATTTCTGTTGCCAAGTTGTGCTAGTTTTCTGAGTACGTCGCTCACACCTCCATAACTAAAATTCCCTAAGTACATCAAATAAATGGGAATAAGAAAAAAAGAATATTTTTTCTTTTCTGGAATATTCCAAGAAGATCATAAGTTGGTATACCGTATGTCCCCGAATAGGTGTTTCAAGAGGACAAATGGACTACAAATTTAAAGATACGACAAAAAGTCATTCTTGACAAAAGTTTTATTGGCTCTAACATCGGTCGAAAAAAAAATCTATAAATATACAAGAAGACAAAAAAATAACAGAATGTGAAAATCACGATAAAGAAGTGAGATAATAAGTGGGTATACAGAGCTGGTTGCCAAATACAAAATTGTTATTTTGTGTGTGAGAGAAAAACACTTGAGAGATACACTCCTATATTTTTGACTATCCCTGTAGATCCTTATTAAAGTTTTTCATGGAAAATTGAATTTAAAAAAAAAAGTGAAAACTTCACCAGGAATAACATTTTGGATCTTGAGCAGCAGTTTCTTCTAGGTAATTTTTACATTTTGTTATTTTTTTGTCTTCCTGTATATTTCAAGATTTATTTTTTTGCAGATGTTATTTTTAGACCAAGCAAAAACTTTCAACAAGAATTACTTTTTGTCTTATTTTTAAATTTTTAGTCCATTTGTCCTCTTGTCCGAGGACATTCTGTATGTTGGAAGATGACCGGAAAAGCATATCACCTGAAAAACAAAAAATTTGACTCCTTTCTAATATAATTATTCTGTCATGGCGTCTCAAAAACAATTTTTGTTGTGACATATCTTGCGGAATATCCTTATACTTACAAAAACATACGCAGCATATGTGTCACGAATCCTAAATTCTTCTCCCCTGGTCCTTAATCATCGGGTTAATGATCTTTGCCATGTATCCCAGTTTTTTTAGATAGGTAAGCATCTTCCTAAAAATGGTCTCATCTACTCTGTTCCCAACGTTTATCTCGCACTCCGTCCTCCATGCAGGGCAAGTTTCAGAGTTATGCTTTGAGGTATCGGTAACTCTTGGAGGACAAAAGTCCGTCCTCCTGTTTTCGCAGCTTCTGGATATTTGGGATAAGGGTTTTCGACCATTGCCACACGCTCCTCGTTCCAATTCTGCTACCACTATTAGGGGTCGTACAAAATGTTCCACAGGAGTGGCTCCAGCACAGAGCCCTGTGGGATTCCCGCAGATACTTCCACTGTTCGTCAGCTATCTTCTTCCAGAAGAAACTACTAATCATGTTCACGATGTAGATACTGAGGGATATCATACCCTCATTTCTCTATGTTTCAGTCAATGAAAATGGTGGAGAGTCAAGGTTCGCATGGTCCACCTGCTCTGCATCCTGCCTAACTTCCTCTATGGATCTTCCATGGGAAACTTTGGCTTGTTTCTTCACCGACAAGTCCATGTTATCAAAGACCACGCCCAAGAGCGCCTTACTTTGGACCCCATTTGGAAATCTTTGCTACTTCTTTGGTTTTTACATACAATTTCGTGAGAGTGATGCGCCTCTCCCCAAAGCTACTGCCTATACTCCTTTCATTGGCCCTGCATGAAGCTACTTTTACATGCCTGCCAAAGTAGATGTCCTGCCTGCCGCGTCACACGGAAGGCGATAGTTCTTTTGTCCCCTTTATCATTTAGGACGACACACTCTTTCATGGGCTCTAAGGTGGTTCCGTCAAATCCCAGACGGCAACTCGTCAGGTCATCGTCAATATTTGACACTTCGATTCGGTTCGGATCATTCGCGAACCTCATAGATGTCACTCTCATCGGTAGTTGGAGCCTATATACCGGGTCGTAGCATCCCCAGCACTGATCCCTGAGGTATGCCTGCAGTGACTTCCTGAACCTCTTCCTAGGATCTTGGAAGTTTTCGTTCTTTGACGTTCTACGTTTGTCAAATATAGTTTGTAGTACCTTCCTCTTCAAGCTGCCTTATGATTTTTGACCATGATATAACAGAGATATAATCATGAGAATTTCATGTAATGTTTATGAGTCTAGGTTGCAAAAATGGTAAAATTTGTCGCATTTTAGAAATTTAAATTCCGTTTGGATCAAGTCATCAAAAGATACATGAAATTTCCTACAATTTGTTTAAAAATTATTAAAATATGTCGAAGCGAAACGGAACTATGATCATGACTGGGGAAAAGTACAAACAACTGGCAACATGTTCGGCAACATCACAAGCCTTCCACCCCACTATTCTTATAAAATTGAGGTACCTATATTATTATCTGATGTCTTAAATTGATGAAAGTTCTCCAATGTGCAAAAATCAGAACTACCCCAGAAAAACAAATTTGTTGATGGATATTTGAAGGAGGGACAAAAAATTCTATAATTAATAATTGAGGAGGGGTTATGGACTTCTCTAATTTTGAGTTAAATATGTCCTCGTAAAAGAGCCAAAAATACAAAACACAGTATTGCCAAATTTGTAAATTTTTTAAATAAAACAACAAAGCAGATATCAGGTTTCAAAATCCATCCTCATTTATGTTTTAGTTTTACTCATCCCTTAAAAAAAAATCAATAAATTAAACAAAATAAAAATCCCCCTTAAAAAACGCATTATTTTAAATGCGACGCAGGAGATTTGAAATTCAAATTTCTGGTGAATTGAAAACAATAGCAGAACAGGTCAAGGTCATCGTATAAGGGGGGGCATGACATATCAACAATACAGAAAAAAATATTTTGGATTACTACGCGACAAGCCCTCGTACATTTAAACGACTTTCAGTTCAGGTGAAAATATAGGGGGGTTAGGAATAGGTGTATGTAGGTTAGATGGTATTCTTCAAAATAATAAGTTTTAGGTAGTTTCTGTGTGTTAAGTCTGACTGCCGTTAGATCGTATTTTTTTTTATTTCTTTGAATTTGATTTTTTCTAAAGTTATGAAAGTTGTAAGTTCTGTATATATAGATATACTGAGCATGGTGTCATATCATACTTCAGCACACACTACAACCGGTTGAACGACATTAGGTTGTTCAACAGATTGAATAGAGAGATCTTCAACCGTCAAATCAACCAGACTTGTTCAATTTGTTGATCAACTGATTGCATAGTGTGTGTGCTGTTCAAGACAGAAAACAAACATTGAAACAATTATGTAGTTGAATTTATTCACTCAAAAATGTGTTTAAAAAATAATCTTGGCTACGCCGCACTGGCCGACTTTACCATCAGCGCTGTGTCAATTACGTCACGCACCGTTGCCGTAGTTGTACCGATTTAGGGAAATTTCCTTATATACTAAAATTCGTGTTGTCTTATTCATTTTTGTATGTTCTGAGAAGTGCTTCAAATGACAGTTTAATTTAAAACTTCCAATTTCATCCACTTATAGTGAAAACACCAAACGACATGTTAATTAGTTTGAAAATCAATTAGATGCTAATACAAGTCTACCCACTTAATGATTGCATGGCGCAATCGAATATCGTCATTAACAGGAAACAAGTCCAGGTCGAATTTCAAAAAGCGACCTCTATTTGCATACAATAAAGGTGTGATTTTTTTTTGAAATTTTACTTTCAACTACCAAAAAGGCCTTTCAATTCCATCAATGGTTGTTGAAAATGAGCCACGACAGGGAATCGTGAAGAGACAAGATACAAGAACTGTGAAGGTACCATCGAGCAATGACCGTTCGTTGACCCGGGTTTGGAGAACATGGTGGTTCTTTGGTAGCGAAACAGTGGCGTGCCCATAGCTGGTGAAGGGTACTTTTTTTCTTGTTTATTGTGGTCCCTATTCCAGTACCTTCTTTTTCTTTAGAATATTTGTTCTGCATGGATTAATGAATTTGTAGATGTTTGACACGGTATAGTTTTTTTTTTCAAAAAATATTTAATTTGCACAGTTTTTGGAAATGGAAAAAATATTCAGATTATGGCTCCGTTAATGTTTGATTCCATTGTTGAACATCAAACGTTTAGATTCATAATATTCACAAAATCAACAAGCGGAAAAAGGAATAACTTGAATCTTGAATGAAATGCCTTTTGTTTATTCAAACTCAACAACAGGAGAAAACAATCTTGAATAACGCTTCAAGCATCTGATCTGTTCTTTCGACGATCGACTAAAATAATGTAAAGCGGTTTACAAGGTCATAGGCATGAAAGGATAGACCGGTAAACTCGATCGCAAAGATGATGACGTCACGGGTAGTAGTTGGGCCACACTCCCTTTTCGGGTATTTAGTAAAGTTTTTTTTTGTTTTTTGTTTATTCAGTATATTTTTGGGTATTTTGAAAAAAATGTTTTGCTGATGACTTTCAAATATTAGGTAGAATATGTAGTACATGTAGTAAAATTTCAAGTCATTGGAAACATAACTTTGAATACATTTTTAAAGGTCATGTATAGTTTTTGATTTTTAGTTAATTTTTTCTGGGATACTTTGAATCTATTTATAACCTCCTTTTGAATTATTTATAGTAAATAATTCTGATAAGCACTGTTTTGCAGGGAAACATTTTTTTATTTTTAATTGTTTTTACTTTTGTACTTGAATATTTCAAAATATATTTGATTTTCTATTTTGGAGTTTAAACACATTTTTAGGCTTTTTATAACACATTAATGATATTTTTCAAATTATTATTTTTTTTAAATTGACTCTTGAGATATGTTAGAAGACCAATTTTCCATTTCTTTTTGTTATTCTTCTTCGCAAACGTTTCAAAAAGAAAATACAGGATGTTGAAATTTTTGGGAAATTTTTGCAATATTCTTCCTGATCAGAAGAATATTGCAAACCAAAAAATCGATATTTTCCAAAAATTTCAACACCCTGTATTTTCTTTATGAAATTAATTGATTCTACGAGCCTGCACAAAAGTAACTATGTACTTTGACAACTCATTTTGCTTGTGCAAAGTAACCTTTTTCCCGCACAAGTGCGCAAAGTACATTTTTCCCGCACTCAAATACCTGCCTACAAGTTTATTTTTAATACGTTTTTAACATCTATTACTTTTTTACGTATTCAACCAACAGTCTAACTAATGTTTGTTCCTCTTTTAAGTCACTTTTGTACTAAAATCTTGTGAGTTTCTATTTCGGAGTTTAAACTCATTATTGGACTTTTTATAACACACATACAGAAAGTAATGCGCACATTACTTTAGATTCACCCTGTATATATTTTCTCTCTTCTCCATGTAGTCAACTACGATAAACGCATTTTTTGACATTTTTCATTTTGTTGTTTTTTTTTTTAACGGTTGGAAACCCATCGTTTTTGATTTTCTATTTTCACCTTTTAGTTATTTTTTACATTAATTTATCTATTTTTTGATTTTGGATGTTTTGTCCACACCTTGAAATTAAAATGGACAAAAAATCAATGAAAAATAAATTTAAAAAAAAATGACAAAATTCAATTGGGTAATTGTGTTGAAACCAGCATTTACAAATTCTGATAAATTACTTTTTTTAGGATACCTAGTCCAAAGATTCAAGATGGATAGAAACATTTTCAAGATCAAAAACTGAACTGGTGAACTCCAGAAAACGTTCAAAATAAAATGTATGGATGTATTATTTTCGTTTCAATTCATATTGAAAATACTATACTGATAAGGCATTAAGAAATAAAGTACAGTTAACATTTTTGAAAACGAATGGAAAACCCAGAAAATAATTCATTGATTCGATTTTTAAGTCTTCCACTAGAACATTTGATATAGATTTTTTGGAAATGTTCTCAGTGATTTTCGGACTTTTCACAGCATTTTGAGTTAATTTCAAATAACACGTACATTTGTGAAAAAAAAAATCTGAACTGTTTTTCCTCACTTTAAGTATACGGGTGGTGCAACCAAGATGGGGTGGACGGAACGATTGTGGAAAAATGGTGAGGAATTTGGATATATTTGTACATTATAGTTGGTGAAAAAGGTTATGTTTTGAAAATATAGCCATAGTACAGGGTGTCCCAAAAAGTTTGTGGCTAAGTACACTTTTATTTTTTTAAATGGAACATCCTGTATTTAGAAAATCTCATCATTTCTCCCATCTCGTACGATCATTTTGTTTTGTTTTGTTGGGTCTAAGACTTATACCTTTCTGATCAATAGTTTTTCCGGAAATCACTCGCGAATACAAAATTTCCTCATTGTACTACAAATTATTACCCTGTTTATAAAACTATATTATTATGTGGCCATAAATGAAGTCATATCAGGAATCAGTTGATTTATTAACTAGCAATTAGTCAATTAGCAAGTAGGTTTCCAAAAGTTCTCTTTTTAATTAAAAGTATTGTGGCACTGACACTTATCTTGAAAATGATGGATTATGCTTGATTATACCACACCTTATTAATTGTGTAGAGACAGCCCGATATTTGAAAATCAAGAGTTAACAGCGCTTCTCATAGTAACTGATAACGTCGGTCGTTGAACAGACTGGCATTCTCGGACCGGGTGGACGGGGTATGAAACTTCGGCTTTCCTAGATGTATGGTGTTTTTCGAAAGCCAATGATGTTATCTTCAAGAACTTGCTAAAGTTCCGAGCCTAGCATGTAACGGGAGCCATAAAAACTACTCCAACCCTTGCCATGGAGGCCATGCTTAACCTACCTCCTTTAGATATCTATATCAAAATGGAAGCAAGAATGGGAGCATATAGACTTAGCAACACAGGGAACTGGAGCTACTCAAACTCCCAAGGACACACTAAGATAACCAGCACAATCACATACCTCTTAGTAACAATGAGGAGTGATATCATGTTGAAAAAAATTAACTTTAGCACTTCTCCCAAGACCAAGCTAAAATGGAAAGAGGAAACGATGAAACAACTTCGGATGGCAAATGGGGCAATATGGTACACAGACGGCTCCAAAACATGCCGGGGAACTGGTGCCGGAATCGTAGGTGAAAATCCAAAGTGGGAAACATATGAACCACTTGGGATGTACGCTACAGTTTTCCAGGCAGAGGTACATGCAATAAATATATGCGTGCAAGAGAATCTCAGGAGAGGCTACAGAGGAAGGAAAATCCTTATCCTTAGTGACAGCCAAGCTGCAATCAAAACCATCTGCTGTCGGGAAACCAAATCCATGGACTGTCAGCAAAACCTTGTCACACTGGGAGTATCTAACGATGTAACTCTTGGATGGATACCAGGACACAGGGATAGCTGGGAACGAGCGGGCGGATTTACTAGCACGAAAAGCTGCAAACACACCACTTCTGGGTCCAGAACCTGCCATTGGTATTACAAAATCCTCTGTGAGAGGTTGGCTGAACTGTTGGTCCAAAAAACAACAGAAAGCTAGATGGTGCCAATCACCAGGACTGAAACACAGTAAATTATTGATGGCAGACGAGATTGACCCATCATTTTCTGGAATCCTACTGAAACTCAGCAGGAATCAGCTCAGGAAAGCAACAGGTATATTAACTGGACACTGCACTCTAAGGAAACACATGCATATCATGGGTCTTCTCAACGAGGAACCCATATGTAGGCTGTGCAACGAGTAGGAGGAAACAGCCTCCCACATTGTATTCGAATGTGAAGCGCTGGCGTACTGGAGAAGAGATAATGGGGAATTCACAACCGCTCCTCAAAGGACGGACAGGGAGACAGTAGAACGAGTTATAAACCTTATTCGGGCAATGGAGCTCTTCGACTGAGAGACAGGCACAGAGAAGATACAATAAGCCCAACTAGAGGCTGCGGTGTCGGGGCCAACAGCCCGAAACTCGTAGCGCCTGTACTTCAGTAATCAGTATCTTCAAGATGGAAATATAATATACATTGTGATCCATTTGAAAAAATTGTGTTTGCAAAACCTGACCACCCTGTATAATAACAAATAATTGTATTCAAAATGTATGTGATTATTGTGTTCAAGGATAAGTATTATTTCAAGGGTCATTTGGTTTTTCGATATTTTTCTCCATTTGGCTTAAAAATTAGCCCAACTATGAGTCCTTTTTGAACTTTGATCGCCTCCCATTCCTTTATTATAAGTCTTAGACTCAACAAACCAAATCAAAATGATCGTACGAGAGAGGAGAAATAATTAGAATTCTTATATACAGGGTGTTCCATTTAAAAAAATACAAGTTTAGTTCGCCACAAATTTTTTGAGACAACCTGTACTATAACTATATTTTTAAAACATAGACTGTTTGACTAGCTATAATATACAAAAAAAGATACTCAAATTTCTCACCATTTTTCCACAATCTTGGTTGCACCACCCTGTATAGTGTATTCTAAGAACTTTTTGGATTTCTAATTCAGGAATTTGTAAGTTATGTTTCTTCTAGACTTTTTTAAATCTATTTTGCACATAGTAGGTATTTTTTTTTATGCTACACTTTTTACACTTTTTGGTGTAAAATTTCACAGGCGCCATATAGGTCTGTTCATAGAACAATCACAAACCAGTCAGAGCCAATCAGCATTCAGCATTTGCAGTTTACAAACTATTTCTGATTATTTTGACCAATCGATGAAGCGCTGATCGATTTGTGATTGTTCTTCGAACAGACCACAGACCTCATATGGAAAAATTCGAAACTCTTTGAATTTCTATTTTTGGAGTTTTTATGGGTCTTTTTGTACTAGAGTATTTCAAAAATTCTTTGGATTTATATTTTTGGTTTCTTAATTTTTTTTTAGCACGTTAAGAAACAGCTTTCCGAATTATTTTTTTTGTGTACTGACTTTAACATTATTTTTGAAAGCTTTAACCCTCTTTTGTCTATTTTGAACCTCTTTATATGTTTTTTGCATAAGAACTCTTTGGATTTCTTTTTTTGGAGTTTTTATGGGTTTCTAACACAATTTTAGACTTTTTCCGATGATAACGAAATATTTTTTTTATATTCATTGACTTTAAAAACCTTAATTTTCCATTTTTCTTTTTGGTTATTTTTTTTCTATTCTTTCACATACTTTTTACACTTTTATCAGGATTTATGTCCATGACCCTAAAGCGAAGCATCGAGAAAAAAAAACTCAGGTCAACTTTATTACTAAGAATTACGTCAAATAAAAAAAAAAAATCACTTAGTGAAAACCCAGTATCGCACCAGTTTTTTTCAGATAAAAAACTGAAGTCGCTCTTGGTTTGGTACTGGAAAAGTTAAACTCGAATGAATCTTTGGAAGAACCTCGGTTTTATACTCTCTTGAAACTTTAGAAAAATCGCAAGAGAGTATAAACAAAACGAGACTATGTAAAATCCATTGACCCTGACAAAATGCACACTTACTTCGCATTCACCCTGTATATTGTAACAAGAAGTTCGGTTCTACTTCAAATCCGTCCACCATGTCACGCAGAGTGACGTCATAAGTATAACAGTGACAAGTCGGGTAAGCTGTCATCTCGATTGTCACGGAACATGCATTTTTTTCAACTTTATATTAAAAAACTTTACAAAAATAAATTATTTAAAGTAAATATGGTATAAAAATTTGTAAATGGCATACAAAACTGTTTCTATATACATTTTATACAATCAAAGCTGCGTTTCGTGGCGGTACGGCCTCCTCAGGGGTCGCACCAATGCCGGCGGCGGCGGATTGCTGTCCGACTCGTCATCCGCACTGTCCACGTCACCATCACTGCTAT
Source organism: Orchestes rusci (assembly GCA_958502075.1). Taxonomy (NCBI): domain Eukaryota; kingdom Metazoa; phylum Arthropoda; class Insecta; order Coleoptera; family Curculionidae; genus Orchestes; species Orchestes rusci. The sequence continues at coordinate 4,009,871 of OY293313.1, read as the reverse complement.
TGGTGGACGCCACTGGTTGCATCGTACGCCCTAGTCTTTGCCTGCAATTAAATCATTTAATCCCCGCCCATGTTCCATTATCACTAACCGTCTGTAATACTTAAACTCCCTCGGCAAGGTATAGCTGCGCGGCAGCGACACCTGGCTTTCCAAATCGGAATGATGTTGCACATTCCCCCTACTCTCCTCTACCGGCTCCGGGGTTCCACCCCCAACACCCACGCAGTCGCAGTACAAGTAACGCGGCGTAAGTAACAACTCTGGAGTCCTATTTCGAGGGGCGCGAGGTGGAGGCCGTCTATTGAGGTTAACTCCATAACTAGCCAAATTGTTCAGCGAAGCTAGACTCAACAACTGCGGCTCCACGTGCTTTTTTGTCCGCGGTATTGGCTGTCTATCATCAAAGTCCGCATTTTCCGGCCCCACTAGTTTGCCTTGTTTAATCTCCTCTTCAATAATCTTCAGCTCCGCCAACTGCTTTTGCTTTTTTTCCTGCAGTTTTTGATGTATGTTGACTCTGGATCCGACGCTGCTGCCCTCATTTTCACTACTGCTTGGCAGCGGGCGGCGCCAGAAGGGCACAGGCATTACGTTGGGGGGCGGCACGAAAGTGGTTGGCTTCTTTTTCTTGCGGTAGAGGGCAGAGTTGGGGCCGCCATAGGCGCCAAAGCGGCAGTTAAAGACACCTGACGGCACGGCCGGTTTTTCTATGAGTCTGCGCACGTGAAAAAAGCGGTAGTACAACAGCATAAACAATAACCCGCCGATGAAAAGAGTTATGGTTAAAATGGGCAGCCAGTGCCAGTTTGGGTAGTACTGGTACTTAGCTGCGGTCCATACGCCCACCAACAGCGAATTCTCTAGCAGCATGACGATGTAGAATATGGTCATGGTACGGCCGTGAGGTTTTCCATGTAGGTTTATATAGGCTAGAATGTATATAGCGGCTACAAGGGCACAAACGCCAAGATTCTTGCCTCTCTGTCCGTGGAACGGGCTACGTGGACTAAGCAACCATAAAAACATGCAAAACCAGTGCAAGGCCAGTACGAGTAGTACCCAAACATGATGAGTGGCGGCGTACGCTGATAATGCCAATACTCTCGAGGTAACAGTGCCGGCGCGCCAAAATAGTTGCGACATTACACCGAGCCACGTCAGCACCAGTCGCTCGATACTCTGCACGTGTTTGCTAAACGACGCTAGTGACCAACAGATGGAGAACAACGACAAAGAAGCTGATACAGTAACTAAATCGGTGGGCACACCCTGTTCATGTTGGTCAGCTAACAAATTCAGCTGCAACAACAACATGGGCGCCGCCTGCACAAATCCGTGCACCAATCTCAAAATGCACAAATCTCGCACCTCTTGTTTGACTGTGGTTATTTTGACAGGCATCAAAAGTCGAGCGTAGCGCCATAAAACGCCCATTTGTACTACGTGCATTCCTATAACTATCACCTTGACTGTGACATCGGGTGGTTTTTTTAGTAGGTACCATCTCAGTGACAGTCCTTGCGTGATGAGCATGGTGCATAGGACGGCACATGCGCATTGGATGCAAAGCATGGTTAGGCCTTGCCGGTAGAGGGCGTAAACTACTAGCAAGTCGAAGACGAGGTCGCAGAAGTAGGCGGCGAGCGAGACGACGTTGAACAGGAGGTCGCATAGTGGCAAGAATTCTGCCATATTTCGGACAAGGTCATCTCATTCTGGAATATTGAAAACACGTTTCAATTTTGAGTAATCTAATCCACATTTAATTAAATGTAAATAAAATGAGATTTTGGTGGAATTTCACTGGAAAAATATTATTTGTTGTTATTCAAGTTTGAACCTTCCTTGAATGATTAAAATCGCTAGAAAACATAGATCAATTGAACAATATGCATTGACAGCAGACCGTATTCTTTTGGTTGTGCTCCGAACTCTTCATTGGATTTAAACATGCGTCCTAAATAGTCTGGTTTTTGAGGTTTAGAAAAAAATGGAATTTACATACTTGATTATTAATATTTCAAAGATGATAGTAATTATGAATTCCAGTGCCGTCCCGAGGGGCAGTTTCACGAATCATATTGACAAAAAATCTGCGCCACTGACTTTTTCTGGTAGTTCTGGCAATTTTATATATTTTTTTTTTAGATGAACTAGATGAAAATACAACTTTGGTTTTTTTTGATATTTTTTCGTATCTTTCTACGATTTCGAGGAAAAAAATGAAAACAACTTTATTTTAACAATTTTTCGACATGCAATAAAGTTTTCTTTCTCAAAAACGAAAAAGTATACAAAAAAATATCAAGAAACAAATTGCAGTTGTAGCTGCTCTGTCTAAAAAAGATTCGAAATAGTCTGGTTTCCGACAAACAAGGTGTTTCAGAAATCGGATTTATTATTAATATCTCCAAGTTCCTTTGGCCGATTTTCTTGGATTTTGATAGAGTTTTTCACTGTGACAATACGCTCAATTAGCACCAACTAGATGGTAATTATGAGTTCCAGAGGAGTCCAGAGGGATAGTTTCACGAAAACAATTGACAAAAAATGTGCGTCACTGACTCTTTGTGAAAATTTTCTATTTTTTCTCAGATTGGGCAGCTAAAAATAAAACTATTCTATCTCTTTATATTTTTTCGTATCTTTCTTCGTTTACGGGAAAAAAACAAATAAACAATTTTATTTTAACAATTTTTCGATATGCAATAAAGTGGTTTTCATTTGTTTCCTCGAAAACTAAGAAAGATACGAAAAAATATTAGGATACATAAAAGTTGTATTTTTAGCTGCTTTATCTGGAAAATATAGAAAATCTTCACAAAAGCTAGTGGCGCACATTTTTTTGTCAATTTTATTCGTAAAACTGTCCGTCGACTTAATTTGTTAACGTGCTAACTCACATGAAGTAAATTTTGCAAAAGAGAAAAAACTGCAGTGCTTACATAGCGACGAATGTTAACAAAATTGTCTTGACTTTTTTAGTAAAGAAAATAAATGTGTATTATTTCTAGTTTAGTTTTTCCAGCGATAAAATGGAGTTAGCAGTATTTTTAATAACTAAATCAGTATTAATAGCACTGGAAAAAATTCTCAAAATATTCAAAAAAATAGAAGCACATTTTTACAAAAATAGATGGTAGTTGTCTGGCAATGTTGACTTGAGATTTTGTAGGTCAGATCATTCCAGGTTAATTTCAGTATCGCTTTTCTTCTTCTCTCCAATCTTTATTCTTTTCTGAAAACCACGATGACTTTATGAGTGTCCAAACATAGGCGAACACTTCGGGTGTACCGTTTTTTTCTGTTGAGTAGTTTTGTTGCCGAATATCAAAAAACCTCAAAATCGTAAAAAATGGAGTTGGCAGGTTAACGCATTTAGCCGACGATATTAATAATGAATCCGATCTTTTTCTAAACCTTTGACGCCTCGTTTGACACCCTGTATCTCGAAAACCAGACTATTTAGGACACACATGTCTAAAGTACCTTTTCTACTTGAATTTGGTTTAGGAATGTATATTTGGAATTACAGCGGGTAACACCCTGTATAGATCAATCGAACGAATAACACTGACAGCAGACCGTATTCTTTTAGTTGTGCTCCGAACTCTTCATGGTTTTTAACAGAGTCGATAAATATAGAAAACAATCGACAGGATCGCATTGACAGCAGACCGTATTCTTTTGGTTCCACTGCAAACTCTACAATAAATGTAAACCTTATTTGAAATTAATATCGCTTTGGTTTTTATGAGAAGTTCCATTTTCAACAGTCATCATTGACAAGCTGTCATTTTTAAAGAGCTTCGAATTTTCTCTTGAAATTTTAATCAAGTCAAGTTTGAAGCTTCCTTGAATGATTGAACTTTATTTGAAATTTACATCGCTTTTAATTAAAATTTGATGAATTTTTCAAACTGGATTTACATGAAACACAACAAACATGATTAATAAGTTGCCAATACTTTAATGGAAAAACAACCTAATTAATTAAAATGAGATCATTTTCAATGCAAAAAGCTTGATTGCTGACATAATAAGAATTTTAAAAAACAATTTAAGCCCATTTTTTCCACTCTTTAAACAACCTAAAAACAGTGCAACCCCCCTTAAAAGCCCTCAAAATTCAACTTCAAGCTGGTAACAGTAAACAGAACCTCAAATTAACCAAAATTTTTACCTACTTTTCATCAAATTCCAGCCCCTGTGCCCGCATTCCTAACCTTCTTCGAACTTGTCCATTTTTCCGCTATTTTTCACTGTTTGACTCACTGAAAGCACACTTCTCCATCTATGGGGAGCACTTTAATTCACTTATTTTGGGGAAATTGGGGGATTTAACGGGGGAAAATGGGAAAAATAGGGGAAAAGCTGGAGGCAAGACTGGCGATGCTGTCAATGTCAACAAATGACAAATGTCACATTCCAATGGGGGTTAAAGAGCGCATGAGTTGGGTATGAATAGGGTCTGTTGCGTTGATTTTTGGATACCCTATGGTCACTTTGGAGTGTTTGTTTTACGTAGTGCTATCATTTAATGACGTGATATGATCACCCATATATCGAAATATATTTTTACAAGAAGATATCAACAAATTCAATGAAAAATCATTGTTTTATTCATAACATTTGATGGAAATGGTCGGACAAATACGTCACGAATATACCCTACATAATGAACGGAATGCGGTAGTGCGGCGTTGTCAGACCATTATATTTTCTTTATTTATCCAGCTTTCATGCGTTTTACAAATCGAAATTATGCCGTTCGCTTATTTAAAAAAAAAATCCCTTCACATAATTTATTATGTACAGGGTTATTCATTATATTTTGACACTCATCTACAGCTCTTATTGCGAGTGATAGAAAAAAACTTTAAATACAAAAGTTTTGGTTTTTTTCACGTAGTATCTTCTGGTGATAGCGGAATCAACAAATCGAAATCATAACATAGAAAAAATTCATTAAGTCATATTTTTTTAAATGGAACACCCTGTATATTATTGACTAAAATGAAAGATCTCTTTAATCTGATTTCAAATATATATGGTTTGTAGGCATTTGGTTCAGTCACTTTGAAACTATTTGAAGTTAAAAAATATATTTTTTTAAACTACAACAAATATTCACAACACTAACTTAATCATATAAACTATCAACATTCCATTAAAAACGAAGCTACATGTTTTCTACATAACCCCCATAACCAAAACTTCTGTATTTAAAGTTTTTTTCTATCACTCGCAATAAGAGCTGTAGATGGGTGTCAAAATATAATGAATAACCCTGTACAACCATTTAATCATTTGTTTATTAACTGAGTGAACGATAAATAAAACTACATTTGAACAAATGACGTATTTTGTGTTCATTTTGAGTTAATCATCGTGTTTTGGCCACTTTTCAATCAAAATAGGCTTCGTTTTAATCAAAACAATTATTTTGATGTTATCAATAAAATTAAAGTTAATGATAAATTGAAAAACACATCGACAACGTTGCTAATTGGGACAAATTCCATTCCAGTCCGTTGTCAAGTTTACAAAATTATGCAGGAATTATGAAGATTTTGGACGAAGTGAGGGAAAGGATTTATCTTGAAAAATGATAAGGAGCTTATTGAAATAATATCTATATTTTCCTTTTCTGATTGAATTGATTGTTGAATTCATTCAAATTGGAAAAAGTTTTTATAGAATTTTGATTTTGGAGATTTGTAATGTTGTCGGTCTTTTGGTCGTGTCTTATAATTTTTGAGGAAAAAAAAAGGGAATTTTTTAAATTTGAGCTAGTCCGTTATCAAATTTTATGCAGGAAATAAGTATAAGTATGAAGATTTTCAACAAGGTGATCGAGGTGAAGAAATCACTTAAAAAAACTATAACGAGCTAATTTAAACAATATACATTTTTGTTAACTGTTGTAGTACATAGTGCCATCTATCGGCAGGATTTGTCAATCGTAGGATGGAAATTCCCATCAATCTAGTAGAAGACTACTACCATTGGTCACCATATCACCATAGTGTCAGCTCGACACTAACCCACTTGGAACTGTTCTCTTCAGTCTGACTTAGACCCATAGCCATACTGATGAGTCCTAGTAGGACGAAACGTATATGGATTGGTCATGGTCAGACTGAGGAAACAGTTTCAAGATTTTCCAATATACATTTTCCAAATTAAATAGAATCGACTGTAAATTTATTTGATAAAAAAAAAATTGTACAGAATTTTGAAAAGTACCTACCGATTTTTGGAAAGTTACAGAATGGAGGTCATGTTATATAGAGTTGAAAGGGCTGAACAAGATCAGCCTCATGTCTTTCCATCGTAGGTCGTATAGGTCTCCAAAATGGGATTTCAGCAAAATTTCATGTTTTTAGACTCTAATGTGAATAATTGCCCCAAATGATCTACGCAATCTAAAAATAAGCGCAAGCAAAATGATGATATACTTATTGACAATTTCAACATAAACAAAAAAAACTGTCCGAAAACGCATTGTTTTGATACCAGCAGGATATTATGCTTTTCACTATATCCCTCCAGTAGAAACGCAATTTCACACTTCCTATGGGCTTTCGACTATCTTCGGTGGAGCCAAACGACTTCACGTTATACTTGGGAAAGAAATACCTCGATCGTCGTCGCTTGGTTGTGCTTCTCTAACGCACTATATTGACATAACATATCGCCCTCTTTAGTTACTAAATTAGATTTCTATTGAGTCAACCATTTTGTTGATGATTCTGTTCAGGTGCGAACACCGGAGAACAACGGTGGATTAGGACATCATTTTTAAATAATTATTGTAACCTACGTTCAGTCGTGGTCATGATGATGTGTTTTCAGATGAAAACTTGAACTCTCACTGACCGGACACTTTCTCTAGAATCGCTACGTTTTTTGTTTAAAAAAAAAAATGGATAGCGTTTCGCCCAGATCTTACTCTAAGTTGTTAGGAAGGTGATTGAGTCTCTTCTCTTTTCATGATATACATATACCTATCTACGTCTCTCGTTCATCATTATAATAAATGATGATGTTCAATTAATGTTTGTTCTTGAATTCGTCATGTTCTTAAATTCACAAAACCCTAGGTATCCCATATGTGTTACCTTCTATGTATGGCTTATTCAAAGCAGTGAGATCTACTGCTACTGCTTTACAACAACAGTAATGCGTCTCTGGTTTCAACGATCACCCAAAACAGATGGGTCGTGTATTAGTTCCTGTTGAAGCTTGTGAAAAACTCAAAAAAAATCTTATCAAGGAACTCTAAGTAAAACTAGAAGACTACATCATTCCTTATACACTTCAATGTCAGTAAAAGTGTCATTTTGTGTCATAGGTCATAGACACTAAACAGCCAATTTTGCTGACAAAAAAACCATAAAAACGATGGTAATTATTATTTTTTACAAAACGGTTTTCTGCTATTTTGGCATTATACGTTTTGATGCTTATAAGGAATATGATCGCACTTGCGCAAAGTCAAAAAATAAGAAACAAATAATTCACGGGATTTGGGGCGAAAAGGTTTGTTTTTTCAGGTTAGTCTTGAGTTAAGGCTAGATTGGGTCCGTTTATGTTGGGTTGGGTTAGTTTTTTCTTGTGAAAATGTCAGCAAACATTGATGTTTGATTAGTAATTCTAAGCAAAATTGATTTGTATTTAGGGGCTTAGGAAAGATGCACCAGAACATACGAATACACTTATTTTCCCAGTTATAAAAATGGTTCGAGTAGTGAGAGGTTTAATGCATCGAGTAAGGAAAATGGTCTGGCTAATCTCCGAGGATGGATTAAATATCTGGCAAGGTGAAAAAATGAAAAGATTCCATCAAAAAATTTTTACTCATTTTCCCTGTGATAAAAATGGTTCTAGTAGTAGGAGGTATAATGAAGTTAAGTAAAAAACATAGTCTGGCTAATCTCTGAGGGTTACATCAAAGAATTGTCACTTATTCTCCCCAGTCATGACCTATGATATAATAACAATTCAAAATACAGTCTGAGTAATGATAATCAGGTAGGCCGAATTTGACAGGTTCAATCATACAGGTGTTTATAGTGTTACGTATGTTCTTTTTTATGAAAGCATTGCGAAGTATTGGTTAAAAAAAGTACATGATTACACTGTATAGAGTAGAGAATCATGTGACCCAACATTATCAATTATAATTAGCTTTTACCATTTACTCAGAGTGATTTTTACCTAAGAGAAAACTGAGTGGGTAGTTTTTCGTCCTCACCCTGTATGTATGTATCTTCTTGAAAAATATGAATTGATGAAATCATAGATTGTTTTTTAGGTAATGGAAGTAATGGAAATGTTTTTATTTCACACCGGCTAATGAAAAGAGTAACTATAATAATTTTATTATTGATCAAAAATAATAGTCAATGCTTAAGCCAATTGGAAAAATAATAAAATGCATAAATATAACCACGAATATAAACAGATAATAAAATACCTACCTTTTATAATTGAATAAAAATTATCTGAATTTTCAGTCTTGGGAAAATAAGTGCATTTTTTAAAAATTTTCCACATTTGGAAGATGCCGCCAGACTCATTTTCCAACTTTTAAAATCAGCCAGACTTTTTTAATATCATTTCATGCCTGTATCAATGTATGTGCTCAATTTCAAAATAAGTGTTTCGAATCCATAATTATAATCTGTAAAATTTTTGATTTCGACAGATCCAAAAATTTGTTTTTTTTTGTCATCAACTGAAACGATCAATTCATAAACAGCTACTGAGAATATAACTTAAAAAAAATCACTGCCTCCAGGACTATTATGAAATCAATTGGTCTTCCATTTTTCTTAAAGCTTGAAATACTTACGTGTTTTGTCTGACATAACATTGATTTTTATTTTCTATCTCGGAAACAACTCATCGAAAACGAAAAATTCAGATTACCTTTTTTTTATTAAAACCAAACGGACTTTTTACCGTAAGCGTTTTCATGGAGTATGATATTATGAGACCATTCCAGTTTGGTCTGTCATTAACGTCACTTTAAGCCAATCAGCGAGCTATAAAGAAAGCTCGATAAACTGCCTGAAAATTTGAACAAAATCGTCGAGGCGTTTCGAATCTATAGACAAAAAATACTTTCATCACTATGTATTTTTCCAACGCGACATGTATATACAGCGTGTCCCAGTAACTTCTTACCAAATGGAAAAATGATTATTATTGATTTTACGAAAAAAAGTGGCTCTTCATAAAAAATTCTGCTTCGCGAGAAAATAAAGTTCCAGTCCTGAAAAATCAACTAGGATATACAGCGAGGCTCAAAAAATTAAATATAGCATTTTTTCAAAAAACAACCCCATTTAAAATGGTAATTGTACGACTTTGTTTGTTGTGAAAGAATACTAAATTATTTTCTGATCAGTTCTTTTCATATGTAATGGTATACACACTGACTAAAATTAATGTTTATGTAAAAAGTATTAAGTATTGAATTACTCAATTTAAGTCATATGGATATGGAAAATCTTGTATGTTTTAAATAAAAATTAAATTTACTCACCCTGTATTTTGATATGTCGCAAAAAATGCTTAAAAATGATTTAGTAGTCTTACACAACAACCATACTCGTAAAATCACCATTTCAAATAGGGTTAATTTATGAAAAATTGCTACATTCAGATTTTTCAGCCTCCCTGTATATCCTAGACTGGAATTTCATTTTCTCACGAAGCAGAACTTTTTATGAACAGAAAGTTTTTTCCATAAAATCAATAATAAACATTTTTCCCATTTGGTAAGAAGTTACTGGAACACGCTGTGTACAGAAAATTATTATCGTAACTGTACTCTATCCAGTATGAGAAGATTCGTGCTTATTTTAGACTCACCCTGTATAATAACCCATTTGGAGGTAAACTAAATGCAGCTTCCTTCAAAATCGATCTGGCAACGTTGTTGATGTCAACAAGTAGAAGTGATTATAAAACTACCTGAGTTGAGCTACGAGAGAGAAACACACAGAATCATGCGATATAAACAGAGATGGATAGTACTCCATGGATTATTTAAATCACCACTCACCAGCACCAAACATAACCTCACCTTATTGTTATTGTTTTGAACCTGCAAACATGTAATAAAATGGACCTTAAAGCAATTTTACAGCGAAAAATCCAACGTCTTGACGGTTTTTATCAATTTGTATTAAATTTTATAAATTAATAATTGGAATTTCAGCCGAAAACAAATCATTAACCCCCGAAGAATCCATCAAACTAGAAGATGAACATTTCCAGAATTTACTGCAAAACTGGGGCGTAAAACGCTCCAAACCAGGCCTGCCAAGATTTTATACAAAAGTCCCCACAGATAATGAGCCTTTACGACAAAAACTACGTGAAGAAAGCACATCAAACTTATGGAAAAGAAAAAGCCTGCCTCTACAAGTTCGATCTGAATTGAACGAACTGTGGAGTTTGTTGGATAAATATCAGAGCAGCCCTGATGAACAGTTGATCAGTTATGCCGATTTTCAGGTGATTTATTTGATTATTGTGCCTTGAGTGTGTAATTATTGTATTGTAGAAAGTGGCACAGCTAGGAGGGCCCAAAGTAAAACCCTACTTCAAACCCAGTGTTTTTGCCAAATTGCAACAAGGGGACCCGCTGGGTAGAGTGTCTATTATATCGTTGTTTAATTATGTGATGAGGAAGGAGTGGCTCGATCAAACTAGAGTGGGGTTGTCTGTTTATGACAGTACTGGCCAAGGTTAGTAGAATGCACAAAATAAAATTAATTTCGGTCGTTTAGAAGCAAATTTACATCCGTGTGAAATTCATCAATATCGGCAAATATACAGGGTGTCCGGTGAGTATATATGGCATAATTTAGGGAGCGCATAGGGGAGATCAAAACAACCCCTGTTTGTCATAAAACTTTTTTCTCTAAAGCGCCTCCTAATGGAGATACAGAGCCCTAGAGGGGTACCCATCGATTTAATTTTTAAGCTCTTACTTTTGAACCGGCTTGTATAATTTGATGAAATTCTAGTATGTTGTGTGGGCCATGAATACTCATAAAACCATGGTAAAGTCAATATTTGAAATTGTAGGGGAAACCAGGAACGGACTGGCCACCAAAACTTTTGGGCCCAATTTTAGACAGGTGTCATTTTACAGAGCTGAAAACTTCTTTTTCAAATAATCTGACCTTTTCTTAACAAAAAAGTTGTTTTTCTTTTGTTACGATAAAACTTACCATTTTCGAGAAAAATAGGTTTTTGTTTTATAGGTTATTGCAATAATACACTGAAATACTACGTTATTGTTGGTATTGAAATTTTTTTTGACACTCTCAAAGTGACTATACTAGAATTATTTGACAAATTAAAAAAAAAAAAAAAAAAAAAATTTACTTGATTTTTTTTAATTTTTATTTTTTTTTATTGATTCTCAATTTATAACTAGTTCTATTGCAGGTAATCAATCTTAGAGTTTCGAAAAATTTTTCAATACCAAAAATACCAACAACTGGTGTCTCGCCGAATTTTACTCTATTATTGCAATAACCTGTAAAACAAAAACCTATTTTTTTCGAAAATGGTTAGTTTTATCGGAACAAAAAAAGAGCACTTTTTTTAATGAAAAAAGATCAGAGTATTTGAAAAAGTAGTTTTCAGCTCTGTAAAATGACACCTGTGTAAAATTGGGCCCGAAAGGTTTGGTGGCCAGTCCGTTCCTAACCCTACAATTTCAAATATTGACTTTACTTTAGTTTTATGAGTCTTTATGGCCTACAAAACATACTAAAATTAAATTATGAAGTCATCGGTGTGTAGCGTCTGCTGTAGACTGAATCTTGTTATTCGATTGCATCGGTATGCATAGTATTGTCATGTGTCATTCGCAAGGTTGCTAGAAGTACTGTTTAAACAAGAGATCTGCTGATTTTGCCCATGGGTTTCTGTTCTACTGTTTTTGATAGGGATCATTTGGCGACACAGATGACGTCATGACCGGTGAGGTGATATACTGATCTTGGATTGATACCGAGAGTCTTTTGCTATGACAATTTTTCATAGTTGTATCTGTTCCTAGCTGAATTCCCAGGCTAAAGCACGCTATTTGGCGCTACGGGCCATTCACCGTGTATGGCCCCCGTAACACCAAATAGCGTCTCCCCGAACTCAGCCTAAATATTATTAACACTGGGACTCCAAAATAACACAATCGAAAATTATCCAAACAATCACCGTCACCAGCCGTCGATCTGCTCCTATCGGAAATCCAAAAGCGAATGAGATAATAAGATTCGAAGTGAAACGCGGCAACGCGGCTATCTCGTAACCTCGGTCCCTACAGTAAAATGCAATTGGGTACGTGTCATGTCTGTCTATCATCAAACAATAAAGATGTCGCTTACGCGACATCAATTTTGTACAAAACACAAACCAACCCAATCTCGGGGTGTTGCCAGATGATCCCTATCAAAAACAGTAGAACAGAATTCCATGGGCGAAATCTGTAGATGTCCTGTTAAAACCGTACCTTGCGAATGACACATGACACGATACGATGCAGACCGATGCAATCGAATGACAGGATTCAGTCTACTGCAGACGCTAAACTTCGATGACGTCATAATTTTCCCCCCTCCGTCCCTTACCTCAGGCGAAGTGAAGCAACTTCTTTTTTACGGACAAACATACCTTCCCTTTTATAAATGTATAAATAGATAGATAGATAGAATAGATATACACTGTGGGCCGAAATGAAGGAGTACATTTTTTAATTGAAAATATTTTTTTGGGCGATTTAGTTTCTTTTTGCAGGGCTAATAACCTAACATGTCCTCAACATGGCTGTACATTTGAACGCAAAAATAATAATGTACAGGGTCGGCCTTATAAAAAAATACACATACAGGGTGTCCAGAAATTAGACGTCAATATTTTAACCACGTATTCTACGCCTGAAAATAGAGATAAAACTTCATATAAACTAGTATCAACAAACTCTTCGTTTTCAAGATACAGGGTGTTAAAGGTGAAGACCTGATGACGGGTTTCTGTAGATATTTTCGAAACCTGTTGAGCTAATTGAATAAAATTTGGTACAGTTACCAAACTTTTTACACTTTATCTAATGAATTTAGTATTGTATTCACTTTATGAGTGGGATATACAGGGACGGGTTTGGGAAAAATAAGCCCCAAATTTTTTGGTTGATTTTTAGTAACTGCCTGAAATTGTGCAGGCAAAACTACTAAAAATCAACAAACAAAAAATTGAGGGCATTTTCTTGGCAAGCCAGTCCCTGTATTACCTTCATGGCTCGGCTAGGGTGTCACTTTTTTTCTTTTCCATTAATTTTCCTAATTTAAGAAATTCTGTGAAAAATGTGTTTAAAGCATTTCTAGACTCTTTCATAGCTGAGGTTTCTCATGAACGGGCTTAGCGAGACATGAGGGACAGTTGCAAGATTCAGATGACATCCAATTTCAACTTGAATTGGAATTGGATGGATATCAACTCAAAGAAGAATATTGTGAACGCGAAAGTTGTGAAAACTAGTTTTTTTCCTGGACTCATACGAAAAGATATATTAAAATGAATGTCACATCCTCATAGCTATTTCTCCTCTACAAAATGACACAGACGAATTTGTTACACCCTGTGTGCAAAGTAGATTAATTTGAATATCATGACATCCAACATACAAATAAGATTTTGTACAATACAATTTGCTTCAGGCTACCTAACAGACACCGACCTGGAAAACTACATAACCGAACTGCTCCCCACCCTCTGCCAACTGGAAGGTCTGGAAAAATCCTTCCACAGCTTCTACGTTTGCACTGCCGTCCGCAAATTCCTATTTTTCCTAGACGTAGTCCGCGCCAACCGAGTCCGCATCCTAGACATCCTAGCTTGCTCGTTTCTGGACGACCTACTCGAACTCAGAGACGAGGATCTGAGCAAAGAACTGCAGGAGCAAAATTGGTTCAGCGCTCCCAGTGCCCTCAGAGTCTACGGCCACTATTTGAACTTGGACCGCGACCACAACGGCATGCTGAGCAAATCGGAGCTGGCCAGTTATGGCTCGGGCACCCTAACAAAGCCGTTCCTGGATCGAGTGTTCCAAACTTGTCTGACCTACGGTGGAGAAATTGACTATAAAACCTATCTGGACCTGGTGCTGGCGTTGGAGAACCGATCAGAACCGCAAGCTCTGGCCTATTTATTCCGAATTCTGGATATAAAAGGTCAGGGTTATTTGGATGCGTTCACTCTGAATTATTTCTTCAGAGCTATTCAGGAACAGATGAAGGCGCATGGGTCGGAACAGCCGGTGTTGTTTTCCGATGTTAAGGATGAATTGTTTGATATGGTCAGGCCGAAGGATGCGGAAAAGATTACGCTGGCGGATTTGCAGGCTTGTGGGCAGGGAGATACTTTTGTTAGTATTTTGATTGAGTTTCATGGGTTTTGGGCGTATGAGCATCGGGAGGCTATCAGTTCTGAGCCGCAGGATGGAATTTGATTGATCTCATGTACTTTGGCAGCTATTTTTGTAATATATTTACATTTTTATTTTGGTTTTTTTTTACACTAGCAGGATGTTTGGAGTTTTTCGCAACCGCACTTTTTATGCTAATAATCTTGCTTTATTAGCCCAGATCTTATCGATTCAATTGTTTTAATCGATTCAAGTTCATTATCTGTGGCTCGCAGGGAGGTCATTGGTAATTCCAATAAAATTTTGTTGGTGCAACCATAGAAAAGCATACCAAATTGGCGATCAGCGACAATGATTCAACTCAATTGAATGCATTTGAGGCGAAACTCGAAAATAACTCAACTTCAAAACATTTAAAATTCAGACAACTGGTTACGACTCATAGAAAGGCAGTGTCAAGCACCAGTTTTTAGCGCGTGTGGCCTAGTTTAGTAGTTTAGTCACCCTTTACGGAAATACTTGGACAAGGTTAATGTAGCTCAAGGGAATGACCCAAATTCCATTCTTGGTAACTGTACGTGGCCAATTAAGCTCGTTGTTGGGAGATGAGTTATATATATATATATATATATATATATATATAATGGCTTATTACCCCATTGGGGTATCGCCGCGAGAGCTTTCTAGATCCTCTAATAAGGGTAGATCAGTCCCTACTATCTAACAATTACATTCTATCACATATACTTTTCCACTGTTTTCTATCTCTAGTCTTGGTCTGTCAATTACGTACCCCGGGTCTGCTTAGATCCGCTTTTACTTCTTGCATCCAACTAGATCTTGGCCTGCCCCTTCTTCTCCTTCCTCTGGGTTGCCATTCAACCATGCTGTAAATTGTAGATCCTCTACCGGCTCTCCACACGTGGCTCAACCATCTAATTCTTTGTTGCTTTATTTTTCTGATTACGTCCTCACCTTCCAATTCCTCTAATATTTCTCTATTTGTCCTTATTCTGAGTTCATTATTTTGAGTCCTTGATGGTCCTAAAATCGTTCTGATGATTTTTCTCTCTTGTACTCTTAATTCTTCTTCCTGTTTTTTTGTCATTGTTATTGTCTCTGCTGCGTACATCATTGTTGGTTGTATTATTGTTCTGTATATTTTTATTTTTGTTTTCTTCGTGAGGATTTAGCTGATTATCAATCGTTTGTTGGCTTGATATACCCTATTTGTGTTCATTATTTTTTCTTTTATTTCCGCGTCTCGATCTCCATTACTTGCTATAACTACTCCCAGGTACTTGAATTTATCCACTTCCTCGAAAGTGTGCGGGCCTAGTGTGATTTTTTTACTTTTATCATCCGCAGGCTTATTCATTCTCATGAATTTCGTTTTTTCAGTGTTTATTTTCAGTCCCATTTTTTCTCCCTCTTTCATAACTTCTTTCAACATTGCTCCAGTCGTCTGGCGATTTTTTTTTACAATAACTATATCATCTGCGTACGCTATGATTTGCCCCTCTCTCGTTCTTAATGTTCCTCTACTTATATTCCTGACCACATGCTCTAATGCCGTATTGAATAATGTGGTAGATAGTGTATCTCCTTGTTTTACGCCCTTATTAATTTCGAACTCTTCTGTATCTCCCTTTTGTGTTTTTACTGTGATTCTTGTGTTTGTCATTGTCATCTGTATCATTCTTTTTAGTTTTCCTTGAACTCCCATTTTCTGCAATACATTTATAATTTCATTTCTCTTTAGTGAGTCGAAAGCTTGCTTGAAGTCTACAAATAGCAATTCGATTTCCATATTATAATCATGGGTTTTTTCCATTATTTGTTTGAGAGTATGTATGGCATCAGTTGTTGATTTTCCCTTAATAAACCCACATTGATATTGTCCAATTGATGATCTGATTTTTGTTGTTAGTCTCGTTTGGATGATTGAAGATAATATTTTGTATGCTGTGTTCAGTAAGGTTAGTCCTCTATAGTTGCTGCATATTTGTTGATCACCTTTATTGTGTATTGTTATTATTGTATTCTTTCGGCATTTTTTCGTCTATCCAGATCCTTTTTATTAGTTGGTACATTTTTTCATGTAAAAGTTCCCCTCCATATTTTATAAGTTCTGTGTTTATTCCATCTTTCCCTGGTGCTTTACCATTTCTGCTTTTACGGATGATTTCTTCTACCTCTTCTCTTGTTGGAATCTCATTTGTATCGTCGGCTTCAGCTATGTTATTTCCGTTTTCATCATCTTGCTGCGGTTCTATGTTGTGTGGCGCTTCGTGTAGGAGTTCTGTGAAGTATTGTTTCCAGTTCTTATACTCTTCATCATTCTGTGAAATTTTCCCCTGCTTGTTTTTCACGCCTATTGATTTTTTTTTGTAGGTTTTGTTTTGTTCACTTATCTTTTTATAGAACTGTTTGGTATTACAGTTTGCGACCTTCCCTTTAAATTTTTGCTATTTCGTTCTGTATCCATGCTCTCTTAGCTCCTCTGATATCATTTTTTGAAAGCTTTTTTAGTTCATGATATATTTTTTTGTCCTTCTCATTATGACTCTTTATCCACTTTAATCTAGCTTCTGCTTTCTTTTTCACAATTTGGTCACATTCATCATTGTACCACTATCGGTTTTGTTTTTGTCTTGTTCCTATAATTTCATCTGCTACAATATTTATGCACTTCTTCTCAACTTTTTCTATTGCTTGGTTATCACTTAATCGCGTAATTTGAATTTGAATTTGAGTTATGTGAAATGGTAAATACTTTAATTAATTAATTGTTAATAAATAATGCTGAAATCATCCGAATTTAGGAGCTTTACAGTGATAATGTCGACGCGTTCAAGGTAAAACGACATAAGCGCCAAAAAAAACTTCAAAATGCGATTATATTGGTATCCACGTTAAGGTGCTTGTAAGCCGCGTCTAACTCTCAATGGCTTAAGCGTCAAAAAATTCGTTGCGACGGAATTTCAGATTTTAATATCGCATAAGCGCCTTTCATGCGCAGCCAGTTAACCGTCATAAGCATAGCATTGCTGCTTTTGGCTGGAATTTTACAATGTATAAACACATTGTGAATATAATTTAATACTGTTTAAAACTATTTATAGTCTAAATTCATGGTCAAATGTTGTGGCGCTTATGCCATTTCAGCACAATATTATGCTGAATGACATTAGCGTCACGAACCTCTAGTAAAGCATATGGTATTGACTTTTTCTGATTTTTCAAAATCTTACATACTTGCGTTGTGAAAAATGTCAAGATTTGTTGAAGATAATTGTCTGAAAGTGAACTAGTGAATGTGGGTTTGCAATATTATTAAAATATACGTTTATTGTCTGGATCCACACATTTTGATAACATTTGTTAAATTTTGTATAGCATTCATGTTGTTCCGATCAATATTTGCAGAATATAATATTCTTATTTAGTGGGTAACACAAGATTTTGCTTTGATATTCACTTTAAACACGATGGCATAACCGCCAAAAATGAAACATTAGAGGAGAGTCACCGACATATGATGTCAAATAAGCGCCAAACAGTGCAAACATTCGTTGACTGGAATGACATGATAAGTACCCTATGGAAATTTGACATATAGGACAATGTCGAAGCGTGAAGTGACATAAGCGCCAATTTTGCGTTTTTCACAATAAAAAATTAATTTAAAATGATTGGAGCTATCATTAAGGTGGGAGATGTAGGATAAACTTCACAATTGCGATACTAAAAAGTTCACGTTATATTAAAATATGTAGATGGTTTTGTCTACCTCCTGTAAAATGAACTTTTTGGCACTTATGTCGTTATGCCTTGAACTCGTCGATGTGTTTTAGGCAAATTTTTATTGATTTTTGTTTCAAATTTTGCCGCCCCCAAAAATCTGCCGCCCTGTGCCTAAGCACCGACAGCACATAGTGTAAATCTAAGGTTGACAAAATTGGTGAGAATAAATAACAAGACAAATATAAAGCCTTGAAAATAACGTTGGAATTCAGGGTTGTAGAAAGAAAGAGGGGACTAGGACTCTAGGGGCTAGGAGTAGATGTAGATGAAAATATACAGGGCGGAGAGGATAAAGAGGACTTGCCTCCTGAAGGATATTCTTTACAGCCTTGGATCAGATAGAGCAGATCAGAAAAATGGTCGATGGTACCTTGGACGTTTGCAAGGAACCAGTTATGGGAACGTACTAAAAATTTGATCATATAAATAAGACGTGATGCTCCATCGATCTGAAATGTTTACAGCGATGCGACGTTGCCTCTTCTTTGAAATAGTAGCAACAACTTCGCTATCTTGAACGAGACACCATGTATAATATTGTATTGGTTTTTTGATTATCATTTCTTAATATCTCCCTATATACGTATTCCAGTATTTGAGGGTTATACAGGAACAGGGTTAGCAGAAAATACTAGTACGACCGATTATTTTAAAAGTTGAACAAGTTAGAAAAAATGTTCCTGAAAGTCTCGAGGCTTTTAGAGGTCTATACAGGGTTTTTCACTTAAAACTCCGCACGTCAATATCTCGAAAACGAATAGGAATATTTGATTTCTGTAAAAAGTAGTCAATGTACGGGGTCGAGTAGTTATTTTTCACAGTTAAAAAAATTCGACGCCTACCAAGAGTAAAGCGTCGCGACGCATCGAAAATATTAATCGATTGCAGGGACTTTGAAATTACGCGCATGCAAAAGTACGAGTTATTTATAAACTTTTTTGTTATTCAGTCGAACTCATTTATACTCAGTTTTGAGATATACAGTGTGTCCAAGATAAGGATGTCTATCATGGGGATCTTGAAAACCGTGAGAGATACAAGGTCGGTTAAATGGAGGCAAAGTTGCGTATTTTGATGCTTGAAAAAATGCCGTTTTAAAAGCCAAGAAATTCCGATCAAGTCCGAAATTATCCGAAAAAAACCGAAATTTTTCAAAATTGTTTTCATTTTTTTCTGACCACATTTGAAAAGATATTTTCAAATGAATGGAACTTCTTCATTGCCACTTTTTGCCCTTTACAAGATAGCGTTATTAAATTGAAGAACCGACGTTTCGTCTATGAGCAGTCATCATCAACTTTGTTTTTTTAAATACGGTCCTGGATTTTTTATTACGGATTTTAAGAGCCTCTTATGTTCCTAAACCAACGAGGTATCGCACTGATTAAAAAAAAAGTGATTGTTTTTAATCCTATTAAAAATGTATTTTTTGTCTCTCTCTAACCCATGAGTTCTTATGGAAAAATCCATCAACATAATTTTTTTGAATGATTGCGATACATTGTTGGTTTAGGAACATAAGAGGCCCTCAAAATCCGTCATAAAAAATCCAGGACCGTATTTAAAAAAACAAAGTTGATGATGGCTGATGCTCATAGACGAAACGTCGGTTCTTCAATTCAATAACGCTATCTTGTAAAGGGCAAAAAGTGGCAATGAAGAAGTTCCATTCATTTCAAAATATGTCTTCAAATGTGGTCAGAAAAAAATGAAAACAATTTTGAAAAATTTCGTTTTTTTTTGGATAATTTCGGACTTGGTCAGAATTTCTTGGCTTTTAAAACGGCATTTTGTTAAGCATCAAAATACGCAACTTTGCCTCCATTTAACCGACCTTGTATCTCTCACGGTTTTCAAGATCCCCAATGATAGACATCCTTATCTTGGACACACTGTATATCTCAAAACTGAGTAGAATAAATGAGTTCGACTTAATAACAAAAAAGTTTATAAAAAACTCGTACTTTTGCATGCGCGTAATTTCAAAGTCCCTGCAATCGATTAATATTTTCGATGCGTCGCGACGCTTCACTCTTGGTAGGCGTCGAATTTTTTTAACTGTGAAAAATAACTACTTGACCCCATACATTGACTACTTTTTACAGAAATCAAATATTCCTATTCGTTTCCGAGATATTAACGTGCGGAGTTTAAAGTGAAAAGCCCTGTATATCTTTAATAAATTGGAATTTAGAAGGTGTCCCATTTATTTTTGCAGTATATCTCCGTTATTCTTATAGATAGAAAGTTGCGGTTTTCGCGACAGTGTGCTACTTTTTCGTGAAACTGAAGATGCCGTTAAAAAAAAATTTATAACCCTTTTAGTTTTGAAGATACAGGGCTAAACTGAAAATGTTGCATTTTAAGGTATCCCTCGTTGCCTCGAAAATGTGATAACTGTTTCTCATATAACTTTTTCCGTAGAACTCGATTCTTCCTTCGGAATCAGTATACAGGGTCAGGTCAAAAAGTTATCGGACAAAAATTTGTTGTTTTTAAAGTGCGTACTGTTATATATTTTTGAAAAGGTAAAAAAAGGACAAATCTTATGGACTATAAATATAAAGGGTGTTCCATTTATTGCGTTTATGAATCACATTTTTGCATGATTGAAATATCATAAAACTCAAACTCAACACTTTCTTATCTCAACTTTAAAAGAGCTATCTAAGGACATACAATCAATTCTTGCCAAAATATGTCGAAAAAAGTTGACAGTTGACAGAATCTTCTATTCAAATTAATGTCCTCTTGTAAAGTTAAGATGAGAAAGTTCAGACTTTTTTTTGTCATCTTGAACCGTTTGATTTTTTTAGCATGACAAAGGTACTAAAATGTTATTTTTAAAACGCGATATCTCGGCGATAATGGTTGAATTATTTAGGAATATTATTTGTATTACAATAATGTTTGGTCAAAATTAAAGGAAGCATTGAAATATCCATTAAAATACAGGAGGTTCCCGATCATGTTTATTCCAATTCAATACAGAAATATAGATTTTTGAAATTTTAATAACTTTTATTCAATTATTTTTTTGCTTTCTCTTGTATCTTCTGAAATAATGGGCAATTCTGGTTATTTCTGTAAGTATAATAAAAAAAGGATCGGTAATGCTTGCGTTTGAAGCAGAAAGCAGCGGTTTGGGACATCTTTAATCCACATTGGTTTTGTTTATCAGGTTTAATAATCTTTGAATGAATAAATACAATAAAATGTCAGTGACTTGACTAGATATGAAACTTTGACAAAATTGGGAAACATCTACTTGAAACAATTACTTTGATAAAATGTGGGAAAATGATGTCGGTTGAATGCGGGATTTTTTATATAAAAACTGATTTGTTCAATGGAACAGGCATCAGAAAAAAAACATTCCTCCAAAATGAAGGGTATCATCATTGCTTTGTTCGCTATTTTGGTGTGTGTGGCTGCTGGAGGAGAACGTCGCGGGCGTAAGTAATTTGACAAATTCAATGATGAGCAGTTTTAACTGAGATATGTTTAGCCCCTTGTCCTGAGGACAATTCAATTGAGGTTCTACTTCCTGACCGAAACTGCAACCGTTTCTGGCAATGTTCCAACGGAGTCGCCATTCGACGAAGATGTCCCAGAGGTTTGAACTTCAGCCCAGTATTGAGAGTTTGTGATTGGCCAAATCATGCCAGATGTACTGGAGAAGGATGGGAAGGTAGTTAATTTTCAAAACTGTCCCCATGCTATGATGACCCTCTATGAAGTGTCCAATTTCTCCATTGATTGTGCACCCATGAATGATTGTCAAATTTTCAGCTCTTCCCAGATGCGAATGCGAATTTTGGCGTCCTGAGTGCAGAGAAGAAATTCGACCCCGCGTGTTTGACGAATACTTTGAAGATCTTGAATAAACCTGAAGCAATGACGATCATACAACGACCCTGATACAAACTTGATCAATTAAATAAAGTGATGCAACATTATCAGCCGCATTTTAATTTGTAACGAAAATATTGTACCGTTTCTATCACTAAAAACCAGAAATACAGTTTTTGGAAAATTAACTAGCTTGACAAAAACTGTCGTCTGACAACACACCTCTTTTCTTTGATTAAAAATAGCGCGTTCGCCACAATGTCCCCCTCTTAATTGTTGTTCTGACCCAGGACATCGTTGATGCCAATCTATTGTAATGAACCACCCGAGGTTTTCCATCCGACGCTCTCTTGACCCGACGGATCTAGTCGTTGATTTTCTTCACGACTGTCTACCCACGGCCCTTCCCAATGTTGCTGTAGCTTTGGTGACAGTCCACGACGTCGAGGATTGTACAACCAAACTTGCTCACCTTTTTGATACTTATTCGAAATGTCATTCTCTATTGAAGTTGCTCCCAGGCACTCGCATCTTTCCGGGACACTGACATCTTCAAAAAGAATTACCTGAAGGCGGACATCTTCACGCTCTTCAACATACCAGTCTTAAGATTGAGCTTAAAACCGTGCTTGGTCATCACATCCATTCCCAAAATGAACTCTTCTGCAATATCAGCGATCAACACATCATCAGAAAATTCAACCTCCCCGATTTTGAGGAATAGTGGCCCTTCTCCGTGAGTCGTAGCAGCATCCCCTGTAGCCGTGCGAAGTCCCTGTCTGAAGTGTCTGGTGCCTATGCCAGGAAGAGGCTTTACATGGGTCGTTAACGTTCACACTTCTCTGTCGACATCTATCCTGACATCGTCGGCAGGCTGAAAGCTGCCACCAGCCCTCAATGCATGCATTCAGTTGTCCTTGAGGAACGCTAATATTTTCTTGGACTTTCTTCTCAAGGTTATCCACTTCGCAGTCCATTACTATCTCAAGCTTCTCAGCAGTCCCCTTCTTTTTTTTTGAGATCCTTTTTCACGCTCAAGATGTCAAACACGAAGCTTTCTGGATCTTCCCCACATTCCTGCATATTCTTCCGTAACCATTGCATCCAAATAGCTTTTTTACCGGTGCTATCCAAGTCCCGCTCTTCAAGCTCTTCCACTGATAGTCGTATCTATTGCGCATGTATGTCTAAGGGATTCTTGATGAAATATTTCAAAAATCGCGAAATAAGTGGAGGCTGCTATTTGAAAGTTCAGAGGTAGTTACCCTGGGAGTGGGGGGGTTGGATCCAGAAAATTGATAGATACCTCAAAAGTTGACCCCCCCGATATCTTTATTGACGTGTCCACGTGTCTTACCAAATTTTTATACTATCATCAGTTCAAGAAATAATTAATTCTTTTCGTTTGAAAATTTTTGTGAGGTTGGGAATCTCAATTTTGAAAAAAAAATGATGTAGCGTATGAAGAATAACGTGATGATCTCAAAAATCGCAAAATGAGTGGGGGTTGCCATTGAAATTTCAGGGGTAGCTACCCAACAACAGATACCTCGAAAGCTGTCCTCCTCGATATCTAAATTGACGTGCTTTGCCAAATCTTCATACTATCATTGGTTTGGACACAATCAAATGCTGGTCCTTTTTAAATTTTCACCCTGTATATATATATATATATATTTTAGTAGTACTAATTTAAGTAATTTTTGTAGTAGTCCTGAAGAAGAGACCAAATAAATCTCGAAAGCTTGACATAACCTCAAAGGGTTTTTCTTTTACCTCATGGCCACTTCGTAAAGAAGAATCTACAAGACTGCATCCCCACTAACCTCTAGTTCTTTCTTAACTAGCCAGTCGTGCTACCCTTCTGCTTATATATATATATATATATATATATATATATATATGTGGGTCCAAGATAAGGATGCACAGCATGGGGATCTCGGAAACTATAAGAGATACAATGTCGGTTAAATTAGACAAAAATTGCGCATTTTGATACCCAACAAGATCCCGTTTTGCAAATTTGAAAACTCCAAGCCGTTTCGGAAATATCCGATAAAAACCGAAATATTGCGATCTCGTTTTTATTATTTTTTAAAGCTATTTTGAAAGATATGAAAAAACCAAAAACACTATTTCATTGTCACTTTTTAAGCTCTACAAAACAGAATTGAGAGATTTTCAGTACGACGTTTCGTTTCGGATCATCAACTTTGTTTTTTTAAATACGGTCCTGGATTTTTTATTACGGATTTTTAGAGCCTCTTATGTTCCTAAACCAACAATGTATCGCACTTATTGAAAAAGAGGTGTTTGTTTTCAATCCTATTAAAAATGTATTTTCTGTCTCTCTCTAACATATGAGTTCTTATGGAAAAATCCATCAATATAATTTTTTTGAATAATTGCGATACATTGTTGGTTTAGGAACATAAGAGGCTCTTAAAATCCGTCATAAAATATCCAGGACCGTATTTAAAAAAAAAAGTTGATGATGGCTGCTCATACACGAAACGTCGGTTCTTCAATTTATTAACGCCATCTTGTAAAGGGCAAACAGTGGCAATAAATAAGTTCCATTAATTTCAAAATATCTCTTCAAATGTGATCAGAAAAAAATGAAAACAATTTTGAAAAATTTCGGTTTTTTTCGGATAATTTCGGACTTAGTCGGAATTTCTTGGCTTTTAAAACGGCATTTTGTTAAGCATCAAAATACGCATTTTTCCCTCCATTTTATCGACCTTGTATCTCTCACGGTTTTCAAGATCCCCATGATAGACATCCTTATCTTGGACACACTGTATATCTCAAAACTGAGTAGAATAAATGAGTTCGACTGAATAACAAAAAAGTTTATAAATAACTCGTACTTTTGCATGCGCGTAATTTCAAAGTCCCTGCAATCGATTGATATTTTCGATGCGTCGCGACGCTTTACTCTTGGTAGGCGTCGAATTTTTTTAACTGTGAAAAATAACTACTCGACCCCATACATTGACTACTTTTTATAGAAATCAAATATTCCTATTCGTTTCGGAGATATTGACGTGCGGAGTTTTAAGTGAAAAGCCCTGTATACAGGGTGTTTCAGAATAACATGCTAATAATAAAGGGGGTGATTCTTGGGCTCATTTTAAGAAAAAAAATTCATATGAACGTATGTCCTAAAAATTTTTTCTATTTCCCAAAAAATATGCAAACCAAAACCCGCATGGACGGCACTGGTCAGAATAATTAAATTGTTGGTGCATCAAAAAATGAGTATTAATGCCTAAAATACATTACCCAAATTTCATAAAGATATCTACAGTAATGACAAAGTTATTGTAAAAAAAGTATCTATTTTTTAAAACTTTGACACCCTGTATCTCAAAATCTAAGGCATTTAGGACATACGTTCATATGAATTTTTTTTCTTAAAATGAGCCCAAGAATCACCCCCTTTATTATTAGCATGTTATTCTGAAACACCCTGTATACATATATTTATATAATATTATATGAAAGTTCATTGTAATTGAATACTAGTCACTTCATTGTTGTTAATATATTATTTAACCAACCTAGTAACGAGTGTTTGATTTCCACATATCACATATCATATTATTATAAAGACCTGGTTTTCTGAGGAGTGACCAGATCAACGAATCCACGCATCTTCTTGCGAGACTCTACTACTTTACCTTTCTGGACTTTCAAAATAAAGTTCAGTAAAAGAGGAGCCTTTCACACTATGTTTGATCGTGTTCAGGTGTGAAGACCCTAAGGCTATGCCTAGATACTAAGTGTGTATCCAACCATACATATCAATATTTGACTGTGAAGAGAATTCGTGATCAAGTTGGGAATCCCACCAAGTACGGGTTTCCAAATATTGGAGACTTCCATACTGCTGTTAAAAATTTCCTCATTTTGTCCTTCCGACCACCACATCCGATGTGAGTGACGTGTTTTGCGATTTCCGACCTTGTGATTGGAATTATTTGACATTAATCCTATGGGTTACCGACCGATATCTTTCATCTACATTTTTTTGTGTATTAGGTTTACGACGAAAAAATATCATACAATGAAATGTCAGTGACCTGACTAGATATGGAACTTTGGCAAAATTGGAAATCATCGATCCCCTTCAAACAATCTTTTCGATAAAATGTGGGAAATTGCTATCAAGTGAATCAGAGATTTTTGATATAAAAACCGATTTGTTCAACGGAACAAGCATCAGAAAAAAAAATCCTCAATTGAAGGATGGGAAGGTAGTTAGTAAATTCCATTGATTTTGCTGTCATTAATGTCATTAATGTAAAATTTCCAGCCCTTCCCAGATGCGAATGCGAATTTTGGCGTCCTGAGTGCAGAGAAGAAATTAGACCCCTTGTGTTTGACGAGTACTCCGAGGAAGATCTTGAATAACCCCCGTGGCGATTATATCAAAGAATAATTAAGCACGAAAATTAAATAAAACATTGCATTATCACCAACAGGATTTCGATTTTTAACGAAAATATGAACTGTAAGTTGATGCTAAGGAGGACTGTATAAGGTGTCCTACATAGTTCAAGCATAGATATGAATAAGAGGAGCTTTGTGCTTTATTCCATGTTTATCTCAACAGTGGAACTTCAATAGAGTTCAAGAAGTTCAAGGGTCTCTCTCTGTTTTCTCCTCACTTCAAAGTCATTGATCGTAATCATATGGTCATGTCTTATGATACAAAAACACCCAAGATATGATCACCTGCTAGACGAAATTAGAACCCACTAGCGCATGTGGTCAAAAAGGTGTTCACAATGTATAGGAAAAATAGCTATTGAAATATCAAAGACGTAACCTAGCTAGGAACCCTAGCAGTGGGCACCCTATGACGTCAGCGCATGATCTTAGGTTGTTTTGTGACACTACCTCTTTATCTCGGGCGCCACCCTTTGGATTAACCTGGTAAAAAGCCTACAGTGCCTATCGCGGAGCTTTTAGACAGTGAATTAAGTCCATGAGTTGTAGAAAACAATTGATTCTATTGTCACAGCGATTGATCCCCGATCAGTTATTAAAATACATGAAAAAATATCTCTCCGAACGGCATTGATTAACAGAAACAGTTATAACAATTGTTTAACATTCAGAAAATTTCATGAAAAAAGTTTTTACAGCGGGTAAACAGCAGAAAATACATAATATTCATCCGACGACGTAGGGGTACGTGTGGTACGGGCCATTAACCCTCCCTAAGCAAAGTGTACAGAAACTCTGAATTTGCGGTGAACAATAACATTTCCCAGGAACTTATTCTTTGTTTCCTTTAGATCGTTAACCCTTTAAAAACTGAATTAGCCCCGGAAAATCTCACTATCCTAGAAGGGGCTGGGCGAATTCCTTCAATACTCCAGTCTACTCTCGGTACTTCAAATGGGAGTGACAAGGTGAAATTCCGATGCATTTGGTTCTATGAAATGTGCGGCTGGTGTGATATGCTTGTTTCACGGTAACGTTACGTGGACTGTTCCAGACAGTAACTAACTACTCAATTAAGACGCGGCGTACGGGAAACGATATTTAAGTGAACATACGTGATTGATTGATTGGCTTTTCTGGACAATTATTAATTTGAAGTTAACTTGGAGATAGTTTTGAAAGTATCCATTATTGAAAAAAGCCGATCTCTATATGCACTTATGTCTTGTGAGTTCTATAAGTTGAGTAGAGAATGGCCTGGACTGCCCGTCAATGACGAACGCCTGCTCGTCGTCCGGGATGTTGGCAACAACATGTGGCCTAGGGAAGTCTTCCCCCGTGACGAACTTCAGTTGTACTCCTTTCCATGGCTGAACGATAGACGACGTTTCCGCCAGCCATTGATCACTTTGTTCGTACGCGCAGGTTAGGTTCAACCAGCCAGGCCGATGAGTGTAGCTTAGAAACCTGACCTGCGATACTGTCGATACATCAGCTAATTGCCCTGAGGTTGTCAGCTGAGGGATGCTGGGAGGGATAGTCTTTGTGGACTATTCCCACCTTGATGCCTTCCGCCACATCATTGTAGGAGACCCGGTAACAGGGTCTCTTTGACACCGGTTCGGACGTGACATTGGAGGACCTCCTCCACCACAGGCTTCAGCGCTCCTTCCATTGCTTTTTTGGATGCGACTTTGTAGTCCCACCCGTCCTTGAGAAGCTTCCTGAACTGTCTCAGGAGCCTCCAGGTCCATGGAAGTCTCTTCGACATTCCCTGGTTGGCTTGGTGACACAGGCCTATTCGGCTCTGCTTTCCCAGTTTGGTAGAGTTCGTAGTTGTTTCCCACTCCATGAGGGAAAATGGATGGTCGGCCCTCCCCAGAATCCACAAAGCCAGCGGCAGCAACCAAGGCATGCACCAGAGATGAACTGCTGGTGAGATCGGTACTCACTTGGGGTACTAGTCATTAATTTTTTTCATCCATTGTGTATTTGGTAGGTCGACCCGCCAGCATGTTTTTTGGTCTGTCTTCTCCCCTCAGGCCTGTCCGCCATGGGTGTCTCTGACAGTAGCCCTAAAGCTACCGCTGGCATAGACCTGCTGAGGTTCCTGAAAGCGCGCAAGCCTCCCCACCACGTCAAGGTTAACATGCCATGCAGGAAGGAAACTATCATAACAACCATAAAGGAAGCAATTCTTATTTATACCTATATGATAACAACTGAACCTCAGATTCAGAATCTACACATACCTCCTATATACATAAAATCAATCTCGACCAAGTTTTCAGAACATATTTCTAGAAACAGTTTTAATGGTACTTCATTCTTTCAAATCTCCTTGAAAACATTCATCCAAATAAAATTAAAAAAATTGGTACATTATTATCAGCCCAAGTTGACCCTTTAAACGGGCAGATCTATAGCAAATAGCTAAAATCCGTATAAACATGGAGTTGGCAACGCAGCAACCAACTGTCTCATATAAGAATAATTGAGATCCGACATACCATACCATAGATAAATATGATTGAGCGTACTGTAGAAAACGACGTAGGTTGTAGAAAACGACATAAGGCATGATGCGTCGTCATGGCAACCGACATATAGATATATGCGATGGATATATGAGAAAAGCCAAGCGTCACGTGACATAAGCTTCATGGTGGGTGCTCATGTGCGTATTCCAGGGACGGCGTTTTCGAGCTTTGCGATAGAATTGGTCCGTGATACCTCCGCCGTCGTGATTAAAAATTATACAACCAATCAGAACTGGTATGTAAATACGCTTAAAATGTCAAAACGCGGCCACTACGAACGCCTATGGGGACGCACCATCAGTTCGATTCATTTTCCCGCTAGATTTTGAGAATAAAAAGCTTCCAGTTATGATGAATTATTTTGTTTATTTGATTGAGCATAATAATTCTTTGCGGCTTCATGTCAAATCATTGATGTCATCAGGGTAATAGAAGATTTCCGTCAAACACGCGCGGTTCAATTTCCTCTCTGCACTCAGGACGCCAAAATTCGCATTTGCATCTGGGAAGGGCTGGAAATTTAACCATTATTCATGGGTGTTCCAATCAATGGGGTACCATAATATAAAGTGTTGGATGGTTTTGAAAAATAAATCACCTTCCCATCCTTGTCCAGTACATCCGGCGTGGCATGGCCAATCACAAACCCTCAATACCGGGTTAGTTTGGGTTAGTGACCATATTTGCTGATGACACAAGCATTTTGTGGGGTGATGAATCAATTGAAACACTGAGGAGTGCGATGGAAGAGGACTTACTGGTATTGAAAGCATGGTTTGATTCCAATAAGCTCTCAATGAATGTGAACAAGACTAATTCCATGGGCTTCAGGTGTCAAATTGAGTGCTTGCGAGTCCTGTTGGATCAAGCTCTAACGCCAAATTTTTGGGGCAATTGATTGATAGCCATCTTCTTTTTGATGAGCACATCTATTAACTGATTAGAAGACTCTCATGCTTGCTATGCCATAAAGGTGACGAGAAGTGAGGTGAGAGCTGATGTATGAAGTTGCTTTTTGGGGCGCTGCAAAAGAGGGCTGTGAGATACATAGCGGGCGTCAGCTATGATGTCTCCTGAAGACCGTTCTTCGTGAAACTAGAAATTCTGTCACTGACCTCTCTATTTATT
This sequence comes from Orchestes rusci, assembly GCA_958502075.1. Taxonomy (NCBI): domain Eukaryota; kingdom Metazoa; phylum Arthropoda; class Insecta; order Coleoptera; family Curculionidae; genus Orchestes; species Orchestes rusci. The sequence continues at coordinate 3,979,631 of OY293313.1, read as the reverse complement.
TTGGAGACTGCCACAATTGTTATCAGAAGTCAGAACAACTTCAAAGTGCACAACACAGAAGTGCTCACTTGCCTATACCATCTAGAGAGTATGTAAGAAGATCAGTATTTTACGAGGGAAGAAAGATATTCAACAGCATTCCTATTTATATAAGGCGGTCCAAATCAACGGACATTTTCAGAAAGCAGCTAAAGGACATGCTGTTGAAAGAAGCATGTTATTCACTGGCAGAGTTTTATGGTTCCTAGCGTCTTGTTAACGTCATATTTTTGTGTGTTTTTAGATTCAAGATTTTTTTTTTGATATTATTATGCTTTGTCGTATTCGACAATAGAGTATTTTTTTATTAATGGGTTCATAACAAATCTAAATTTCCAAATTTGTCTTTACAGATACGGATACAACCGTCCCTAAGTTTGACGAGATGCAGGTTCTAGTCTTTCGATGTTCTCAGTAAATCACTATTTCAGTTCAATAACTTTATCACTCCAGATTCACTGCTCTTGGCTATGTAATTCAATATAAAAGCTGAGAGAACTAAAGTAAGGGTCAAAGAAATCGACAAGCCTCAAATCCACACCTGCTGAAGTCCCGATCCATCGGTGGCCTCAATCCAATCAGAAACCGACATTCCTCCTCCCCCAAAGGGCGGGAAATACATCGGGCTTAGACTTTACATACTTTCGCATTGAACCTCTATTTTATTTATATAGACTAAATATATACACAGCACGTGTGGAGACTTTGTTCTTGGGCCCATTCTGATTGGAGAGGTGAACCCAAAACTATCTTCGGGTTTGTGGAGGGCGCTGTACAAAAAAAAAGAAGTTCAATCAAGTATAAAATAGAGTAATCAGCAGCCAACCCACCGTTTCGAGATCACTGAGTGCCATCCTTCTCACCAGACTTCATCATAGGTACTGTTATTTTTACTATATAAAAATGGAAATCTCCGTGTCTGTGTTCTCATAACTCAAGAATCCTGTATCTCCCGAACTGAAAATAGTCTTGCGACACAGTCAATGTATAACTTTTTCTCCAATATAACCGACCTCGGAGAACTTGTTGTTTCGAAGATAGCAATAGAGGTATGTATCACTCAAAAAGGACTACTTGCCTTTGATGTCTTTCAGATTTTAAAATTTCATGTCATAGGCTGAAAAATTATTATTTTCCAAACTTTTACCTTGTTGAGTAAAAAGTTAATCTATCTATACAGGGTGTCATATAACATTTATTGTTCATTTTTCATGAAAAAACAAAGTTCCGCACGTCACTGAAAGGTTCAAAATTGCATAGTTTATTTTTTTGTTAGATGAAACGTAGATACTAAACTTCGCATTGTTAGGAATTATTGTTAATTCCGAAGCCTCATTGACTGGCCTAGAACACAAATGTAGTACAATTCGTCTATTTAACGCAGCAGATTTCTAGATACACTCGTCAATAATAGGTATTCGGCTATTTTTGATGCAACAAAAATATTGTTTTGATTTTGAAAGCAACCCACGAAACACTATCAAATAAGTGAAAAACTTATGCTTACATCAAGTTCCTTCACCATTTTTCCACACAACACAGCAGTCGCCATTTCGCACACACCGACGCCGAAATCCGATAATGTTTATTTTCCGTGTAAATCGATTTGGCTCGTTTCCATCCCGTCAAAACTAAAACACTACACTTATTAAACATTTTGTACTTCATCATCATGCTATTTTCACGAATGGAAGTCTACACGACCAAGAACTGGCGTTGTCCAATAAATGTTATAATGGTGAAGATTATGATGAAAGCCAGCATGTGGAAATGAGAACATTCACACTATTTACATGCAGTATAGGCTATTATTGTTCAAATCGTAATGAGTAGTGATTCACAAGAACGAAGATGTCATAGCATATTTTTCAAGTCACTCATAAGAAAATAATGATATGTGTATATAAGATATTGTTTTTATTGATGCAAAATTATTTGAATTGTGCCAAGCTTTTTCATTGATAGTCTTGATTCTTTCACAAAAATCTATTCTGATTGACACTGACACTACAATCATCAAGATATATTCTATTCATTGCGTTCAACAGGCAAATTTTGTAATGTGGCTATGACATCAAACAAGGGGGTACCTAGCAAAGGGGGTATCTAACACGGCCTTCCTGACATCAGATCGTCCTCGAGCTGGAATCTAAAAAATAATGTTATGGGTTTTCTCGTCCGACGACGGCTCAAAAATAATACAACTGATCTCTCGTCCGAAGACGGCTAATTTGAAAAGAGAGAAAAATAATTTTGTATGAGAAAAAGATTTAGAGATTGTAAGCCATTTGAGTGATCAAGTCAAATGGGAAATGAAAAAGGAAAAGGAACAAAGAAAAAGAGTTTCTGTAGGAAGGACACACCTCTCGCTACGATTTGTTGGTACTCTAGGTCTTTTCTGCCCGCATTTTCTAATTCGGTATTCTCGGGCCAAGAACGAAGTTGTCTTGCCCGGCAACAGTCTGATATTCTAGGCCTTTTCTGCCCGCATTATCTGATTCGGTATTCTCGGGCTAATGACGAAGTTGGTCTTGCCCGGCGATGGTGTGACGAGATCCTTTTGGTCGTTTCATTGCATAGCGCTCGTAAGGTAAACAGGCGGTTATCTCTAAAGGTCCTTTGTATGGAGGGCCTAATTTTCCTCCACTAAACTGGGTATCACCATATCCCCAATGTGGTAGGGTTTACCGATCATGCATGCGTTTTTCGTTAAATTTTTGCCTCATTGCGTCGGTTGAGGCGCATATCTTGGATCGGATCTGTGTTTCATCAATGGGAATTGATTCCTTTGGGAGTGTGTCCAGCAAAGTGGTAACTGCCTGAAGGCGATTGTTCTTGCCCCACATGAGCTCATTGGGTGTCACTCCTGTAGTTTTGTTGACTAAAGAATTGTAGTCCTGTTCAATTTTTGGTAGGTATTGCGTCCATTTAGTCTCATTTTTCTCATCAAGAGTTGCACGTAGCATGTTGAACAGTGTACGCATCACCCTCTCCACTTGTCCATTGCCTCGAGGAATGCCAGTAGCAATGAGGTGAAGTTCGACTTGCTCAGTTTTAAGGAAGTTTATGGAATGGCAGGAAACAGATGCAAGACCTCGATCAGCAATAATTCGGCGTGGTTTGCCTATTTCATCGAAAATTTCTTTCAACACAGTGATGGTACATTTGGCATCTTTTTTTGCGATTGCAGCAAAACGTACAAACTTTGTATAGGCGTCAATCACAACGAGGATTTGCGTTTTTCCATGTGATCGAACCAATGGCCCTGCATGATCCATGTGCCAAGTGTCCATGCGTTGCATAGGTTTTTCTTGTTGTTGACATAAACCAGCTCGTTTTCCAGTATGTGTTTTCCCAACTAGGCAACTTCTGCAATTTGCAACATATTTTCGCACACACTTTCCCAATCCAGGCCAATCTAAATCTTGTTTCATCGCTTTGATGAGCTCCGGGATAAGATGATTCATCGTGGTATTTAGCCATAACAATCAGGCGTGCGGCTGTAGGTACGAAGCATTTTTTTTTGTAAAAAATGTAATCGCCCACTCTATAGTATTGCGGCAATTCCTGAGTTTTGGTTTTAAGTTGATGACAAAAGGCATCTTGATTTTGCCACTCAACTATTGGCGTGTCTGGAGGTAGTTGTTCACCAGTTTTAAGATATTGAATACGGATGGGTTCTAGTACGTTTCTACTGAGGTAGTCAACATGACTCATTTTCTCCTGGTCGGTATTGCACTTGGAAATCATAATCCTGCAGTTTTATCCACCATCTGGCAACTCTCGGAAGCAATTCCTTTCTTAGAGATGTTGCTCTCAGAGAATTACAGTCAGTGAAAATAGCGAATTGTCTTCCATACAGGTAAACTCGAAAATGTTGTGTGGCTTCTACTACGGCTAGAGTTTCGAGATCATGTGAGTGGTACTTAGCTTCACATGGAGTAGTCCTACGGCTGTAATAAGCGATTGGATGAGCAGGACCATTTTCTTCTCTCTGCACGAGGATAGCTCCTAGGCCAACTGCACTGGCAGCGGTGTATAATTCTGTCTGGAGATCTGGGTCAAAAATTCGAAGAAAAGGAGCTGTTGTTAGGTAAGTTATAATGTCGTTTCTAATTCTTTCACACTCGTCGGTCCACTGGAATGGAACGTCTTTTTTCAAGAGGCGTGTTATGGCTGCTGTTTTTGTTGCGAAGCCTTGAATAAAGCGTCTAAAATAGCCTGCCAAACCCATATATTGGCGAACTCCTCTCACGTCAACTGGCGGTGGGGAGTTGACCAGAGCGGTTACTTTGGTGACATTCGGCTTAACTGTCCCGCTCTCGATAAGCACTCCCAAGTATTCAGTTTGAGTCTTGAATAATGCACACTTATTTAGATTAAGATGGAAACCAGCAGTGGCTAAAGCATTCAAAACAGCCTGTAGTCGCATCAGTCTGTCTGATATTGTTCGGCTTGGTATAAGCACATTGTCCAAGTATACATAGGCCAGAGTGTCTTTCAATGGACCCAGAACTCTATCAATTGCTCTTTGGTAACAGGCAGGAGCATTCACAAAGCCAAACGGCATACGATTGTACTGAAAATGGCCATCTGGAGTGACGAAGGCCAGTAGATGTCGGTATTCTGGTTCAACGAGTATTTGATGGAAACCGTTCTTCATGTCTAGCGTTGTGAACACAGAGCGTCAATTTGATCCTGGATTCTAGGTAAGGGATATTTATCCTTCACGACTTTCTTGTTTAAATCTCTGTGGTCGACACACAGGCGTAAATCACCGTTCTTTTTTTTTACAAGAACCACTGGGCTGGCATATTCAGAACAACTATTGGAAATTACGTCATCGTCCTTTAGCTTTTGAATGATTTGCTTCAGATGAACTCGCTCAGCATATGCAAGAGGTCGCGATATAAGACTGGGGTGGTTTCTTGGAGTTTAATTGACAATGTTCCTGTTGTCACTGTCTTTGGTGTCTTTAGTGCGGCTTCTTCCAATAATTGCCATAGTTTCATTTCAGTCTGCTCGTCCACTCCTGACATTGAAAGCGTCGATGTTGAGGGTTGTTTAACATCACATAATCGTAGTTAGTGCGGTAAGATCAGCGGGACGATGTATTTTTATCATTGTTTGCTGCTGATTCATCATCAAGATATCCAGTGACCATTTTTACTTTAAATTCCCAAGAAAAATCCAGTTCATGAATAGCATTGAGTTCTTTGAATTTTCGGTTGGTATATTCAAGTAGGGTCTTGAATTCACTACTATGTGACGTACAAAGCTTTGTCATGCGTAGAGCAAATGGTATTGATCTAGGAAAAATATCGGAAAGATTTTGTACCAGTATCGGCCATGTCCGTTCGGTCGGCTTCCATTCCAAAAACGCTAGTTTTGCACGTCCTTCTAATGCCCGACTAACCTTGGCATACATTTCTCCATCATCGATATTGTATTTTTGTTTATTATCTGTTGTAATCCGTAACCACTCTGACATAGTATATGAAGATTTATCAACATCATATCGAGTTAATGCAATGTTTCGATAGTTATTTCTAGGGTTACTTGTTGAAGCAGTCAACTGCGCTTCTGTTTCATCATTGGTTTGCATCAAACGTGGTGTTATAAGCTCGATTAATTAAAGCATTGAATCATTTTGTACCTTGCTTTGTGCTGCTAATTGCTTCGTGCTTGTTGTCAAGATCTTCTGTTGTTTCTCTTCCGAACTTGACAGGTGATTCGAAATGTGTGCCAAATATGATGGTCGTTTCCGTTTTCTGGTGGTTGCTTGGTCTTCCATTAGTTCCATTGAGTCTTGGGCAATTTCAGTTGAGAGCGGATGAACATTGACGGATGACGTCGACGTCATCGGATTAAAATCATCATCACTCACCACATTTGTCCCGTTATCACCCTCACAGTCACTCATTGTCACTTATTTTCAGTGTCCACAAGGTCTTTTTCTCTATTGCACTCTTCTACGCAAGATGGTGTAATCACCGGAATATTTCTCGGCTATTTTTCGTAATTCACTATCGTTGAGAGCGGTTTCGGGACTAATCCCACTTCTGATGTAAGATTTTGTTTTTATCAATGCAAAATTATTTGAATTGTACCAAGCTTTTTCATTGATAGTCTTGATTCTTTCACAAAAATCTATTCTGATTGACACTGACACTACAATCATCAAGGTAGGTATATTCTATTCATTGCGTTCAACAGACAAATTTTGTAATGTGGCTATGACATCAAACAAGAGGGTATCTAGCAAAGGGGGGTATCTAACATATGTTTCCGTAAAAAAAATAGTAGAAAACAACCTACCATACCAGAACATTGACAACAATTATTGTTCGTAGTGATATTTTCTCAACGCAAATCATGATCTTTTGATTTGTTATAAACTCACAAAAAAATATTGCGATAGCCCATTTGTCTAGTCCGAAAGATGATATGAAAAAAGATACAGAAAGGATATCAAGAAACTGTAGAGAATCGCAAAAAAATCGATACGTGATTTTTTTATATCCTTCAAATATGATTTTTGCAAAAGTTCTGACGACATAACATTGTCTAAATTATTCTAATAATCTTTTTTCCATATTTTCGGTGGATTAAAACATGCTGCTTGTATAGTCACGGATTATTTTATTGAATTGATTCATCTTAATTATCGTTTGCAGGTCCATCTATAATCGTCATTGCTTTCGAATTATTCCAGGTCTTCAGGGTATTCGTCAAACACGCGGGGTTGAATCTTTCCTCTGCACTCTGGACGCCAAAATTCACATTCGCATCTGGGAAGGGCTGAAAATTCAACAATCAATCTATTAGTGCACAATCAATAAAGAAATCAGATGCTCCACAGAGGACCACAATACGAGATGCTTGATTATTTTTGCTGGTTTTGAAAATTATAATTACCCTCCCATCCTTGTCCAGTACATCCGGCATGACATGGCCAATCACAAACCCTTAATTTGGGGTTGAAGTTCAATCCTCTGGGACATTTTCTTCGAATGGCGACTCCGTTGGAACATTGCCAGAAACGGTTACAGTTGCGATCGGGGAGAAGAACTTCAATTGAATTATCACTGGGGCAAGGGGCTGCATATTGATCAATTCATTAATTAGAATATAAATTTGTTATTGCAGTAACTTACGTCCAGAAGAATCCCATTCTCCTTCACCAGCAACTACACATGCCACAATGGCGAACAAGGCAATGATGATACCTTTCATTTTGAAAAACTGTTTTTGTTTGATACATATTCGATGAAAAACTGCACTTTTTATACCACTGATCTTGCATACAAAAAATATTATTTTCCCAGATTTTATCGATTCAATTGTTTCAACCAGAGTTCAAATTACATATCAGGAGTTTGCATCAGGTAGTAACGTTTTTATCGGACACTCCAAGTTCAAATGACATCTTGAAATTGAGGATACAACCATAAAAAAATAATGGCAAAACTGACTTGATTTGGATTCTTGAACACAAAGTCAAAAACAAAAAATGACAGCTCAAAATATCAAAATGACAGCTGAGCGCCATTTCGAAACTTTTTTTTAATGGAAAGAGGGGTCGAGTGATCTCTCATTTTAAAGGTCTTTTCATTCTCTATTCAACCCTAGATCTTGAAAGCATTTTGTGCAAGGTTGATCCATCAAAGTGAGTTCGTGGTTGTTTATTTTTCTGTTTTTGTTGAAAATCTTCTCCTTATACCTCTTGGCAGATAAACATTCTGTTGGAGAATTCTTCCCTTACATTATGAAAAGTTTGATGCCTCATTCCCACACACATATCGATAATTCGTTGGCGCAAATCATTCAGAGACTCTGCAGCTGTCTTGAACACTTGGGATTTCACATAGCCCCATAAAAAAAGTCAGGGGGTGAAAGATCTGGGGATCAAGTAGGCCATCCTATGGGACCCCGGCGACCAATCCATCTATTGTGATACGTTGCATTCAAGTAACGCTGCTTTCAAAATCTAGGGTCGAATAGAGAATGAAAAGACCTTTAAAATGAGGTATCACTCGACCCTTCTTTCCATTAAAAAAAAAGTTTCAAAATGGCGCTCAGCTGTCATTTTGACATTTTGATCTTTATTTTTTTTCATGACATTGACAATGAAACTATTTTGTTGAAAATTTCCTACCAGTCAATTCTAACCAATCATAGGCTTGCATTTTATTATGTTGCTATGGCAACGACCTAATTTTATCGGAAATCACCCTGCTCATAATCACGTGACTGAAAGATTAATAAGTGGAAATCATGCACTGTGGCTTTGCATCTGGATGAAGCTCCCATATGATTATAGTGTTGCCGTCCCCACTCTCCCTAACAAACCCAACCCAACCCAACTTTCACAGACGGAGATAAGGCAAACGGCAACACTGTGGTTGGTGCATGGGAGCTACATCCAGCCGCGAGTGCTTGACAGCTGTTAAAAACACTGACAAATATTTTTGATAAATGATTTATTTTCAACTTCCAATACAAAGTTGCAATGTTATCAATTATGGACAAGATTGGTTATAACTTCCAAATGTTTTATAAAATCCTGATTCCCTTCTTTCTTCCTCAATGGCGAGTAGAGTAAGGAGCCGTTGGTTTCTTCCACTAAATGCGAGGTGAGTCCTGGGCTATGTTTTTTTCCAATGATCAGTTTTGGCATGAAATTTTCTTGCCGAATCTCCCGCGAGCTCGAATTAAAAATCCGGAAATAATTCGAGCTCCAGGGAGATTATAAGTGAAACGTGACTCCTCATGATGAAGATGAAGCAGGCGAATAAAAAACAGTTGAAGTGTTGCTAGATCGATTTTAATAACATTGTATGAATTATTAAATATAAAAAAAGTCAACGTAACAAATCTTTTTATACAGTCCACAAAAGTGATTGAAGTCGATTCAATTTGAGTCAGCATTCATGAACACTACTCATCCAAATTTTGTTCAATTATACCTTGCGGTTCAAAAGTTAGAGGGGGGAACGGACTTTATGTCCTCACTGTATATATTTTTACGCACAAATGCATGTAAAAATATTTTCGTATGCAGTACGCTTATCGTATCTCCAGTTCTTTGCCGTATTGATCCGCCCAGTGATCGACTGTGAAAAAATGAAATGAAAAGAATGTGAAAAAATCATGATCTTCTTCTAATTCTCCTTCTTCTTTTATTTGAAGTCTTTGTCCAGAGGGTCAGCTATAGAAAAAGGGGCTGAGCAATGCGCCTGTGATTGGCTAGCCTTATCTTAAAACAAAAGCAATTGGTGGTACGACCCATAGAGAGGCGGTGCCAAACTCCAGTTTTTAGCGCGTGTTACCTAGTTTAGTAGATTATTCACCCTTTACGGAAATATTTGGACAAGGTTATTGTAGCTCAAGGTAATGAACCAAATTCCATTCTCCTTAACCACACGTTGCTAATCAAGCCTGTCGTCGAGAGATGAGTTATGGCCTGCAGCATTATTGAGGATTAATCCTTTGGCAAGCTTTTAAATTCCTAATGACGTTGATATTTTAAAATTCTGAGTCTGTTTGAGATGGTGGGGAATTTATGGGGTGTATCTAGAGATTTGAAGTTTTTGTACATTTGGTTTTTATCTTTTTAGGGCTTATCAAAGTAGATTGTTTTGTTTCAAATTGAATAACTCTGAAGCAATGATGACTATCATGGACCCTCAAACATTCTAGCTTGATCAATTGAATTAAGTAGTTCATCATCACTAGCAGAATTTCAATTTGTACCAAAAATATGGATTATGTTGTGAATTTGCGCATAGGTCTGGAAGGAGTGGCTTTATTACATGTCTTAATAGTGCATGGAACTTTAGCAGAGTCGTGGAAGCTCTGGTCTCACGTCACTTTATATCTTGTAATCTTTTATGCAATCATAATAATATGTTGATACCTGCAGATATGAATGAAGAATAGGGGGAAGCGAAACTCCTATTATTGTCCAGAAGGCAGTGATTTTTTTTAATCGGATTGAACTAAAAATTGTAGACATACTTAAGCACCCAGTGCTGTTTCTTGTTTGGACCTTCAGGTGGCATTAAGGGTTCCTAAGTACTTCCTGCTTCTTTCTTTTGCCCGTGTGGCAAGATTTTTCTTGCAAAAGTCAGAAGGAAAAAGAAAAGAGTATCGCGTCCTGAAACAAGCCGTCACCAGCAACAAACATAAACTTACTATTAGTTCAATGAGGAATTGTCATTGAAATTGACAAATGCAAAATTTGAACCCGATTTGTTGAATGGTGTAGTGTAGTGCCAAAGAGATTACTTTCGACCATAAAATTGAAACTAAACCACCCACAACTCCAACACGAAAGTTTTGTTGTTCGAACCCTAGACTGGCTTTAATTACACAGTTCAGTGTAATCTTCTCTCTACAGCATCTTACGACACAATCATTCATATTTTTGGTAAAAATTAGAATGCTTAACATTTTTGGTAAAAATTAAAATGCTGCTTGTCATGATGCATTAGGTACTTTATTTATTTAATCGAGCCTAATATTGTTTGGGGGTACATGAATAACAATCAAAAACGCGTGGTTCAATTTTCTCTCTGCACTCAGGAGGCCAAAATTCGCATTCGCATCTGGAAAGGGCTGAAAATTCAACCATTATTCATTGGTGCACAGTCAATGGAGAAACCAGACGCCTCCTAGAATGTTTGTTTATGTTTGATGATTTTGAAAATTATCTTCCTTCCCATCCTTCTCATTCTTCTTAACGTGTAGTCCAAACCACGGTCATCGATTCCAACGGTCCACAGACTTATGTTCTACCAGTATGTACTGTTGAACTGCTGCGCTCGCGGTGGAATCTACCGACTGACGAGTGTGTATCTTTGTCCTTCCTTTCCTACGAGAATATGCGATTCTTCCCGGCCTGGATACCGGCGTGAATAGGGAGGACAACGATACCTTCTGCACTCTGCCTCGTGGGTGTCACTAGACTACCAGGCAGTCGACTTTTCATGGTCTATTGCCATTGCTGGGGTTTGAACCAAACACCAGACCAGTTTCCACTTACTGACCCAACGCTTTACACGCTGAGTCAGCCAGAGGGAGGACACAAGCCCTTTCTTGCCTCATGTGGACGACCTTTGTTTATCGGAAATAAAGCCTTCCGTAGCCTGATCTTGTCACGGTTCAGTTTTGAAATGCGATATTGAATTTCCAATTTTGGTAAATCAGTGAATTTTTTAAATGTTTTGCACCAATATACAACACAATTCATATTTTAGGAAAAAAAAGCTGCTTGTTATGATGAATAATTATTATTTTATTTGATTATTGTTTGCGGAGTCCATGAATAATCGTCATTGCTTCAGGGTTATTTAAGGTCTTCCCCATACTAGAAAACTCGGGGTTCAATTTATGCTCTGCACTCAGGACGCCAAAATTCGCATTCGCATCTGGGAAGGGCTGAAAATTTGATCATCATTCATTGGTGCACAATCAATAGATGCGTCATAGTGAGCCACAATACGAGATGCTTGATATTTTTTGATGTTTTTGAAAATTTTGATTACCTTCCCATCCTTGTCCAGTACATCCGGCATGACATGGCCAATCACAAACTCTCAATATGGGGTTGAAGTTTAATCCTCTGGGACATTTTCTTCGGATGGCGACTCCATTGGAACATTGCCAGAAACGGTTGCAGTTGCGATCGGGAAGAAGAACTTCGATTGAATTGTCACTTGGGCAGGGGGCTGCACATTGATTAATTAATAATAAGGATATTTCTTTGTCATTATAGTAACTTACGTCCAGAAGAATCCCATTCTCCTCCACCAGCAGCTACACATGCCACAATGGCGAACAAAGCAATGATGATACCTTTCATTTTGGAAGACTGTTTTTGTTTGATACATATCCGAAGAAAAACTGCACTTTTTATATCACTGATCTTGCATTCAAAAAATATTTTTCCCAGATTTTATCGATCTAATTGTATCAACCTATTCAACTTACATATCTGCAGTTTGCATCATGAAGAAACGTCTTTATCGGACACTTCAAGTTCCAATAACCTTTTGAGATTCAGGATACGACCATCGAAGTAGAACAAATTTGGATTAAAGGAAGTAGATAACAGCTCGAAAGTCTGTAACAACAAGGTATCGCCAATAATTACTTGTTTCTTACTATCCTGGTCAGCAAAAAATGGTTATTCATGCGACTAAGGCCCGGTTTCTCAATGATGGTTTAACGTTGAACCCGGTTCAAGTACATCGGACTGTGTATCTTTGAACCTCCGTTGATCTGGACTTGAGAAACTAGGTCTAAGAGTGACAAAAAATAATTTCCTGATGCTTATTTCAAGAATAAATATCTTTATTGAAGTGAGACGTGTACTGGTTTCCTCTTCTTACACCCGCTGTTCACGTCAATCCCTGGTACCAGTTGTACCTGATGCCGAATGTCATTGTAATATTTGAAATTGTCATTGTCTCCAATTTTGTACGACCAGTTGTCGAAAATTAAATAATATAAAAAACCTTGTCAATGTTTGTGTGACCAAAAGAAGAGAAAACACCCCCATCATTTGGTCCCTCGATACCGGATACTTCTTGGATGAAAAGCAAAAGCAGTGGAAAAGTAAAAGGCTGCCATGTCATTGTGACAAGCTGTGAGTCCATCTTTTCTAATCTTTAATATTTCTCTCATGATAGCGTTGGCCTCGTGAGCATTGTGTACACATTTGACGCGAATTAATTTTAAAGGTGTAGTATTACTATTCGGGTATACTGCAATAAATTGGATACTTCGCATTTTATGTCGGCCGATTCAAATTAAGGTGTTTGATTACCTGTTTCCTATAGAACAACATAAACATTGGGTTTATTTGAGTTGAATCATTAAATAAGCATTGGTACCTATCGGGGTATTTTGATATAATCGAATAATCATTATTGTTGGTTATCATATGGTTGATAGCAAGATTTGTGCATTGGAGAACAGTTTGGTATAAATACAGTCCCTATATTTTGAAGTTGAATACCTTATGGTAGGTATTATTGATATACTGGTTACACAAACGTCATTGTATTGAGTCTTGATTTTTTGACAGAGTTTTTGAATAATAAAAACACCTGCTGGGTGGGCTGTAGTCAGTAGAGGGCACATCCTTTTCCATATTGGAGGCATTTATTATCGTGATTCGTAATAACATTTTGATAACTTTGTATTGCTGTGCGGTATGGCGGAACAGGCAGATAAAATAACAGCAGATATAGCAGAGTTGATTGCTCGTAGAGGCCAACTCAAAGGAACACTTACACCCATATGCACCGTAAAAATCTAATCCGGATGAAGTCTTTATCGCGATTATATTCCAAGTTTTGTATGCACCGCAGCGCTTAAGCCTGAATCGGTCGCTTAACTCTGATAGCCCCATTTTCTAGGCTTAATCGGAGAATTTCAACGAATTCTAACCTAGTCTTTCATTTGTTTATGTTTTTCGTACAAATTTTGAGGTTTTGCGACTAAAGACAAAACTATGAGAGTGAAATATCAACGGAGGATTATTTAGATTTTTTAAAAATCATCGACTGGAGTAGGATTCTTTTCCAATTCCAATAGGTAGTCAATGAGTACTATCCAAATAGATCTCAATATCAAGCAATATTTATTGCTCCACAATACACTCTTAACAATGCGAATTGCTCAATAGAATATTGAATTGAATAGGTACCTATTTTTGTGGGTAGGTACAAAAAAAAACAGTGTACCTATCACACTCGGATATCTACCGCATATGATTTTTTATCGTTCAATCGATCGACTCAATTTGGATTGGTGTTGAAAGTAGGTAACTTCCTATCTATATCCTCTAGAGGTATCTAATGGCTACCTATCTCAAATGTTTGTCTTATTCTAATTCAATTCAAAATTTCAAGTTTATGGGTAAACCCAGACTCCTTTAAACAAATAGACTTGTTGATTTACTTGTTTATTCAAGCTTTAGATACTAATCATCTCTACAAGATAAACTAAAATAAAAACCTTTGAAACTGATGGTCTCATCACATTTTATTTATTTTCCCAAATGAGATTTTTTCATTCAATTTTCTTGACTTCCAAGTCCCAGTTTATAACAGATATCCCAATAGAAGAAGGTTTGTGTTTTTTTTATCAACTATATAAGAAATTATTTTAATTATATTTGTTTTTCCTGTTTCCTTGAGTTATCAAACGATGCGTTTTCCAAAGTTTGTACATCGAGTTGTACATATTTGTAATAATTTCAAAGTAGATAATGAGTTTGAGAATTATACAATATTGTCAATTTATCAATGGGCATTCCTTGGGGCATTCCTTAGAAAATCATTTAATCAACCACTTGTTTCTACTAAAATATATTTTCTTGTGTTGTAAAAAGTGATGTTTTTATTTATCATCAGGTTGATGGGATTGTTATTCTTGCTGTACCTATTAGACTTGGTATACTGTTTATAATAAACACTCACTATCATGAAATCTAAGCCCAAAAAAAGAGGAAAAGCAAATATAGGAATGATTCAAGAATAAAAGTTGATACCTACACCAAATATTATTGAATTTACAAGAAAAACCCCTTGGCTAATGTTTGCTAAACGTCATATAAGGCTTGCGGATGTTACTGATCCATATAGTTGCTAATTTTTCATTACAACTTGCAAGCAAATAGCAAAACTCAAAACAAATCACTCAACATAAATTCCAAAATTGTTATTGATATGTTTTTCTAGGTTATTTTGTGACGTTGTCAACAGTCTAACCAGGGATTAACGATCCTTGCAGCGAATTCTTCGGTGCATACAAAACACCGCTTAATCTAACTTTGAAAATTAATCGAGATTGGCTAAGCTAACGTACGGTGCATATAGCTGTTAAACGTTTTTTGAAAGTGTTGAATGAATTTGATGCTGAAACGCAAAGCGTCACATTTATTGCTGTTCGATTGGAGAAGGTTGAAGCTATTTGGTCAGAATTTGACAACATTCAATCCCGATTAGAAATTTTAAAACCTGTTGAGCACAAGGATTATCGAGAAGATTTCGAGAATATTTATTTTCAATCGGTGTGTCAAGCCAAAGATTTGATAGCTAAGTTATCCAGTTTTAATGCTAGCAACGCTTCGACAAATTCTCAACAAGGAAATAATAATACTCCCACGCATTCGGATGTGGTAAATAATACAGTAGCGACGTTAGCGGATAGCGTAGTTAAGTTACCGTTGATAACCTTACCAGAGTTTTCTGGTAAGTATGAGGAATGGAGTACATTTTCTGAAACTTTTCAAGTATTGGTTCATAACAATCATGCGTTGTCGAACGTACAAAAATTTATTTATTTGAAGTCTGTACTACGCGGACAAGCTGCGGATATTTTGCACTCATTGCCAGTTAATAACGTAAATTACACAACTGCCTGGAATTTGTTGTCCGAACGATTTGAAAATGAACGACTTATCATTCATACCCATATAAAAGCACTTTTTGAGTTGTCAATCGTCAGCAAGGAGTGTCAAATATCTTTTCGTAAATTAGTTGATGAATATTTCAAAAATATTAGAGCCCTCACAAATTTGAATGAACCGACTGATCAATGGGACAGTCTCTTGATATATTTGATTAGCACTAAATTGGATGCTGCGTCGAAAAAAGAATGGGAGGAACTCTCCGTTAAAAACAAAACAAGGCCAAACATTTCTGAATTTAACGATTTCTTGAAAAGACGATGTGAATTATTGGAAACTTTGAATCCAATTAAAACTTTGTCTACACAAGATAAATTTTCGAGCAATAGAAGGCACTTTCAAAAATCATATGGTAGGCAAAGCGACGATCGGTCTTATTCCTTGCATACTTCCAATGGTGGAGGTCAAAGATGTATCTTTTGTCGTGAAAGTCATGCTATCTATTATTGTCAACAATTTTTAAAATTGACTACCAAAGCTAGATTCAGTGAGATTAAAAAGTTAAGAGCTTGTTTAAATTGCCTTCGTCAAGGACATACTAGTGGAGATTGTAAGGCAGAACCGTGTCGCAGATGCCAGAAGAAACATAACAGTTTGCTGCATTTTGATGAAAGTCCTTCTTATACTGGAGACGAAGAAGCTAAGAGAAATGGTGATCCAGCAAACGAGGGAAGTGGACAAGCTACCGTTTCTGCTCACTGCGTTCGTTCGGAATCTCACTCAAATATCCTGCTGTCTACGGCTATGATCATGTTGTATGATTGTCGTGGTAATCAAGTCAAATGTCGTGCGCTTTTGGATAGTGGTAGTATGTTGAATTTTATAACTAAACAGGTGGCTGTAAAATTAGGTTTGCCAATTGAAAGAATTAATTTGCCAGTCATGGGAATTAATAATCAAGCTACTAATGTAACAAGTAGAGTTTCAGTTAAAATGAGATCTTGTTTCAATAACTATAATCAAAATTTATCGTTTTTGATTATGGAAAAAATCACCAATAAAATTCCTTTGGTGGCATTGAATTTGTCTGATATTAATATACCTAAGGATATAACGTTGGCCGATCCAGATTTTGATAAACCTGGAAATATTGACTTGTTATTGGGAGCTGGGATATTTTACGATTTGTTATGCGTTGGGCAAATAAAAACAAATTCCCACGGTCCGATTTTCCAAAAATCGCATTTCGGCTGGATTATTTCTGGTCCTATTGTTTGCACTCGAAATGTATCTAAAACAGTATGCAATTTGGCTATTAATAACGATAATAAAATACTTGATGCATTGGAACATTTTTGGAAAATAGAACATTGTGAAAGTACAGAGAAAAAAATAGGCTCATCGGAGCATGAATGTGAAAAACATTTTTTGGAAACTTTTCGACGCACTAAAGCTGGAAGATTTGTAGTTTCGTTACCACTAAAAAAGCCAGTGGAGCAATTGGGCAATTCTCGTGAAATAGCCACAAAAAGATTTTTCGCACTTGAACAAAGATTCAAAAATAATAATGATTTAAAACATAAATATAATGAATTCATTTCTGAATATATTGATCTTGGTCATATGAGTAAAATATCTAGCATCGAGCAGATAAATAAAGAAAAGGGTGTTTATTATCTACCGCATCACGGGGTCCTGAAAGAGTCTAGTTTGACCACAAAACTCAGGGTCGTATTTGATGCTTCATGTAGAAGTAGTTCGGGATATTCGTTGAACGATATTTTATCCGTGGGTCCTGTCATACAGGACGATCTTTTTGATATCTTGTTGCGGTTTAGAACGCATAATTATGTGATTATCGCCGATGCTGAAAAAATGTATCGACAGGTGTTGGTAGAGGAGACGCAGCGAGATTTGCAGCGCATTTTATGGCGTAGTGATCCTAATAAGGAAATGGAGCATTATAGATTGAATACACTAAGTTATGGAACTTCTCCTGCCTCGTTTTTGGCGATAAGAGTTTTATTTCAATTGGCCTTGGATCATAGAGAAAAATATCCAGTTGCGAGTAGGATAATAAGTAAGGACTTTTATGTCGACGATTTGATAACGGGTGCGGAGACCATTGAAAATGCTATCAAATTAAAAACAGAAATAAGACAAATATTAAGTTCGGGAGGTTTTACGTTACGCAAGTGGGTTTCGAATGACAAAAAAATAATCGAAAATGACATTGATTTATCGAACAACGTGGCACAATACGTAATAACGGACAATGTTTGTATTAAAACATTGGGATTAATTTGGAATTCGAATGAAGATATTTTCCGTTTTACGATTAATTTTAATATTGACGAGAACCGCGTGACAAAAAGGATTATTTTATCCACTATTGCGCAAATTTTCGATCTTTTAGGGCTGGTAGGTCCTGCGGTCATAAAGACAAAAGTGATGCTACAAAAATTATGGCAGATCGGGGTTCAATGGGATGAAAGTGTTCCTCTCGGCCTATATACCGAATTCGTAAAGTTTCGAAATCAAATTTCAAGGTTGTCTGAATTGAAAGTGCCCAGACAAGTCATGTTAAGAAATTCTATAAGTTTTCAATGTCATGGTTTTTGTGACGCATCTCAATCGTCTTATGGCTGTTGTTTGTATTTGCGAGGAATTGATACCTTAGGTAATATTTCGTGTAGGCTAATTTGTGCGAAATCACGAGTGGCACCTCTAAAGGTAATTTCTTTACCTCGTCTCGAATTATGCGGAGCGGTATTGCTCGCAGAACTAACATCTAAAACTCGGAAGGCCTTAAGTATTTTGATTGAGCAAACAATTTTTTGGTGTGACTCTAGCATAGTGCTAGGGTGGGTAGCCTCGGAGTCTTCTATACTAAAGGTATTCGTGGCAAACAGGGTTGCTGAGATCCAGCGTTTAACTAAGGCAGAGTCTTGGAGACATGTTAGGTCACAAGACAATCCCGCAGATCTGATATCTCGGGGTGTGGAGCCTGATCAATTGTTAAATTGTAACATGTGGTGGTCAGGACCGTCCTGGTTAAGCGAGGATGAAGAAAAGTGGCCAGTTAGTAAAATAAATATACAAACAGACATACCTGAATTGAAACTTAACAAAGAATTGTCACACTTGGTGATTCCTGATTGTGATAATTTGTTCACAAGATATTCTTCGTTAACTAAACTGCATCGAGTAGTCACATTTTGCATAAGATTTCGACAAAATTCACAGAAAACAAGCGTCCTCAGAAATGTGTCAAATCTTACCATTTCAGAATTAAATTATTCATTGAATGTTTTAATAAAAATAGTCCAAGTTATTTCATTCTCGTCTGATTTAGATCGACTGAAATCTAAAAAATCTCTTGGTGCTAAGAGCAAACTTTTATCATTGAATCCTTTCTTGGATCAAGAAAACATAATTCGTGTCGGAGGTAGAATTAATAAATCTACTTTGAATTTAAATCAAAAATTCCCTATTGTTTTGCCCTATGATCATCCGTTTACCAACCTAATTATTTCTTATGAACACATTAGACATTTGCATGCTGGACCGTCAGCCACGCTAGCTGCTGTGAGACGAAAGTATTGGCCATTGAAAGGCAAAAGTAATGTAAGAAAAATAACCCGATCGTGTGTTATTTGT
This sequence comes from Orchestes rusci, assembly GCA_958502075.1. Lineage (NCBI taxonomy): Eukaryota > Metazoa > Arthropoda > Insecta > Coleoptera > Curculionidae > Orchestes > Orchestes rusci. The sequence continues at coordinate 3,960,508 of OY293313.1, read as the reverse complement.
TTTAAAAATAGACCATTGACCTCAGATCCGCTCATGGGAGATTTGCCTTCTGAGCGCCTCATACCCTGTCGACCATTTTTAAATACAGGCCTAGATCTTGCTGGTCCATTCATGGTAAAGGATGGTAGGTTGAAAAATAGGAGACTCGTAAAATGCTATTTGTGTATTTTCATTTGCCTTTGGTCAAAGGCAGTACATTTCGAGTTAGTAGGGGACCTCTCAACTGAGGCATTTTTAAATAGCCTTAAAAGATTTGTAGCCCGACGAGGGTTGTGTAAAACCATATGGTCAGACAATGCCACAAATTTTGTTAGGACCAATAATGAAATCAAGAAAATTGTAAATGATATTCAAAATGAAAATATCGTTTCCAATTTTTTGAATCAGAGCAGCATTGGGTGGAAATTCTCCCCTGCTAGGTCACCGCATTTTGGCGGTATTTGGGAATCGGCCGTCAAAAGTGCGATGTATCACCTTGTTCGAATATTAGGTAATTCTAGTTTGAAATACGAGGACATGTACACAGTGCTTACGCAGGTGGAAAGCGTCATGAATTCTCGTCCTTTATCGACAATGTCAGACGATCCTTCCGATATCTTCCCTTTAACTCCTGGACACTTTTTAATTGGCGATGCTCTCATCTGCTGTACCACAAGAGGATGTCAAGGATATAAAGGCTGGTCGAGTGTCGAAGTATTTACAATTACAACAAATGGTTCAACATTTTTGGAGAAGATGGACCAGTGAATATCTGTCAACACTGCAGCAAAGAACCAAGTGGCGTGTTCCGTCAAGGCAGCTGAAGATTGGCATGTTAGTGGTGTTATGCCAGGAAAACACATCTGCGTTGAATTGGCCAATGGGCCGTATAGTCGATGTGCACCCTGGAGCCGACGGAGTGGTACGAGTAGTCAGTGTCAAAACATCTTCTGGAGTATTCAAGCGAGCAGCTGGACGTGTGTGCGTTCTACCGATTGACTTTGAAACGTAACCAAGCAATGGAACGGACATTTAATACAATTCAAAAAGACATTTTCAGCAATTTGCACTATTAATGGACTTTATTTCGTTGCATTGGACATTGATTGATTGTTTTATTTTCGTGTGTTCGTTTACATATGTTTATATTGAAGGGCATATGCCTTCAAAGGGGGCGGCATGTTCACGTCAATCCCTGGTACCAGTTGTACCTGATGCCGAATGTCATTGTGATATTTGAAATTGTCATTGTCTCCAATTTTGTACGACCAGTTGTCGAAAATTAAATAATATAAAAAACCTTGTCAATGTTTGTGTAACCAAAAGAAGAGAAAACACTCCCATCACCCGCAACCTCGATAATATTATCCGGTAAATGGCGACCTTAATTTTTCATCTTTACTTTTTCCTCATACATGTATCTGACATGTTTTTACGTCCACTAAATCATGTACCACTTCCACATTCATACAGACTAAACAAAACAATACAACGGCCGACAAAACATAATTGACAATCGATAAAAGATGCTGGAAGCACAAATTCGAAGGCATAACTGTAACAAATGCAGCTCTATAACTGCGGAATTTTGCATATGAAATGTTGAAAACAATCAGCAGCCAGTGAACAGTATTTGTGACGTGACATAAGTGATGAGGTATATCGAAGGAGCTGTGTTCAAATAACAATAGTTCAAATGGGGCATCCAAATATAGTCGCGGATGTCAAAATACGCCTAGTTAGCAGGCTAAAGTCTCGTTCGGTATCGGAATTAACCTGGCAAATCGCTCCACCAACAACACCACCCACTGAATCAAGAAAGAGCTCTCAATCTGTCAATCCTTTCAGTGTTGAGTCAAATTGAGCCGCTGGCTCCACTCCTGGTAGTGCCCTCTCGTCAATTTTTTCAATATTCAGCTTTGAAACCATACTTCCCCCGGAACCCAAAAGCTTTGGTCTTCCAGAAGCTACCTGTGGAGTCATCGGAGGAACGTCGACATAGTGCTTGGGCGGTTTTTAAGCACCTTTGAACCTCTAACTTTCGTTCTTGATCATTGAAAGCGTGTTTGGCAAATGCCGCTTTTCAACCGCAACAACTTTAATAAACGGTATTGGAGCTGGAATTACCGCAGCTGCTGGCACCAGACTTGCCCTCCCATTGATTCTCGTTGAAGGGTTAAGAGTGTACTCATTCCGATTACGGGACCTCGGATGAGTCCCGTATCGTTAATTCTCGTCACTACCTCCCGTGCCGGGAGTGGGTAGTTTGCGCGCCTGCTGCATTCTTTGGATGTGGAAGCCGTTTCTCAGGCTCCCTCACCGGAATCGAACCCTGATCACCCGTTACCCGTTACAATCATGATAGGCGCAGAACCTACCATTGACAGTTGATAAGGCAGACATTTGAAAGATGCATCGTTGGTATTTTATAGGGATTTTATTTTTGGGGAATTTTATTTCACAAGTCCAGGCAGATACTTTTTTTTGGGATTTTTTTTGGGAGTTTTGTTTTACAAATCCCGACAGTTTCTTTTTTTTTTTGGTAAATTTTGTTTCACAAGTCGCGGCAGTTATTTTTAATTTTTTTTTTCAGGGATTTTATTCACAAGTCGCGGCAGTTACTTTTAATTTGATAATTTCAATTTGGTAAATTTTCTTTTCATCCAAGTATGCGCCTTCGGAACTACCTGTTTACTTAATATGCAAGCATTTGACGAACAAAACTTATCGCCGTTCTGTCCTCACAATGCAAGATATTGAAGATTTAAAAAATCCAAAGTGACTACCGAATAATTGATTGAAATTGTCTACAAAAAGTCTCATGACATTTTTTGTTTAAATCAAGGGTTGTCGAGTATTTGTTATAATTAAAGTTTGTCCGTCCAAGATTAGGCTACCATCCTTTATTCTCATTGGTTTTTGTCTGAGCCGATCAGAATAAAGGCAAAAAAGTGGGCTATGAACTGATGTTGTTTCTCAGGAAGATCCAAGTTTCCAACTTATCAGCCGATAAAAATCAGTTAACAAAACTGATAGACTGATAAGGGTCTGTCCCATAATATCAACTGTACTCGGTCAACTGTAGGGCATCGGGCAGCTTCTTGAATTGCGATGGATTATTATATATAGCATTCTCTTGGGTGTTTTGTTATATTCATTTTTATGTAAGGAGTTTTCAATTGTTAACTGAACAGTAAAATAAATTGATAAAGTGGCTTCAACATTTCTAGTAGTTCTGCAGCTCCGCAGCTCTTATGTACCAGCCGACACTGCCACCACCACCACCAAGATCAAAAAATGACTCAATATTGTCCTATTTCTGTGAAAAGTCACTTACCAACATTTTTGAGGAGAATCTATAAATCCAATGAATAAAACCATATTCTTTCAAAATATAGTCAATTACGAATATATGACGACACTTTTTTTAACACTTCCGGGTAATTACAACCGGTCACTACACCGACAAAAAAAATTATTCCATGGTCTTAAAATAAGTACGAAAAATTATCAATATCGACTTTTACGTTTTTTAAAAATGACAGACTCATGTCCTACCAGTATGTACTGTTGAACTTCTGCGCTCGGGGTGGAATATACCGACTCGCGAGTGTGTATCTTTGTCCTTTGTTCCCTCCGAAAATATCCAATTACGTCGTAAATAGGGAGGGCAACGATACCTTTTGCACTCTGCCTCGTGGGTCGTGGGTGCCGTAGAACTACCAGGCAGTCGACGTTTTACGGTCTATTGCTACTGCTCAGGTTCGAACCCAACACCGGTCTTTGGACGGCACTTTTTGACAACTACTATACCTAAAGTGAGGTTAGGTTGTCAACACAATGACTATAAAACAAGGCTGCGCAGAATATCAAATTGACTATAAGCTTATAGAATGTTACAGATTCGCTTACACGCGTGCCCAGAATTGCCTTATAAGTTTGGAACTGTGTCTTTTTATATCAATCAAATATGCAGGTAAATGATATAAACAGGCAAGAATCAACCAAGAAACGTTCAACTGTAATAATTTGGCTCACAGTTTATTAGTTTGTGTAATAGTAATACCATCAGAATCCAGAGGGAGGACACAAGCCCTTCCTTGCCTCATGTAGACGACCTTGTTTATCGGAAATAAAGCCTTTCGTTTCATGATCCATGCGCCAACATACAACACAATTCTCATTTTAGGAAAAAAAAGCTGCTTGTAATGATGAATTATTATTATTTTATTTTTGTTTGCGGGGTCCATGAATAATCGTCATTGCTTCAAGGTTATTTAAGGTCTTCCTCAGAGTACATACTAGAAAACTCGGGATTCAATTTATTCTCTGCACTCAGGACGCCAAAATTCGCATTCGCATCTGGGAAGGGCTGAAAATTTGATCATCATTCATTGGTGCACAATCAGTAGATGCGTCATAGTTAGCCACAATACGAGATGCTTGATATTTTTTGATGTTTTTGAAAATTTTGATTACCTTCCCATCCTTGTCCAGTACATCCGGCATGACATGGCCAATCGCAAACTCTCAATATGGGGTTGAAGTTCAATCCTCTGGGACATTTTCTTCGAATGGCAACTCCATTGGAACATTGCCAGAAACGGTTGCAGTTGCGATCGGGAAGAAGAACTTCGATTGAATTGTCACTGGGGCAGGGGGCTGCACATTGATTAATTAATAATAAGGATATTTCCTTGTCATTATAGTAACTTACGTCCAGAAGAATCCCATTCTCCTTCACCAGCAGCTACACATGCCAAAATGGCGAACAAACCAATGATGATACCTTTCATTTTGGAAGACTGTTTTTGTTTGATACATATTCGATGAAAAACTGCACTTTTTATATCACTGATCTTGCATTCAAAAAATATATTTTTCCAGATTTTATCGATCTAATTGTATCAACCTATTCAACTTACATATCTGCAGTTTGCATCATGAAGAAACGTCTTTATCTGACACTTCAAGTTCCAATAACCTTTTTCAGTTCCAGGATACGACCATCGAAGTAGACCAAACTTGGATTAAAGGAAGTGGATAACAGCTCGGAAGTATAGTTTCTTACTATTCTGGTCAGCAAAAATGGTTATTCATGCGACTAAGGCCCGGTTTCTCAATGATGGTTTAACGTTGAACCCGGTTCAAGTACATCGGAAATTATCAAAATTCACTACAAAAATGAGGCTGGAGCATGGATTGCGCTATCGGGAGATGATCAATGGTTTTTCATGGCCGGAATTGAATGGTTGATCTGGACAACGTTTACTTTCAACAAGTCGCCGCTACGTCCCACACAAGCAACGAAACCATTGATTTTTCACGGGAAAAGTTTCCGTGTTATCTCTTCCTCTGGGGCCACGTGAAAGATAAGGTCCACGTCAACAGCCCAGCGTCGATTAAAGATCTCAAAGATATCGAGGTCATAGGACAGCCATTGTGCGATCTGGTTATGAAAAATTTCATGAAAAGGATATGGTCCCGTAGGCGTGGTCGTGGTGGACATTTGGGTGATGTTTTTTCCATTATTAACGGCATACCTTGCTCTTGATGATGAAATGAACATCCGATCATTTATCTAAAAAAATGGCAGTCAAGAATCACTATATATATACATATAGTGCGGCTCTAAAAGGTCCCCCCCCTTATTATTTTAATGTGTGCACCAAAAATTTTTAAACTTGGCATACTTCAATTGCTGTTGAAATACTACTTTTTGATGCTACTGGCGGCTGGGCGCCATTTTGAAACATTTTTTTAAAAGGAAAGGGGGTCGTGTGATACATCATTCGAAAGGTCTTATCAAGTAGATTATTGTGTGAAAAATTCATAGGATTAAACGCATCCGTGCGGATATGACAGCCTGCCAAACTTTTAGTTTTTAAAAATGTCGTTTACATTAAGTTTCAATTTTTTAACGAGCTGACACATCAGATTCCGGAAAAATGATGGTGAACCTGAGCAAAACAGTACAGGTCAACAAATAGGAATGCTGATACAAAGCGGATAAAGAATTTCAAGATGATAAAAAAATTTGGAAAGCATTTATTAGCATTATAATGCTAAAATCTGCCTAATTCGCGTCCCCTCGCAGAAAAAATTGAAGCAATTTTTATTTATGGCGGAAATCGTAATTTCCATGAGACGGAAAGAATCTTCAAAGAGCGCTTCCCGGACCGTCCGATATGCAGGAAATATCTTCGCGAATTAGTGCGGAAATTTATCGAGACTGGTAGTGTTCAGAGCTTGAAGAATCAAGGGCGACCATCTATTTCGGAAGATAAACAAATTGCAATCATTGGTGAGATGGTGGTTAATCCTGAACAGTCGACTTCTCAGGTTGCAGACATCTGTGATACTTCGTCTGCTTCTGTAAAACGATTGCTGAAAAAATAGAAATTTTATCGTTATAAATTTCAAATGGTGCACCAGTTGACTGAAGATGATCCTGACAGACGTGTGGAATTTTGCGAAATTATGACCGATAGAATAGGCCGAGAACCGAGATACGTTCAAAATATTTGTTTTAGTGACGAGTTCACTTTCTTTTTAAATGGCCGTGTACACAGGCAAAATGTTCGTTATTGAAGTGACGTAGATCCGCATGTTTTTAGGGAAACCCACACGCAATATCCCGAAAAGGTTAACGTATGGGCTGGCATTTTGGGGAACCATATTGTTGGTTCTGTTTTCATTCAGGAAAATTTGACCTGTATTTGGACTTGTTAGAAACTACAATAGAGCCTTTGATTGTACGAATACGTAAGAATAATTCCAACGAATTTGGCATGGCACCAATTTTTCAACAGGATGGTGCGCCTCCTCATTTCAGCAGAAATGTAAGGCAGTATTTGGAGATAACTTACCCCAATCGTAGGGGTCCTACCAAATGGCCTGCCAGGTCGCCCGATTTAACACCATTGGATTTTTTTTTATGGGGATATTTAAAGCAGAAATTATATGCAACACAGCCAGACTCTCGTTTAGATTTACAGCAAAGAATTACTGCTTTTTGTCAAAATATTAATGTCGATACTTTCGAAAAAGTCCGTCAGGAGTTCTCAGACAGATTATTTGATTGTTTGGGGGTCAACAGAGGACATTTTCAACATTTTTTACAATAAAAATTGAAGTATGCTTTCTTTGTTCTTATTTCACGAATTTCTTTATCTTGTTAGTTTGACAGTCTGTCATATCCGCACGGATGCGTTTATTCCTATGAAATTTTCACACAATAATCTACTCGATAAGACCTTTCGAATGATGTATCACACGACCCCCCTTTGCTGAAATAATATAAAGGGTGTTTCATTTGATTTTGAAAAGATGAGTCCAGCCCAGGAAAAACTAAACACTCCGTATATGTAAAATAATTATAACAATAAAGTTTCCTTCAAAACAATAAGACTTGATGTTTAACTTTTTTCGTGAATCGCATATAAGGGCTACATAAGCTAGATACCTCTAGTAATTATTTTTTTGGATCTCAAATCACTATAGCTTTTTGTACAGGACCTATTTTTGCAGTACTAGCAAGAAACTTTGCTATCATACCTTGGTCACCTTTTATATTAACGTTACGTCACCGTTGCCAGAGAAGCTACAAATATTTAGACTTTTTGTAGTGTGGAAACTTTTGATTTTTCAGAGTATAAGCATTTTTATATCTGTGAGTTGTGAGATATCGGCTGCTTTTAAGAGCATAGAACTATCATAGCCATAGAGCTGCGGTTTGGTATAAAATGATCACTCTTCAATTGTTATTTTTTGTTGATTACGTTCATTGCAAACCTGAATTTAGAAATTTGTCTTTATGGACGATCTATGTCGGTGACCTGACTTTGTCAAGGATGAAAAACATTGATCCACTTCATACAATTACTTCGATAAAATCTGGGAAATTGATATCGTATGACTGAAGAATTTTTGATATAAAACTGATTTGTTTCACGGAATAAGCATCAGAAAAAAAACTTTCTCAAAAATGAAGGGTATCATCATTGCTTTGTTCGCCATTTTGGTCTGTGTAGCTGCTGGTGAAGAACGTCGCAGGCGTGAGTAATTCAACTAATCTAATTCATGAGCAATTTTAACTGAAATATTTGTAGCCTCTTGTCCTGAGGACAACTCGATTGATGTTCTGCTCCCTGACCGAAACTGCAATCGTTTCTGGCAATGTTCCAACGGATTGGCTATTCGACGAAGATGTGTCCCAGAGGATTGAATTTCAACCCTGAATTGAGAGTTTGTGATTGGCCATGTCAAGCCGGATGTACTGGACAAGGATGGGAAGGTAATTAGTTTTCAAAACCATCAAAACTTAATTACAGTGCTCTATGGAGAGTCTGTTTTCTGCATTGATTGTGCAGCTATGAATAATGGTCATTTTTAGCTCTTCCCAGATGCGAATGCGAATTTTGGCGTCCTGAGTGCAGAGAAAATATTGAACCCTGGGTATTTGTCAAATACTCCGAGGAAGACCTTGAATAACTCTGGAGCAATGAAGGTTATACATGAGCCCCAAAAAATATTAAACTCGATTAAATAAATAAAGTAATGCATCATTACAAGCAGCATTTTGATTTCACCGAATATGAATTGTGTTGTAAGTTGATGTGGTGTAAATATCAGATATTTTGATAGTGGGATTAATTTTGAAATAGAAATCACTTGTAGGGTCTAAACTACATTATCAATCTATAGTCATTAACTAGGTAATGTACACACACTAGCACTAATTTATATTCACACCTGTTTATGTTTTGAACTTATTTGTAACTTTCAATATTTCACGACCAAGTGACTTGGTTATCATTTCATAATTCCTCGCCAAAATTTGCATAATACTTATGTTGAAAATTAGAATGTATTCGACAAGGTTATTATTTGAAAAACCATTGGAACAACTTAAAGACATATCTCCTTTATATTACCTGATATAGTCAACATTTTGACGGACTAAGGAAAAAAGAAGCGAACAAAGAGACTAATAATTCAATAGACAAGATAATCAATCCCAAGCCAAATAATTGAGTGATTCTCATAACTGTTATTATTGTGTAGTTTTGTTAAGAATTTTATGGATTATCCAAAATCTAAAACGATATCTTCACAGAATACTCGTATCGCCATCTGGTTGAAATAACAATAATTGTCGGCTGGATAGTTTTAGTGAGTGTTCATAAATAGTGACTTTAAATAAATCAGTTAAAACAGTAGCGATGTTTTCTCTTGTCGTTTTTTTTTTATTTTATTTTTTTGTTTTAATTAAAGAGTGGACTGTATTTAAATGATTTATTCAGCTCGCTATTGACTTTGACCGGCGGCTGGTTGTTGAAATAATATATTCACATGTTTTTTCAAAAAATCCTGGTAACCGCCAAGAACACTTGAAATCATAACTGTTCATATTGGATTTGTCACCAACTTCTGCACCGTTCCTCATATACAATATAAAACACCTACTGAACATAACCGCCGGCCTTGAAAAACTTAAGTTTCCTAACAGGTTAAGATATTAATCTTCGTTAGGATAAAATAGCATACAAAATTATAAATAATATAGGCTTCATTATAACTAAGCCTTAACAATCAATGTCACTAAACGGCAAGACACATATTTTCTGCACCGCCCTTCTGAAAGTTCCATTGTGAGTACGTACACTAACCACACGCACCATTTGGTCTTCTCCTGGATGCACTTCCAGGAGTATTATCTTCTACCAGCAACACCAATGTCCCCTCCTGAATATTATCACAGGTTCTTGTCCATTTCTCACGTTGCTGTAGACTGGTAATATATTCCGATGACCATCGATTCCAAAATATCTGAACCATCTTTTGCATTTCATGAAATTGATCCAAACGGTTTGAAGATACATCAGTAACGTTCCTTTGAGAAACAGCATTCAGAGAATCTCCAATTAAGAAATGACCTGGCGTTAGGGCAGTGAAGTCTTTGGGATCCGTAGATATTGGAGTCAAAGGGCGGGAGTTTAACACCGCCTCTACTTGAGCGAAAATTGTCGAAAGACCCTCAAATGTAAAAACAGAATTACCCACAATTCGAGTTATATGAAATTTTGCTCGTTTTATAGCAGATTCCCATAATCCACCCTGGTGATGTGATTTAGCAGGAATAAACAACCATTCAATTTGATTTTCAAGAAAAAAGTTGAACATTTCTGGATTCTGGGTTGCCTTACCCAACACATCGCGAATAACCTTCTTCAAACATTATCAGTACCAACAAAATTAGTAGCATTGTCGGAATAAATTTTATTGCAAAGGCCGCGCCTAGAGACAAATCTTTTTAAACAGTTCAAAAAAGAATTTGTACTAAGATCTCCGACGAGTTCTATATGAACAGCCTTAGTACAAAAACAGACAAATAAACACATATATCCCTTCACAATAGCTCTGTTTCTTAATTTTCCATCCTTGATATTGAAAGGTCCCGCGAAATCAATACCCACCACAGAAAAAGGTCGCTGTGGAGTTACTCGATCCTTGGGTAAATTACCCATTTTTTGACTTGAAAATATAGGTTTAATTCTGAAACATGTGATACACTTTGAAATTACATGCTTCACAGTATTCTTGCCATTAATCAGCCAAAAGTTTTGCCTCAAAGTGGCTAGTAATGCTTGCGTACCAGCATGGAGGTTCTTATGATGTTGGTCAAGAATAATAAGTTTGGTCAGAGGATGATGTTGAGGTAATATTATAGGAAATCTTGACTCATACTCTAGACGTGAAGCTTTTATTCGACCTCCCACTCGCAATAAATTATTTTTTGAGTCAAAAAATGGATCCAACGATTTAATTGAGCTTTTTGATGGAATTTCTTTACCATTTTTTAATGCAAAAATCTCATTTGAAAATTCTTGAATTTGCATTATACCTAAAAGTGTATTTAGAGCTAGATTATATTCATTTACCTTCAGCGGTCCCAACTCTCGATCAAATTTATACTTGATTCTACAATTTTTGATAAATCGTAAACATAAAGCAGATACCTTTATCAGTTTATATAAAGAAGAATACCTTGTAAAAAGTGACATATTATGCTCATCATCAATATTAATTAATGATATTTTATCCTTTTTTCTTTCAGGTAAAAACTCTGCATTCTTGAATAAACTCTCAGGCCAATCTTTGGGTTTATAGATAAGCCAACTAGGCCCAAACCACCACAAATTCGATTTTTCCAATTCAATAGAATTAGCTCCCCTTGAAATTATATCAGCAGGATTATGATTTGATTTTACATGTCTCCAATAAAAATGCTTTGTTAATTCTTGAATTTCGGCGATACGATGTGCTACAAATACTTTCCAATTGCTTGGTTGTTCTTTGAGCCAAGAGAGAACTATCGTGGAATCACACCATAAATAAACGCTCTCAATTTCAATGTTAAGTACAGTAATGACTTTTTTGACAAGTCTGGCTAACAGAAGTGCCCCCATTAATTCAAGTCGTGGTAAAGTGAGAGTTTTCAATGGTGCCACCCTTGATTTTGCACAAATTATATTAAATATAGTATCACCATTATCACCTTGATCTTTACAGGACCTCAAGTAAAGACATGCACCGTATGATCGCTCGCTTGCATCACAAAAGCCGTGAATTTGATAAGTATTATAATTTCTTGAGGTGAACTGACGAGGAATCTTGATATTGTTAAGCAAAGAAAGCTGATTGTAAAACTGACTCCAAGCAGAATAAATATTTAGAGGTACAGATTCATCCCATGCAAGTTTTAACATCCAAAGTCTTTGTAAAATAATCTTTGCTTGCAAAATAACTGGACCCACTAAACCTAATGGATCAAAAACCTTTGATGTCACTGAAAGAGTAAAGCGTTTTGTTACCCTGATATTTTCATGCAGATCAAATTTAACAACATACTCCAAAATATCCTTACTTGGTTCCCAAAAGACACCTAAAGTTTTTCTTATATCATCGTCAACAATAAAATATCCCTCGTTCTCAGATGCTTCCTTTGACAAAGCCTTCAACACAATAGGTTCATTCGATGACCATTTTCTCAATGGAAAGCCGTATTTATTAAGCTCAGACCCTATTTCCGTAGCCAAGCTTATAGCCTCACTCACCGAAGACGCACCATAATTTTTCAGGCAACCACACTGACATATATTTTTTTTAATTATAAATTTGATATAAAACACTTCTCATCGAATAAATATATGGGTGAAGGTCGTCTTCCATACGGATCTCCTTCTATATGAAAGTCAGATAGTTTCAGCGTAACAGGTTAAGGTGACATAGTGAAAGTAGTTTCAAAATGGAAAACCTTTCTTCCTTCTTCTCCTGAAGAGCATCGTATCCTTCAGAAGATCACCACGCTAAGCAAACAATGACTCGATCTTGGTATTCGTTCATGAGAAGGATGCATGGTCACTAACTTGGTGTGGTGGAAGCTGAAACCATTGGAGCAGGTGCCAGTAACCAGACCCTGGTATGTACTTCTTCCAAATCTGCAGATAACAATGGTCTTATGGCAATGATTCGATTGAGAAGAAAGAATATATTGAAAATTGACACAGCTGTTGCATCTCCCGAAGATTGTAACCATGCCAGCATTCCTACAATTCATACATGGGGGTTTTATTGTTCGAATACTTTTGTTCCAGATTGGATCTAATTCCACACAAAATATATCATCTTAACACCACATCAACTTACAACACAATTCATATTCGGTAAAATTAAAATGCTGCTTGTAATGATGCATTACTTTATTTATTTAATCGGGCTCTATATTGTTTGGGAGTAATTGTTAACCATCATTGCTTCAAATTTATTCAAGATCTTGCTCGGAGTGTTCGTCAAACAAGCGGGGTTCGATATTTTCTCTGCACTCAGGACGCCAAAATTCACATTCGCATCTGGGAAGGGCTGAAAATTTAACCATTATTTATGATTGCACAATCAATGAAAATTAGACTCTCCTCAGAGCACTATAGTTGAGGAGTTTATTTTTGATGGTTTTGAAAATTATTTACCTTCCCATCCTTGTCCAGTACATCCGGCATGACATGGCCAATCACAAACCCTTAATTTGGGGTTGAAGTTCAATCCTCTGGGACATCTTCGTCTTATGGCGACTCCGTTGGAACATTGCCAGAAACGGTTACAGTTTCGGTCAGGAAGCAAAACGTCAATTGAGTTGTCCTCAGGACAAGAGGCTACAAATATTTCAGTTATAACCGTTTGTATATTAAATGGGTCAAATAGCTTACGCCTGCGACGTTCTCCACCAGCAGCTACACAGACCAAAACGGCGAACAAAGCAATGATGAGGCCCTTCATTTTTGAGGAAGTTTTTTTTCTGATGCTCATTCCGTGAAACAAATCAGTTTTTATATCAAAAATCCTTCATTCACACGATATCAATTTCCCACATTTTATCGATGTTATTGTAGGTATGAAGTGGATAAAAGTTTTTCAATTTTGCAAAAGTTCCATATCTGGTCATTGACATAGATTGTACATAAAGACAAATTCCGAATTTAGTTTTGTTATTGATTAAAGTTATGGTATTCTGCCCTTCCCAGTGAAAGTTTTGTTTTCGCATGCTTTCTTCAAGTTTCTCTTTGTATATGGCGTGCTGGTTATCATGTGACTAGAGCTTTGTTTAGGTTTCCCTCTTTCCAAATTGCCATTATGGTAGGAGCGTACGAAATTTTTCTCATGTACATCATTTGTTAATAGAGCATATTTTCTGGTTTTGAAGGGGTTTGTTTTTTTTGTTTTTATGGTTATTCACTCAACACGTCTCTTGGAGGGGGTAACCTTTCCATTGTTTTGTAGAATATCTTGTGATGGTGTCCTCTTCCGATGTCTTTCAATCACGTAACTTAATCAGAAGCTATATGTTTGTTAAATGGACACATTTCAGATTTGCGAAATCCATCAACTGAACTCTCTGCAGTGTAACTTTTCAAATAAGGAGGACACATTGGCTTGATATGTCAAGAGGCTGCATCTTAAGGTCGTCATAATAATAATCTGTTCGTTTACACAATATTGTGACGTTTGTTTATGCCATTTCTATACTTATCGTCGATATTTCGTGTGTGGCTCTGAAAGAACTGGATCAACACGCGATGGTGGAGGGTTTGACAAACTAAATTATTTAACGTCGATAATTAATTTTCTGGATCTGTGATTGAAGCAGAACTAAACATGTATCGACATTCTTGCTTTCGATCTAATGATGAAATTTGGATGATGTTCAAAAAGTCCTTTTTTTTTCCATTCCCTATGGCTAATTGGGTTGCAAGTATCTTAATATCTGCAAGACTGAGTCCGTAGAACCTTTAATCCATTTCTTAGCAATAGAAAACAAAATCGTCTTCCAGCTCAAGAGAAAGTACCGGCTACCCCTGGTCCACTAGCTAAGACAGACAAATGAAAACTCATTATAACTATTGCACTGATATCGTACACGGAAATGCCAAAATATAAAAAATTGACAGCTTCACAGTTACCTTCACTACATCTTCCTTCGACAGACCCCCAAGCTTCCAAGGTATGATAGCAAATTCCTTTCCGAACCAATGCATTGGAATATCTTCCGTTATTTTGGCAAATTCCTGTAGGTCCTGAACAAATGGTTATGGAAGTATCCATTTCCTCCAGAGCGCCTTTTAGAGGACAATGAGTATGGTGTATGATATGGATTAAGAAGGTTGATAGGTTGTCTCATTGACATCTGAAGAAGCTGAAATATTCTTCTGTCCTCGAAATAAGAATTTGCAAAAGATTTTCTATTACCCAAAATCATTTGAGGTTTTTCCTCTTACTCGCAAGTCAGCATGTGTTATCCAGAAGAGTCTAAAATTGATTATTGGCGATCCCTGTTATAGACTTTTGAACTATTTTCCACTCTTAAAACTTTGCATTCCTGTATCCATATTTGGTAGGCTTTTCTTTTATTTTTAGATGGTTGGATACTCAATACTCAAATTCTTGATTTCATTGACATTTGAAGTGTTATGTTACTCCCTGATGTGAACTCCAGATTTATAACTTGAATCGGTTAAAACAATTAAGTAGATAAAATCTGTGAAAATAATATTTGTTGTGTGCAAGATCAGTGGTATAAAAAGTGTAGGTTTTCATCGAATATGTATCAAACAAAAACCGTCTTCCAAAATGAAAGGTATCATCATTGCTTTGTTCGCCATTTTGGTCTGTGTAGCTGCTGGTGGAGGACGTCGCAGACGTGAGTATAATTCTATCTATTCAATTAACCAACGATTTTAACTGAAATATTTGTAGCCTCTTGTCCTGAGGACAACTCAATTGACGTTTTGCTTCCTGACCGAAACTGCAACCGTTTCTGGCAATGTTCCAACGGATTGGCTATTCGACGAAGATGTCCCAGAGGATTGAACTTCAACCCCAAATTAAGGGTTTGTGATTGGCCATGTCATGCCGAATGTACTGGACAAGGATGGGAAGGTAATTGATTTTCGAATCCATAAAAAAAAACAAACATCCCGTATTGTGGTCCTCTTTGGAGCTGATTTTTTTATTGATTGTGTACCCATAAATTATGATTACATTTTCAGCCCTTCCCAGATGCGAATGTGAATTTTGGCGTCCTGAGTGCATAGAAAAAATTGAACCCCGCGTGTTTAACGAATACCCCAAAGATCTGGAATAATCTGGAGGAAATGACGTTTATATGTATATGAACCCGCAAACAATGATGATTAAGCTGTAATAGTTATATTAAATAATTTATGATTATACAAGCGGCATTTTGATTTTCACTGAAAAAAGATCCTCTCGAAAAACCCCTTCATGCAGCCAAGCTCTGAAGACACGGCGAAACTATTAATGGAAACTCACTTTCCAGAATGTGGAATTGTTAACACCATTGACGGCCACGCATGGCCAGACGATCAACCATATACTTCATCAGACTGGATGGAAGGACTATCGATACAGTGGTAAGAGTCGCATTTATCCCCAGACCTGGAAAAGACCCACTAAACCAAAAGCCTACAGACCTATCAGTTTAACTTCATTTCTGATGAAGACTCTGGAAAGGCTCTGTCACAGACAGATCAGGGGCAAGGGGAAATTCACCCCAATCAACATGCTTATCAACCTGGAAAATCAACATAAACTGCTCTAGACTGTGTAGTTGAAAGAATAGAAGAAGCGCTCCCACACAAGCAGTCAGCACTAGGGGCTTTTCTAGACAAAGACGGCGCCCTCGACGAAACGACTTATAAAAGTGTGGAACTTGCTCTAGCTTGGCACAACGTAGACCCAGCCATTGCTGGCTGGATCAGTTGCATGCTAAAAACAGAACAATGTTTCTGAAAACGGGAGACACTGTGGTGAAGGCACTGGTGAGCAAAGGCTGCCCTCAAGGAGACGTGCTGTCACCACTTCCATGGAACATGGTAGTCAACGGACCTCAATGAACAGGGAGTCCACACTTCTGGTTATGCAGATGACATCACTGTTCTGCTGACTGGAAAATTCCAAGGAATTCTGATGGAAGCCATGCAGACTGCTTTGAAATTGGTAGAAAGATGGTGCGACGAAAACGCACTATCTGTAAACCGAACCAAAACCAAGCTTGTAACTTTTACCAGGAAAAGAAATTTGGCCAATC
Organism: Orchestes rusci; assembly: GCA_958502075.1. Lineage (NCBI taxonomy): Eukaryota > Metazoa > Arthropoda > Insecta > Coleoptera > Curculionidae > Orchestes > Orchestes rusci. The sequence goes on along the minus strand of OY293313.1, from coordinate 3,943,863 downwards.
TAGGATCACCTCTCCTGTGTGGTGTGCAACTCGACATTTCTTAAGAGGTTCAATATCTTGGAATCATTGTAGATAGAACCCTCAATTGGATTGAGCACACTTGAGGTGCGATTGGCAGGGTCTGGAGGTTGTCGCCTAGAATTGTCCACTGGATTCACACGGCCGTAATCAGACCAATGTTCATATACGGAGCTATTGTGTGGTGGACTTAAAGTAAAAAGACTAGGATACCTGTCTATCACAGGTGCATTCAACGATGACAATGCAGGTGCTGCTATGCCTGCGCCTCTTGATGCTTTCATGAGAGGCAAGAAGAAAAGAACAGCAATTAGACTGCATGCCATCCATCTCTGGTGCGGAAGAAAGTGGGGCCCAGGACATGCTTGAATATTTATGGAGGCTGTCCCAAGACTGATGCTCTGATCCCGCGCTACATTTTTAACAGAGCAGACGAAATCAATACAGACGGCTCACAGAGTCGATGAGGTGGGTGTGTTCCTACCAGAGCTCAATCTTAAAATCAGTAGAGCCCTAGGCACTGGGGCAACTTTCTTCCAAACAGAACTGCTTGACATTATGCAAGGGGCCAAACAAATCGTAAAGAAAAAGGTAGTGGGCAAAAACATTATATTGCTTACCGATAGCAAACAAGTTTTTCAATCCTCGAACAAAAATAGAATAACATCCAAACTGATACTAGAGTGTTATTACATTCTGCAGTCGGTCTCCGACGAGAACTCGGTCACAGTTTTCTGGATTAAGAGACATAGTGGAATCAGGGGAAATGAAAAAGCGGACAGTTTGGTGCGAAAGGGAGCAAAGGGAAAACCGCTCCGTTCCACTGTCCTCAGAAGCCATCAATCACAGAATTAATGAACAAACAGTAGAGGTTCTAAGGGAGAGATGGAAGACATTGGGCACTTGAGTGCCGCTCTACACGGCCTCGAGGCCGCGCGAACTTAGTACCTCCCTGGGCTCTTGTGGAGGAGTGCTTACGGGACATTGCGAGCTGTATAAGAACCTCAACATCTTGGGTGTGGTAACAGATCCAACTTGTGGAGGGTGCTACGAGGATGACGAGAGTGCTGAGCATGTACTTAGCCACTGTACAGCTCTCGTGAATATCAGAGAATCCATAATGGGGAACAATGGCCAGACTTGGCCTCGATCGGTTTATGCTCGGCCGCCACAGTGTTGAACTATATCAACGCTGTCGGCGGACTCGATGGGTGAACCCCGAAGGAGGTTACAATGGGCACCCCGGCGTGACCTAAGTAAAAGGATGGCGCATGCTACCCCTCCATATCTCCATCTAATCCAATCTACACTTTCTAAAACTATAACTAAATAGATATCCGACAACTATTTTTAGTTCAATGGGTTCAAACCAGATAACTATACGAGCACTCTGTGAAGATATCTTGGATGTTCGATAACCCGTAAAATTCATAACAAAACAGTTCCAAGAATCACTCTGATATTTGACCTAGATTTAAAAATCCTTTTTATCAAAAGATGTCCGAAAGACACCTCAGGCAAACACAATTTGATAGTGCATATTGTCAATGTTGCCAGGTATATGTGTATTACCTGAGGTTTTCCAATAGGCCACTTACTTTGACGCACCCTGTATAATTTGTCGTGTAATATTTTGATTTGAGGTCTGATGCCAGTTGTCTTGAAATGATGCTCTTCTTTTCAATTTCATTTGCACTCTCTGGTGCCCATACTCACAAAATTGAAACTTCTTCAATTTAACATATTATGATTTATTGAATGAACAGATGAGATGACTCACCTCTTTATACCTGGCATCCGAATAGTTATGACCAAAAAATACTTGGCAAAATTTCGTTTGCATATTCTATGGACTCCATACTTCCTTTTGGTATCTGTTCTTTTCAATTAACCATCAAGTGGTTGAAGAAATCAAAAAAAAAAAAATATTGTACTGTTAATAAATCATAGACTCGACACCAAAGTGGTGCTACCACCGTAGCGATGTTTTCTCTTGTCGTTTTTTTATTTTATTTTTTTTTTTTTAAATTAAAGAGTGGACTGTATTTAAATGATTTATTCAGCTCGCTATTGACTTTGACCGGCGGCTGGTTGTTCTTTGAGCCAAGAGAGAACTATCGTGGAATCACACCATAAATAAACGCTCTCAATTTCAATGTTAAGTACAGTAATGACTTTTTTGACAAGTCTGGCTAACAGAAGTGCCCCCATTAATTCAAGTCGTGGTAAAGTGAGAGTTTTCAATGGTGCCACCCTTGATTTTGCACAAATTATATTAAATATAGTATCACCATTATCACCTTGATCTTTACAGGACCTCAAGTAAAGACATGCACCGTATGATCGCTCGCTTGCATCACAAAAGCCGTGAATTTGAGAAGTATTATAATTTCTTAAGGTGAACTGACGAGGAATCTTGATATTGTTAAGCAAAGAAAGCTGATTGTAAAACTGACTCCAAGCAGAATAAATATTTAGAGGTACAGATTCATCCCATGCAAGTTTTAACATCCAAAGTCTTTGTAAAATAATCTTTGCTTGCAAAATAACTGGACCCACTAAACCTAATGGATCAAAAACCTTTGATGTCACTGAAAGAATAAAGCGTTTTGTTACCCTGATATTTTCATGCAGATCAAATTTAACAACATACTCCAAAATATCCTTACTTGGTTCCCAAAAGACACCTAAAGTTTTTCTTATATCATCGTCAACAATAAAATATCCCTCGTTCTCAGATGCTTCCTTTGACAAAGCCTTCAACACAATAGGTTCATTCGATGACCATTTTCTCAATGGAAAGCCGTATTTATTAAGCTCAGACCCTATTTCCGTAGCCAAGCTTATAGCCTCACTCACCGAAGACGCACCTGTAATTAAATCATCTACATAAAAGTCCTTTGCAATAGCATTACTTATTATCGGCTTGTTCTTGATATTCAATGATACTTCCTTTAGGCATCTTGTGGCTAAAAAGTTTGCTGACGCTGTCCCATATGTGACGGTATTGAGACGATACAGTTCAAGTTCAGAATCAGGATTAGCTCGCCAAACGATTTGTTGCAAATCACGATAGCTTTCTTGAACTTTGACCTGACGATACATTTTTGATATATCTGCGGTAATTACGACGTTGTTTTGACGAAATCGAATTAAAATGTCGAAAAGCTTATCCTGAATAGATGGCCCTACTTTAAGTACATCGTTCAATGACACTCCGCTTGTTGTCTTTGCACTTGCATCAAATACAACACGCAATTTTGTAGTTATCGAAGATTCATTAAGTACTCCATGACGTGGTAACACGTACCTAATTTTTTGATTTTGACTATCATCGTTAAAATTAAGTTTTGACATATGGCCCAACTGCTCATATTCCGTCATAAACTCCATATATTTCTCCTTCAAATCACTGTTTCTTTCAAGTTTTCGTTCCAAGTTCAAAAACCTTTTCTTAGCCATCTCAAACGAATCTCCCAATGCACTAACATCTTCCCTGAGTGGTTAGGCCACAGAAAATCTTCCTGTCTCATCGCGTTCTACTGTTTTGGCGAAAAATTCTTCACATTCACGTTCTTCATTGGACAGTTTCTTTTGTGTCCCCACCTCCTCGATTAACCAGAATTTTTCTATTTGATCCTGTAACTCTTCATACTCCATTGATTTCATACTTACATTACATACAGCTTCATTATCGATATTATTTTGATAGTTATAGATCCTTCCTGATATAACCCAACCAAATAAAGCCTTCTGAAGTATCAGTAAACAGTCAGCTAGTTTTATCTGTCCAGCACAAAGTAATTCATAAAATAATTCCGCTCCAAGCAGAATATCAACTTTTGATGTTTCATAAAAATTCGGATCCGCTAATTTTATATTCGAAGGAATATTTAAATCTTTGATATTGAAAGAGTGATTTGGAATTTCAGAAGTTATATTTTCCAAAACTAAAAATGATGTATCGGCATTAAGATTGCTGTAGGTCGATTTTATATTGGTAGCAACTCGCTGCTTCACTTTCGTTAACGATTTTCCAACACCTGATATTGGTATTTCAACTTCCCTCACCTTTAAATCTAGAAAATCTACTAGATCTTTCCGAATAAAGTTTACTTGAGACGCACTATCCAATAACGCACGACACTTCACATATTGTCCCTGATAATTTTTTATAAAAACGATAGCAGTCGATATCAGAACCTGGGGAAGTTTACACGGAGGATTACAAGAAGCAGACACTGTTGAAACTTCTTCTTTCTCCTTTTCCTCCAGATCATGAATAGTGCTGGTCCCAGAACTATCTTGATTAGTAACAGTATTTGAAACAGGATAAATTCTTTTACACAGAATCGTAAAACACCTACTGAACAGTTATTTCTATCCTCTTTACATTACATTATTCCCTTACAATAATCATCATAAGGAATATCATGGGTACTCTTAGTATATGGAACTTCTCATTTAGGTTAGAATTATATACAGGGTGGAAACGAAAGTCTGGAATATTGCTAATATCTTTCAAACCGCTAGCATTTTTTTGATAAAATTTGCCCAACCACATAATTTGTATAATCTCGTTTTCAAAAATATACAGGTTGAGTCAAAAATATAATCAACTTTTTTATTTTAAATGGACCACCCTGTATAATTTTATGGATATCGATAGAAACACAATTTCAGTGAAATGAGGTTTTATCTGTTTATCTGTCCAAATGAGTTATACCAATTTGATAAATATGATTTTTTACGCAAAATTCAATTGAAATAAGTCAAAATCACAACATGCTTTTGCCTCTACAGGGTGACCTAAAAAGTATTGAGTACATAGACAATTCAGAAAAAAAAAATAAAAACGCAGATGAACAACCTGAACAATAATTACTATTATTAAGTGTTTTAAACGAACCACAATAAAAAAAAAGATAAATAATTAAAAATAAAATCGGCTATTTTATTAAATGTTCAAATTATTTGCCATGATTAGCTGAACAATATCCAAGCCTATCCCTAAATTCTTGCAAAACATTATCAAAAGATTCCCAATTAATTTAATGAATGACAGTATAAACTTTATCCTCCAAATGAACAATATTTTCGGGCCTATTCTCATTAACTTCAAATGCCCCCCCCGATTAAAGTCTAGAGGGTTGAGGTCCGGGCATCTAGCGGGCCACTCAATCGCACCTCTTCTTCCTATCCACCGATTCGGTATAGTTTGGTCCAGAAATCGACGCACCATGCAGTAGGCCAAAATGCGCAATCATCATTAAGATCTAATTTTTTTTATTATTGATAGGTAAGAGCAAACCGAGGGGCAAACATTCTAATAATTGCTTAGTTCTTACAAAAATAGAATTGAAAAAATCTTACTGACAGTACAGCTTTAGTAGTTGTTTCAAAAAGATATATCGATATTCATAAAAATATACGGGGTGATTCATTTAAAATACAAAATTTTGTCACATTTTTTAGAAAACTAATTTTTTTTCATCTTATTCCTCGTTGAAAGCTATGCGGGTAGCAAAATTTTTGTCGAAAAAATGTTAAAGGTTTGGAAGATATAAGCAATATTCCAGACTTTTCTTCAACCCTGTATTATACCTGAAATATACCTACTATACTTGATTTTTCATTTTGATTTGAGTCTCCCGAGTATCCTACCGTCTAGAAAGCTCTGTCACCTACTGGCTTCGCCCTAAACTTCTAGAATCCTATCGATACTTCACAGCGGTGGCAATTCCCGCACTGGATGGACCAGTCCCGCGACTTCCGATCAACAGTCTTTGAAAAAATCCAGTTAGTCCGGAACTATCAAGCCCTTAATCAATTATGAATATCACTAACGCGTTTAACTATAATTACCCCACACTTTAATATTTTGGGTAATACGATCAGGATCCACGAGGGGACCCCATTATTGTTAATCTAGACCCTCGTTCATATACTGATCATGCGTCAACTATGGAGTTATAGTCCATGATAGCACCATAACTTACACTTTTATTTTTTATCAACCCTCACCAAATCAGTAGGCTGATGTGTTCAGAATGGATTTCGCAAACCGAAAGGGTCCATTTAGCAGGAATATATTTTCGGATTGAAAAACAACGAAAGAGAGCACTGCCACAAAATATTCTACAAAACAATGGGAAGGTTATCCCCTCTGGAGACTTTTAACTGAATAAGCATGAAAACAGAATTAACAAACTCCCTTAAAACCGGAAAATGCTCTAGTGAGAGTGGACAATTTGCACATTTTTTGGCAATATGAAAAATATAAGGATTAGTAAGTACTGATGCCATTGATGTTTAAAAAATCAACTAATCAATGTAGTAGAAAAAGTGAAGATGAATGGAATTATGGATGTTTGGGATTGTTGATTTAGAAAATTAGCGATTGAATTGATTTATTTTTTCGCGGGTATTTTGTCATAAAGCTTTAGAACATTCAGTGCACATAGCTGAAAAAATTCATATGAGGGTTGTTGGGGTAAAGAATATTTATTTTGTTACTTGTCTTGTGATATTATGCGAGAACAAAACTTTCACTGGAAGGGCAAAATACCATAAGCTTTAACCTATAACAAAACTTAATTCTTTACGTATAATCTATGTCAGTGACCAGATATGGAACTTTTGCAAAATACGAAAACATTGATCCACTTCATACAATTACATCGATAAAATGTGGGAAATTGATATCGTACGAATGAAGGATTTTTGATATAAAAACTGTTTTGTTCAACGGAATAAGCATCAGAAAAAAAAAATCTCAAAAATGAAGGGCATCATCATTGCTTTGTTCGCCATTTTGGTCTGTGTAGCTGCTGGTGGAGAACGTCGCAGACGTGAGTATAATTCTATCTATTCAATTAACCAACGATTTTAACTAAAATATTTGTAGCCTCTTGTCCTGAGGACAACTCAATTGACGTTTTGCTTCCTGACCGAAACTGTAACCGTTTCTGGCAATGTTCCAACGGATTGGCTATTAGACGAAGATGTCCCAGAGGATTGAACTTCAACCCCAAATTAAGGGTTTGTGATTGGCCATGTCATGCCGGATGTACTGGACAAGGATGGGAAGGTAAATAATTTTCAAAACCATCAAAAATAAACTCCTCAACTATAGTGCTCTGAGGAGAGTCTAATTTTCATTGATTGTGCAATCATAAATAATGGTTAAATTTTCAGCCCTTCCCAGATGCGAATGTGAATTTTGGCGTCCTGAGTGCAGAGAAAATATCGAACCCCGCTTGTTTGACGAACACTCCGAGCAAGATCTTGAATAAATTTGAAGCAATGATGGTTAACAATTACTCCCAAACAATATAGAGCCCGATTAAATAAATAAAGTAATGCATCATTACAAGCAGCATTTTAATTTTACCGAATATGAATTGTGTTGTAAGTGGATGTGGTGTAAAGATGATATATTTTGTGTGGAATTAGATCCAATCTGGAACCAAAGTATTCGAACAATAAAACCCCCATGTTAGAATTGTAGGAATGCTGGCATGGTTACAATCTTCGGGAGATGCAACAGCTGTGTCAATTTTCAATATATTCTTTCTTCTCAATCGAATCATTGCCATAAGACCATTGTTATCTGCAGATTTGGGAGAAGTACATACCAGTGTCTGGTTACTGGCACCTGCTCCAATGGTTTCAGCTTCCACCACACCAAGTTAGTGACCATGCATCCTTCTCATGAACGAATACCAAGATCGAGTCATTGTTTGCTTAGCGTGGTGATCTTCTTAAGGATACGATACTCTTCAGGAGAAGAAGGAAGAAAGGTTTTCCATTTTGAAACTACTTTCACTATGTCACCTTAACCTGTAACGCTGAAACTATCTGACTTTCATATAGAAGGAGATCCGTATGGAAGACGACCTTCACCCATATATTTATTCGATGAGAAGTGTTTTATATCAAATTTATTATGAAAAAAAATATATGTCAGTGTGGTTGCCTGAAAAATTATGGTCGAGTCTATGATTTATTAACAGTACAAGATTTTTTTTTTTTGATTTCTTCAACCACTTGATGGTTAATTGAAAAAATCAGATACCAAATGGAAGTATGGAGTCTATAGAATATGCAAACGAAAGTTTGCCAAGTATTTTTTGGTCATAACTATTCGGATGCCAGGTATAAAGAGGTGAGTCATCTCATCTGTTCATTCAATAAATCATAATATGTTAAATTGAACAAGTTTCAATTTTGTGAATATGGGCACCAGAGAGTGCAAATGAAATTGAAAGGAAGAGCATCATTTCAAGACAACTGGCATCAGACCTCAAATCAAAATATTACACGACAAATTATACAGGGTGCGTCAAAGTAAGTGGCCTATTGGAAAACCTCAGGTAATACACATATACCTGGCAACATTGACAATATGCACTATCAAATTGTGTTTGCCTGAGGTGTCTTTCGGACAACTTTTGATAAACAGGATTATTAAATCTAGGTCAAATATCAGAGTGATTCTTGGAACTGTTTTGTTATGAATTTTACGGGTTATCGAACATCCAAGATATCTTCACAGAGTGCTCGTATAGTTATCTGGTTTGAACCCATTGAACTAAAAATAGTTGTCGGATATCTATTTAGTTATAGTTTTAGAAAGTGTAGATTGGATTAGATGGAGATATGGAGGGGTAGCATGCGCCATCCTTTTACTTAGGTCACGCCGGGGTGCCCATTGTAACCTCCTTCGGGGTTCACCCATCAAGTCCGCCGACAGCGTTGATATAGTTCAACACTGTGGCGGCCGAGCATACACCGATCGAGGCCAAGTCTGGCCATTTTTCCCCATTATGGATTCTCTGATATTCACGAGAGCTGTACAGTGGCTAAGGACATGCTCAGCACTCTCGTCATCCTCGTAGCACCCACTACAAGTTGGATCTGTTACCACACCCAAGATGTTGAGGTTCTTATACAGCTCGCAATGTCCCGTAAGCACTCCTCCACAAGAGCCCAGGGAGGTACTAAGTTCGCGCGGCCTCGAGGCCGTGTAGAGCGGCACTCAAGTGCCCAATGTCTCCCATCTCTCCCTTAGAACCTCTACTGTTTGTTCATTAATTCTGTGATTGATGGCTTCTGAGGACAGTGGAACGGAGCGGTTTTCCCTTTGCTCCCTTTCGCACCAAACTGTCCGCTTTTTCATTTCGCCTGATTCCACTATGTCCCTTAATCCAGGAAACTGTGACCGAGTTCTCGTCGGAGACCGACTGCAGAATGTAATAACACTCTAGTATCAGTTTGGATGTTATTCTATTTTTGTTCGAGGATTGAAAAACTTGTTTGCTATCGGTAAGCAATATAATGTTTTTGCCCACTACCTTTTTCTTTACGATTTGTTTGGCCCCTTGCATAATGCCAAGCAGTTCTGTTTGGAAGAAAGTTGCCCCAGTGCCTAGGGCTCTACTGATTTTAAGATTGAGCTCTGGTAGGAACACACCTACCCCATCACCTCATCGACTCTGTGAGCCGTCTGTATTGATTTCGTCGGCTCTGTTAAAAATGTAGCGCGGAATCAGGGCAACAGTCTTGGGACAGCCTTCAACAATATTGGAGCATGTCCTGGGCCCCACTTTCTTCCGCACCAGAGATGAATGGCATGCAGTCTAATTGCTGTTCTTTTCTTCTTGCCTCTCAAGAAAGCATCAAGATGCGCAGGCATAGCAGCACCTGCATTGTCATCGTTGAATGCACCTGTGATAGACAGGTATGCTAATCTTTGTAGTTTAAGTCCACCACACAATAGCTCCGTATATGAACATTGGTCTGATTACGGCCGTGTGAATCCAGTGGACAATTCTAGGCGACAATCTCCAGACCCTGCCAATCGCACCTCAAGTGTGCTCAATCCAATTGAGGGTTCTAACTACAATGATTCCAAGATATTGAACCTCTTAAGAAATGTCGAGTTGCACACCACACAGGAGAGGTGGTCCAGATTGGCCAACTTTCTTTTCCTGGTAAAAATTACAAGCTTGGTTTTGGTTGGGTTTACAGATGGTGCGTTTTCGTCGCACCATATTTCTACCAATTTTAAAGCAGCCTGCATGGCTTCCATCAGAATTCCTTGAAATATTCCAGTCAGCAGAACAGTGATGTCATCTGCATAACCAGAAGTATGGACTTCCTCTTCATTGAGGTCCGTTGACTACCATGTTCCATGGAAGTGGTGACAGCACGCCTCCTTGAGGGCAGCCTTTGCTCACCAGTGCCTTCACCACAGTGTCTCCCGTTTTCAAAAACATTGTTTTGTTTTTCAGCATGCAACTGATCCAGCCAGCAATGGCGGGTCTACGTTGTGCCAAGCTAGAGCAAGTTCCACACTTTTATAAGTCGTTTTGTCGAGGGCGCCGTCTTTGTCTAGAGAAGCCCCTAGTGCCGACTGCTTGTGTGGGAGCGCTTCTTCTATTCTTTCAACTACACAGTCTAGAGCAGTTTATGTTGATTTTCCAGGTTGATAAGCATGTTTAGGGTGAATTTTCCCTAGCCCCTGATCTGTCTGTGACAGAGCCTTTCCAGAGTCTTCATCAGAAATGAAGTTAAACTGATAGGTCTGAAGGCTTTTGGTTTAGTGGGTCTTTTCCAGGTTTGGGGATAAATGCGACTTTTACCACTGTATCGATAGTCCTTCCAACCAGTCTGATGAAGTATATGGTTGATCGTCTGGCCATGCGTGGCCGTCAATGGTGTTAACAATTCCACATTCTGGAAAGTGAGTTTCCATTAATAGTTTCGCCGTGTCTTCAGAGCTTGGCTGCATGAAGGGGTTTTTCGAGAGGATCTTTTTTCAGTGAAAATCAAAATGCCGCTTGTATAATCATAAATTATTTAATATAACTATTACAGCTTAATCATCATTGTTTGCGGGTTCATATACATATAAACGTCATTTCCTCCAGATTATTCCAGATCTTCGGGGTATTCGTTAAACACGCGGGGTTCAATTTTTTCTATGCACTCAGGACGCCAAAATTCACATTCGCATCTGGGAAGGGCTGAAAATGTAATCATAATTTATGGGTACACAAACAATAAAAAAATCAGCTCCAAAGAGGACCACAATACGGGATGTTTAATTTTTTTTATGGCTTCGAAAATCAATTACCTTCCCATCCTTGTCCAGTACATTCGGCATGACATGGCCAATCACAAACCCTTAATTTGGGGTTGAAGTTCAATCCTCTGGGACATCTTCGTCGAATAGCCAATCCGTTGGAACATTGCCAGAAACGGTTGCAGTTTCGGTCAGGAAGCAAAACGTCAATTGAGTTGTCCTCAGGACAAGAGGCTACAAATATTTTAGTTAAAATCGTTGGTTAATTGAATAGATAGAATTATACTCACGTCTGCGACGTCCTCCACCAGCAGCTACACAGACCAAAATGGCGAACAAAGCAATGATGATACCTTTCATTTTGGAAGACGGTTTTTGTTTGATACATATTCGATGAAAACCTACACTTTTTATACCACTGATCTTGCACACAACAAATATTATTTTCACAGATTTTATCTACTTAATTGTTTTAACCGATTCAAGTTATATATCTGGAGTTCACATCAGGGAGTAACATAACACTTCAAATGTCAATGAAATCAAAAATTTGAGTATTGAGTATCCAACCATCTAAAAATAAAAGAAAAGCCTACCAAATATGGATACAGGAATGCAAAGTTTTAAGAGTGGAAAATAGTTCAAAAGTCTATAACAGGGATCGCCAATAATCAATTTTAGACTCTTCTGGATAACACATGCTGACTTGCGAGTAAGAGGAAAAACCTCAAATGATTTTGGGTAATAGAAAATCTTTTGCCAATTCTTATTTCGAGGACAGAAGAATATTTCAGCTTCTGTAGATGTCAATGAGACAACCTATCAACCTTCTTAATCCATATCATACACCATACTCATTGTCCTCTAAAAGGCGCTCTCTAGGAAATGGATACTTCCATAACCCTTTGTACAGGACCTACAGGAATTTGCCAAAATAACGGAAGATATTCCAATGCATTGGTTTGGAAAGGAATTTGCTCTCATACCTTGGAAGCTTGGGGGTCTGTCGAAGGAAGATGTAGTGAAGGTAACTGTGAAGCTGTCAATTTTTTATATTTTGGCATTTCCGTGTACGATGTCAGTGCAATAGTTATAATGAGTTTTCATTTGTCTGTCTTAGCTAGTGGACCAGGGGTAGCCGGTACTTTCTCTTGAGCTGGAAGACGATTTTGTTTTCTATTGCTAAGAAATGGATTAAAGGTTCTACGGACTCAGTCTTGCAGATATTAAGATACTTGCAACCCAATTAGCCATAGGGAATGAAAAAAAAAGGACTTTTTGAACATCATCCAAATTCCATCATTAGATCGAAAGCAAGAATGTCGATACATGTTTAGTTCTGCTTCAATCACAGATCCAGAAAATTAATTATCGACGCTAAATAATTTAGTTTGTCAAACCCTCCACCATCGCGTGTTGATCCAGTGCTTTCAGAGCCACACACGAAATATAGACGATAAGTATAGAAATGGCATAAACAAACGTCACAATATTGTGTAAACGAACAGATTATTATTATGACGACCTTAAGATGCAGCCTCTTGACATATCAAGCCAATGTGTCCTCCTTATTTGAAAAGTTCCACTGCAGAGAGTTCAGTTGATGGATTTCGCAAATCTGAAATGTGTTCATTTAACAAACATATAGTTTCTGATTAAGTTACGTGATTGAAAGACATCGGAAGAGGACACCATCACAAGATATTTTAAAAAACAATGGAAAGGTTACCCCCTCCAAGAGACGTGTTGAGTGAATAACCATAAAAACAAAAAAAAAACCCCTTCAAAACCAGAAAATATGCTCTATTAAGAAATGATGTACATGAGAAAAATTTCGTACGCTCTTACGATAATGGCACTTTAGAACGAGGGAAACCTAAACAAGGCTCTAGTCACATGATAATAAACCAGCACGCCATATACAAAGAGAAACTTGAAGAATGCATGCGAAAACAAAACTTTCACTGGGAAGGGCAGAATACCATAACTTTAATCAATAACAAAACTAAATTCGGAATTTGTCTTTATGTACAATCTATGTCAATGACCAGATATGGAACTTTTGCAAAATTGAAAAACTTTTATCCACTTCATACCTACAATAACATCGATAAAATGTGGGAAATTGATATCGTGTGAATGAAGGATTTTTGATATAAAAACTGATTTGTTTCACGGAATGAGCATCAGAAAAAAAACTTCCTCAAAAATGAAGGGCCTCATCATTGCTTTGTTCGCCGTTTTGGTCTGTGTAGCTGCTGGTAGAGAACGTCGCAGGCGTAAGCTATTTGACCCATTTAATATACAAACGGTTATAACTGAAATATTTGTAGCCTCTTGTCCTGAGGACAACTCAATTGACGTTTTGCTTCCTGACCGAAACTGTAACCGTTTCTGGCAATGTTCAAACGGAGTCGCCATTCGACGAAGATGTCCCAGAGGATTGAACTTCAACCCAAAATTAAGGGTTTGTGATTGGCCATGTCATGCCGGATGTACTGGACAAGGATGGGAAGGTAAATATTTTCAAAACCATCAAAAATAAACTCCTCAATTATAGTGCTCTGAAGAGAGTCTAATTTTTCATTGATTGTGCAATCATGAATAATGGTTAAATTTTCAGCCCTTCCCAGATGCGAATGCGAATTTTGGCGTCCTGAGTGCAGAGACAAAATTGAACCCCGCGTGTTTGATGAATACTCCGAGCATGGTCTTGAATAACTTTGAAGCAATGATGGTTATACAAGTACTCCCAAACAATATTGAGCCCTATTAAATAAATAAAGTGATGCATCATTACAAGCAGCATTTTGATTTTACCGAATATGAATTGTGGTGTAAAGATGATATATTTTGTGTGGAATAAGGTCCAATCTGGAACAAAAGTATTCGGACAATGAAACATTTATGTTGAAATTGTAGGAGTTCTGCATGGTTACAATCTTCAGGAGATGCAACAGCTGTGTTAATTTTCAATATCTTGTTTCCTCCTCATCTCTTCACATTAATTTATCTTCAATTGAATCATGGGCATAAGGCCATAGCAGATATGGAAGAAGTACATACCAGTGTCTGGTTACTTGCTCATGCTTCAGTTCGACATTTGTACATATCTTTAACTTATTTCTCACATCACACCAGTAAGTGACCGCACCCTTCTTATGAACTAATACCAATATGAGTCATTGTTTGCTCAGAGTGGTGACCCTTCTGAGGATACGCTACAATGATCTGATAACTATAGTAGATGAAACATAGCGAAATAACATGAGGACAACATCGAACTGTGCACTCGGGTGCAGAGTTTCTCCCATCACGTTGTTTGCCAAACAAACGCAACAAAAAGATTAAAATATTGTTTGTAATCATTTTCCAAACCATTTTTTGTATGAATTTAATCAAATAAATTGATGGTAACCTTTTTGTTTAAATTGAAACATCTCTTCAAGATTTGTTTATGTATTTAGGATTTAGAAAAACCAGTATTTTCTTCTGAAAAAGCTGAAGTACGGCAACACACCAAAATTGGGTCCGCCCCTATCGATCGGATTTTGTCTACACGTTTCATTCACTTTATTTTTTCAATAATATATCAAATTTAATATGAAAAGAAGTATATTTTAGGGTGGTTGCCTGAGAAATTCTGGTCCAGTCTATGATTAATCAACAGTACATTTATTTTTTTGACTTCTTACCCACTTGTTTATTGAAAAAATCGGATACCAAATGAAAGTATGGAGTCTACAGAATATGCACACGATAGGTTGCCCAGTATTTTTTAGTCATAACAATAAGATTGCCAGGTATAAAAAGGTAAATCGATAGAGCAATTTGCACTCATCTATTAATCAAATAAATAAGACTTCAAATCAAAATATATATTCACGACAAGTTTACAGGGTGCGCCAAAGTAAGTGGCCTTTTAGAATATCTCGAGAAATAAATATATGTATACCTGGCAACATTGACATTATCTCGTACTATCAAAATTTGTCCAATCGATCATTCTAGGCTGTTATATTCCTTTGTAAATCTGGTTACCTTAGTTCGAAAACTGAAAGATCATTATGTGTATATTTTTCAATCCGTGATACTCTTATGTTTAAAGTACGGTAATTTTGCTAAAAAAAACACTTTGCTGGTTTGAACTAGTTTATTCACAATCATTATTAATAATATACACATACAAGCACCAATTTATATTCATACTTATTTATGTTTTTAATTAATTCGTAACTTTCAATTCACATTTCATGATAATTCCCGACAAAACGACTTGAGACTTTATTTTTTTTAATGCTATACATATTCCTGAACCGCCAAAACTTCCAGAATATACTGATGCTCAAAAATGAAAACTATATTCGATTGTCAACTTCAATATTCAAATTGCATCCTTTGCATCTACTCGAAGACAAATATCTCCTTGATATCACTAGATTATTCATCTAGAGAGTTAGCATAATATACACTGTGGGCCAAATTAAATTAGAAACTAGTTTGATTCTTGATAACTTTTTTGTTTGTTAATGGATTCAGATGAATTTTGGATATGATATTGGTCGATATGTTCTGAATGTTCCTTCAAAATTGAGTTTTTGAATTTTCGACAGAACCGGACTTACGACGTTTTTATAAAATTGGTGCATCTAAGCTTGTTGCAAAAACGAACTGCGCTACGTACAGACCAACTGATATATTTTTTGAGAAGTACATTAGTGGGAAAAGGTATCTTGATAATCTCAATATTTTAGAACCATAACCTAAGAAACTATGATTTTTTCTATATGATGGTGCTTGTCGGCATTAAAACTATTTCACTTCGTTTTAATCAAATTTTCTTGAAATTCCATTGCAACGTGGATTGTTTGTTGAAAATTGTTAACATTTTTGAGATTCCAGAGTTTGCCTGTTTGATTTTGAATACGTAGACATGGTTCTATCTATGAAAGATAAAATCTCGATCAAACGATTAATGCAAAAGAACATTTATGCACGGCAATGTTGCGGCCCCTTTCAAATTATCGAGTGAAATTAAACAAAGTTTAAAAACGAAAAAGAAAAAATGATAATTGCATGGGTATTATTCTTTTTCCAAATTAAAAAATCTAAAATGTGAAAAAATCGACAAATCTCTAACAAAAAATCCACGTTGCAATGGAATTTCAAGAAATTTTGATCAAAACGAAGTGAAATAGTTTTTATGCCGACAAGCACCATCATATAGAAAAAATCATAGTTTCTTAGGTTATGGTTCTAAAATATTGAGATTATCAAGATACCTTTTCCCACTAATGTCCTTCTCAAAAAATATATCAGTTGGTCGGTACGTAGCGCAGTTCGTTTTTGCAACGAGCTTAGATGCACCAATTTTATAAAAACGTCGTAAGTCCGGTTCTGTCAAAAATTCGAAAACTCAATTTTGAAGGAACATCCAGAACATATTGACCAATATCATATCCAAAATTCATCTGAATCCATAAACAAACAAAAAAGTTATCAAGGATCAAACTAGTTTCTAATTTAATTTGGCCCACAGTGTATATTAATGATGTACATTCTTACGACACTAGTAATAATTCCAACTTTTATATTCAAACAAATCGCTTGAAAAGAATTAATGCAAAATAATTCTTTTTCTACGAGCGTGCGCAAAGTAGCCACTTCGCAGACTCATTTGCGTGTGCAAAGTAACCTTTTCCCGCACTAGTGCGGGAAAAATTTTTCCCGCACTCAAATGTCAACTCAAATAACTACCTACCAATTTGTTGTTTTAAACTTCGTTTCCATACCAACCAAACTGTAGATAATGCACTTTGTAATTCACAAAATAATGCTCTTGTTACTTTTCCCTTTTCAGTCAAAATCAAAATGAAACACACAATTCTTTTTTTGCGTTAAAAACGCATTCGCCAGTAACGTAAACAAACATTGATAATGATGACTTTCAATCGGCATTTGTGAGTTGTTCTTGCTTGATTTTGGTTCAAACTACTGTGTTTATCGAAAATATTCGAAAGATTTGAGCTGAATACTGGCAACTGGCATCAAAAAAACCTGATCATGTATACAAACAATCGGACAATCAAATTTATAAAAGTATAAACGATTAAACGAAGACTGACTGATTTTAATGACGCAGCTGTCTAGAGTGTCATGTCAAATCAAAACAGTGTTGCCAATAGCAGGGAATAAGGCGACAAAAGAGGAAATTTTATGAACAGTGATCGGACATGCCCTTGCATTTCAAATATAAAATAAATCAATTATGATTTTGATTAAACCCATATTATCCAATTTCCAGCTGCGGCTACAAACTGTTCTTCCAATATAAATAGATATATTGTTAAGCATAAATAATCATTATTCTCAAGTTCTATGTTTTTAAGTGTGTTCAAATAATATATTATCTAAAGTTTTCGTGTCTCGTGTTTTTCTGAGAACGCTCGTAGAAAAAATATTGTTCCTAACAAGTTCGCAAAGTGATGCTTTCCCGCACGCAAAAGCAGTTAGACGAACGACGCGAAGCGGAGTTCGGATATGCTTTAAGTTGCCTTGTTAGGAAAATAACTATTTTTGGTCTCATCAATGAACATTTTGCATATATTTTCAAATGACAAATTTTATATACGTATTCTAAACAATATTAGAAAGTCATCAGCGAATCTTTTTTTCCAAAATACCCAAAAAATAGACTAAGTAAATAAAAAAGAAAACGCGAAGTTCACTGTATGATCGAAAATGAGGAGGGGCCATATCACCCTCCCGAGAGAGAGAGAGAGAGTCATCTTAGTCAATATGCCAGGCGAAGATAGATAATCGGTGATTACTACAATAATTTGAGGTCGTAGGTTGATTTTTTAAACATTAATGGCATCAGTACTTACTAATCCTTATATTTTTCATATTTCCGAAAAATGTAAAATGTCCATTACCCTGTGATATCAAAAATATACAGAATTTTGATCAGTTCAAGAATTATCTATAATTAAGTGTTATGTTTTGGCAAATTATAGTATGTTATGTTGTCCCATATAATATTATTATGATGATGGTATCTTCTGTCGTTTACAATGTATTTTTATTTATATGTGTGTATTTATATTTTACCATTTCTTTTATGAAAACATTTTATTTATACCTACCAATCTAGATACTTCATAATTTTTTATTTTTATTTTTACGTTGTGGATATGTTAGGTGTTGTATAATGACCAGTTTCAATAGTTTATCAATGTAAATCGATTTATCGGATAAATAGGATTATCAAATCTTGGCCAAATATCAGAGTGATTCTTGGAACTATTTTGTTATGAATTTTATGGATTATAGAACATTCCAAATATCTTCACAGAATGCTCGTATAGTCATCTGGTTTGAACTCATTGAACTAAAAACTAGTTGTCGAATATCTACCTACCTTGTGTACTTGTGTACATAAATAGTGACTTCAAATAAATCAGTTAAAACTGGACATGTGCGCTGAAAAAAATCACAATGACAACGCTTTCCCCTGATGATTATGAGGAATATGCGTTACTCTTAGATTAGGTAAGGATTCTAGTGCTAGTTCATCGTGCTCCAGAACCGCTTTTATTATTTTTGATGGGGAAACATACTATACTTTTGAGCTTTGTTTTTTATTTGAATGACCCTATTGTTATCCATGATACCAAAACAAGATATGATCGATTGCTGGACGAAATTAGAAACAAGCCGTGCATGTCGTCACTGCGAGCACAAAGTGAGGTTAGATGTAAAACATCAATACCGTAACCTAGTAACCATTTGCTGATTGAAATTTGAACTGGCTCACGCATGACGTCCCCACGTGACATTGATTGTATAGGTTTGAGGTAAGTCACGTGATGACAACTGAGGGGGATGTGCAAGAGTTATTGTATTATGACGTGAGTTAATCTTGTTTTTTTTAGTATCATGGTCCTCCAGTTACCTAGGTAACCTATGAATTTTGAGGTTTGGGCTCACAATGACGTCAGCGAAACCTGCGCGTGATCATATCTGGTTTGTTGTAGTATCATGATTGTTATCCTACAGTCTTGAAAGCTCTGACACCTACTGGCTTTGCCCAAAACTTTTAGAATCTAATCAATATTTTACCAGCGGTGGCCATTTCCGCACTGGATGGACAAGTTCCGCGACTTCTGATCAACAGTCTTTGAATATTCCATGACTATCAAGTCTTTTTAATCATAATCAGTTATGAATACCACCATCAGGATACAGGGGAGGACTAATGCCCCTTCTTGTGCCCTTATGCGGTCGCTTTTGATTTTGATTATTAATCCAGAATCAAGATCTTGATATGGAAATAAAGCCCTTCGTATCCTGATCTATATGCGTCAAATAAGGAGTTGAAGTCAAATTCATGTTTTCGGTGGAAATTAAAATGCTGCTTGTATAATCATGAATCATTTAATATATCTTAATCATTACTGTTTGCGGACTCATCTACATATAGATGTCATTTCTTCCAGATTATTCCAGGTCTTCGGAGTTTTCGTTAAACACGCGAGGTTCAATTTCTTCTCTGCACTCAGGACGCCAAAATTCACATTCGCATCTGGGAAGGGCTGAAAATTCAACAATCAATCTATTAGTGCACAATCAATAGAGAAATCAGATGATCTTTAGATGACCACAATACGAGATGTTTGTTTTTTTATGGTTTTGAAGATCAATTACCTTCCCATCCTTGTCCAGTACATTCGGCATGACATGGCCAATCACAAACCCTTAATTTGGGGTTGAAGTTCAATCCTCTGGGACATCTTCGTCGAATGGCGACTCCGTTGGAACATTGCCAGAAACGGTTACAGTTTCGGTCAGGGAGCAAAACGTCAATTGAGTTATCCTCAGGACAAGGGGCTATAAATATTTTAGTTAAAATTACTTGAGAGCGAAATTAGTTAAATCACTTACGTCTGCGACGTTCTTCACCAGCAGCTACACATGCCAAAATGGCGAACAAAGCAATGATGATACCTTTCATTTTGAAAGACGGTTTTTGTCTGATACATATTCTATGAAAAACTGCACCTTTTATACTACTGATCTTGAACACCACAAATATTAATTTCACAGATTTTATCGATTCAATTGTTTCAACCGATTCAAGTTACATATCTGGAGTTTGCATCAGGGAGTAACATTTTATCGAACACTTCAAGTGTCAATAAAATTTAGAATTTGAGGTTCCAATCATCTGACAATAAAAGAAAAGCCTTTCAAATATGAATTCAGGAATACAAAGTCTTGAGATTGAAAAGAGTTCAAAAGTCTATAACAGGGATCGCCAGTAATCAGTTTTGGACTCTTCTGGATAAAAAATACCGACTTGCAACTAAGAGGAAAAATCTCAAATGATTTTGAGTGACAGAAAATCTTTTCCTAATTCTTATTCGGAAGACAGAAAAACATTGCCAAATGCACTTTCAACTTTTTTAGATGTCCATGATACATGATTCACACCTGTGCATACTCGTCCTGTAAAAAGCGCCCTTTATAGATCAATTCTTTCTTTCGGATCTCCATATCCCTTTGTAAAGGACCTACAGGAATCTGCAGAACTAACGAAAAACATTCCAATGCATTGGTTTGGAAAGCGATTTGTTATCTATCATACTTTGAAAGGTATACTGAAGTAACCTTACTTCTAGAGCTGTCAATATTTTATATTTGGGCACTTCTGTGCATGATGGCACTGATGGCAGCACAATGGGTATATTGGGTTTTAATTTTTCTGTCTTAGCTAGTGGATGTGGGCTAGCCGGTAGATTATACTGAGTCTGACGATATAGAATGTATTACGCCATTTTTTTCTCAAAAGACTACTGCTGCTGGTAAAAATGGTTGATAGGACTCTTTCAACACCATCCAAGGTTGATTATTAGAAAACCACTGGGTAGATCGAAAGCAAGAATAAAAGACTCCAGAGAACGTCGATAGATTTTTCACTTATCCTTTTGAGACTAGACGGTCATCAGAGCCACACACGAAATCTTGACCTTGAGTATAGATAGAAATGTCACACACAAACGTCACAATATTGTGTATACTACCATATTGTGACGACCTTTAAGCCTTAAGATGAAGCCTGTGGACCTATCAATCATGCCACCTTTAATTCTCAGCAAATCCAAATTTGATGGAAGCAAAATCCTGACCAAACTATAAACCCTTACCAAAAAAAAAAATGTTAGCTTATGTGTCTTCCTTATAAAAATGCCACTGCAGAGAGTTCAGTTGATGGATCTCGCGAATCTGGAATATGTCCATTCGAAAAATATAGTTTCTGATTATGATACGTGATTGAAAGACATCGGAGGAGGACACCATCACAAGATATTCTACAAAACAATGGAGAGTCTACCTCCTCCAAGAGACGTGATGTGTGAATAATCATGAAAACAAAATAAACAAACCCCTTCAAAACAAGAAATTGCTTTAGTAAGAATTGGGGTACATGTGAAAAATTTCCTACGCTCTTACCATAGTGGCGATGGGGTCGTCTGAGGAGGAGGGTCTTAGGAGCGGCAACCATTCCTCGGGTGGAGTTGGGGGACCTGAGCTGGGATGACCTGCTCCGCTTCATAATGAAGACAGGACGACTGGAGTGAAGAGGGTTGGAAGCACGGAGATGGTGAAAAGGGCCACTAGGCCTACTCGCCGGGCTTTTGTTCCCCCACCCTTACCATTACCAGTGGCACTTTAGGATGAGGGAAACCTAAACAAGGCTTTGGTCACATGATAACCAGCACGCCATACAAAGAGAAATGCGAGCACAAAACTTTCACTGGAAAGGGCAGAATACCATATATTTAATCAATGGAATTTGTCTTTTTGTATAATCTATGTCAGTGACCAGATGAAATTTTTGCAAAATTGGAAAACATTGATCCACTTCATACAATTACATCGATAAAATGTGGGAAATTGATATCGTGTGAATGTAGGATTTTTGATATAAAAACTCATTTGTTCAACGGAATAAGCATCAGAAAAAAAAACCTCAAAAATGAAGGGCCTCATCATTGCTTTGTTCGCCGTTTTGGTCTGTGTAGCTGCTGGTGGAGAACGTCGCAGACGTAAGTATACTTCTATCCATTTAATATACAAACGATTTTAACTGAAATATTTGTAGCCTCTTGTCCTGAGGACAACTCAATTGACGTTTTGCTTCCTGACCGAAACTGCAACCGTTTCTGGCAATGTTCAAACGGAGTCGCCATTCGACGAAGATGTCCCAGGGGATTGAACTTCAATCCCAAATTAAGGGTTTGTGATTGGCCATGTCATGCCGGATGTACTGGACAAGGATGGGAAGGTAATTAATTTTCAAAACCATAGAAATGATCATCTCTCGCCTCTATAGAGCGTCTACTTTTTTCATTGATTGCTCACCCATGAATGATAGGTTTGATTTTCAGCCCTTCCCAGATGCGAATGCGAATTTTGGCGTCCTGAGTGCAGAGAGAAAATTGAACCCCGCGTGTTTAACGAATACTCCGACGAAGATCTTGAATAATCTCGAAGCAATGACGATAACACATCGACAACCAACCAATTATCAAGCTCGATGAACTAAATAAAATAATGCATCATTACAAGCAGCATTTTGATTTTACCGAATATGAATTGTGTTGTGAGTTAATGTGGTGTGAAGATCAGATATCCTGCATTCTAGACAGTGGATTTGAACTCAGTCCGTCACGAAAGCATTCGAACAACAAAACTTCCTTGTTAGAGTTGTGGGAGTTCTGGTTACAATATTTGGGTCCAACCCGCATTTTTGGAATAGGTTTGCAAGAAAAGCAACTGCTGTATCAATGTTCATTATCTTGTTCTCAACTCATCTCTTAACAGCCATTCATCTTCAATTGACATATGGCCATAGAATTGGTATCTGCAGATATGGAAAAAGTACATACCAGTGTCTGTGTCTACTGGCACCAATCAACCTGACAACCCTTCCTCGCATATGAACTAGAACCGAGTCCTTGTTTGCTCCTGGTGGTGATTTTCTTATTGAAATAGTTCCCCATTCAAGAACTTCTTCGACCCTGTAGCCTCAAAACCTGTTCAACTAATCTGATTTATAAGCAATTGTAACTGAGATATTTGTAGCCGCTTGTCCTGAGGATAACTCAATTGACTCCCTGACCGAAACTGTAACCGTTTCTGGCAATGTTCTAACGGAGTCGCCATTCGACGAAGATGTCCCAGAGGATTGAACTTCAACCCTAAATTGAGGGTTTGTGATTGGCCATGTCATGCCGGATGTACTGGAGAAGGATGGGAAGGTGATAAAAGTAACACCTATTGTGGACCAGTGAAATGATTGTCAAATTTCTAGCCCTTCCGCCGTAGCTAGGGGGGGGGCATTTGGGGGCACTGCCCGACCTTGAAATTTCCATGCCCGACTTTAAAAAAGGTTGCCATGATAACCGTTACTTTTTATATTCATCAAAACTCATCAATCTTGTTAAGATTCAAAATGGTGAACATCAAAATTTGACTTACAACCCATCGATCCAGTTAAGCCATCTGTCATGAAATTTGAATGAATATTAACTGAATTTTGTTTCAACATGGGTGTTTTAACAATTTCGATGTTCACCGTAGGTATCTTGGAAACGGTAGAGAAGGAGGATCGACTCACATGAAGAGCTTAAATTGAGGCAAAGTTGAGCTGCTTGGTACTCAATAACTCAATAAAATGCCGTTTAACAAGGATTCAATAAACGAAAATAGGTACTTATTTTTATTTGGTTCTATAGAGGAATATCATCATGAACTTTTGATGGCTGAACAGTTTCGTTCTACGGTCAATGGATTCTAATTTTGTCTTTCTAATTTTTCAATATTAGGGCAGTATTATTTCAAAATAGCGCCTAATTGCCGTTTTGACATCCTCATATGTCACCGCTGTGCTGAGAAATGCAGAACGTGCTCATATATTGGAGGTCACATTACAACATCAAGTCTTTAATGTCCCTTTCCCAACTTTAAAACCGTTTAATATACCTGAATGAAATTTGGATTAGTGATTAATAATGATTTAATGACATTCGCGACCTAAAAGAAATAAAATATAGATAAAGATTCAAAAACAAACAAAAAAATCTAACCAATACAAACTTATGTTTCTTTGTAATCATATGAAAACCGCTAAACCAAATGTTTTCAGATGCGGGGGTTAAATTAAGAATAAAGAGACCTACAAAACGATAAATCATTCGACCCCACTTTGAATTCAAAAAACTGCGCCAAGCCAAATAAGTGCTGTCATTTTGACATATAAAGCTGTCATTTGTTGGAAGGTGGACGATGGACTTCATGTCCTCACTGTATAAAATGTCAAGTGTGAAACATAATTTTTTTCAAGAAGTAAAATAAATTGGAAACATTTTGTTCGTATTTGGGAAAAAAGTTGATGATGATTGCGAAAATTCGAGGGAAAGAGTGGCTATGAATATGTGTCATTCGTTTTCAATAATTGATGATCTCTTCAGATGAATAATTCACAACGAAATTTGAGAGGACTGAAGAAAACCGTTTTTTTCTGGATGCGTTTGGAAATCTCCATGTTTCGAAGTGGCATTTTATTAAGAATAAAATTGCGCAACTTTGACCCAATCAAACTGACGTTGCGTCTTTTGTGGTCAACGAGTTATCAATGACATAATAATATACTCGAATTCTATACACCCTGTATACACGAAATATGACACAGAAGGCTACAGCGGACACAGGGACCGTACAAAAAAAAGAAAAATTTCATTGGTCATCTGAAAGTCGAAGAACACAACGGGATTGCGAAAAAGTTATGCCTTACTTCAAGAATCTGATGCCCGACCTCAAATTCCGTTCTAGCTACGGCCCTGCTTCCCAGATGCGAATGCGAATTTTGGCGTCCCGTGTGCAGAGAAGAAATTCGACCTCTCTCTGGCGAAGCAGCCCTTGAATAAACCTGGAGCAATTACACATGGACCACAACACAATAATCAAGCTCGATTAATTAAATGAAGTAATGCATCATTAGCAGTAGCATTTTGATTTTTACGGAAAATATAAATAGTTTTGTAGGTTGGAGCATAAATTAAGGCTCCGAGTGCTGTAAGCCACATTGGCGAAATCACAGATTATTGTTATTTTAAGTCATTTTGGGGCGTAGTGTCATTAAGATCATCGAAAGATTGGTTAAGACCAGGGTTTTGTCGTTTTTGAAGGGAAACAACATTCTTCATGAAGACCAATTTGGGTTTCAAGCAAAAAGAAGTGATAATACCATTTTTAGCTTCTTGGAAAGAGTGCGGCAGTTTTCTGTGATTTGTCAAAAGCATTCGACGGCTTTGTTCATGGAATGCTGCTGCAGAAGATGAATAGATACGGATTCAGGGGAATTGCATTGGAGTAGTTCCAATCTTTTATGGATGGTCGTTCCCAAACGGTAACGGTTGAACTGGCTCTTTTGAAGCCTTCGCGGATCCACTACGTCCCTCAGGGTTCCGTGGTTGGGCCAACCTTGTTCCTGCTACATATATAATCTTGTCATCTCTTTTATAATGGAAACCATCTACATGATCCACAAGCATAGACACTCTTTGCCGGTTGCTGAGCATTAACTCTCCACCCGACAGGCCAGGGGAATTCATCTTTCCACTTCCGTATGAAGTCTCACTTTTGGTTCTGTTATATATTAGAGTCGGAGGATCTATAACCATTTGCCTGCTGGTCTACGAGGAATCCAAATCATAAAGCATTTAAGAGTAGAGTAAGGATATTATTAGCTGAGAGGGCGTACTATGGGTTAAACGAGTACTACCGGGACTGTTTTGCATAACTTCACTTTTGGCTCTTTTTTTTTCTTTCTCCCCTTTGCTTTCTTGTTACTAGTAGAGCAGGAAGGATGAACTCCATTTTTTTTTCTCTTTTTCTCTTTTAACCAATATATGGGCTGGTTCGTTTTCTTTATAAATGTTTCAGACTATTTTGTACATTTCTATATTATATTGTTTTGGTACTTGTAGCTAGCTATACAGGGTGTTAATTAATGGTATGTCATAATTTTTAGGGGGAGTTCCTGGATAAATTTTAAGTCGAAAAGGTCATATAAACTTGGGTTAGTTTGATTTCTAAGATACAGGGTGTTAAAGATTTTCCAAAGACGGTTTGAGATATTGAACTGAATTTTGCCACAGGATATTATTACATTTTATTTATTTTTATTTCATTTTATTTTATTTTTTTTTTATTTTTTTTTATTTTTTTTTAGACCCAAGTTTATATGAACTTTTCGACTCAAAATTTATCCAGGAACTTTTCCTTAAAATCATGACACATCATTAAGTAACACCCTGTATACTGTATTTCAGTTTGTTATTGGAAACCTATATGTGTTTATATTGTTTGTTTGATTAACATTTTAATGAAAACTGTCATGCTACAATGTTCATGTTCATCACATTTTTCGATGCTCTTGGGATAGTCAATATAAGATTTTATGAATAATATTCAGTGGCGTTCACATAACTGATCCGTTTTGGTTCCGGAGTAGTTTTGTGTCAAAGTGGGTACGTATAACTTAATGAAGAAAAAATTTTGAGGTTAAAGTGAAAGAGATAATGAATAATACTTTTTGTTGTTTACCTGCCTCAGAAATATCTCCTATTATTAGAAAGCTTACTTTTGATTTCTTTGTCGAATAATTTTTAACAACAACAAAGTCTCTTGGCGTGGGCGTAGTTAAAAAAAAACTATGCATGACTTATTTTAATTTAAAATAAAATGCCATTTGTAATACTTATAGAACAGGAGTTTTGAAAATTTATATTTTTGGTTTAACGCTATTTTATTCTTTTTGCAATTTTTTTTTCTCTTTTGAACTTGTCTTCTTTTCTCCTTCATTTTACTGATGTGTATAGCATATACTGAATAAACGTGATTACTTTTAATATTTGTTTTATTATATTTTAGTCACCATTATCCATTATTATCTCAAATCCACTGTTCTCCTTTTTAGTAACTTCAGTTTTTTTTATGAAATCTTCCTTCTTGTTAAAAATGTATGTTTTTTTTTGTTTTGAAAGTTTTCTGTTCATTTTATTTTCATTTTATAGATTTGTTTTCTTCACATCTTTCCTTTGTTTACTCGTTTCCCAACTACTCACTTGTTCCCAATTTGAAAGCATTTTTTTGTCCTTTATCATTTTTTTTCACCTTAAAAAAAATCCACTTATTTGTTAAGCAATAAATTCAGTTGATTGAGTTTTTTTCTTATTATTGTATTTTTAACATAAGATTTCCCACTTCCTATTTTCACAATTTTTCTTAGTTCTTTTTGCATTGTTTCACTTTTTTTAAAAGCGCGTTCTTGGAAGTTTTTCTTTTGCCTACTAGTGTGGAAAAACTATTTTTTTACTACCCTACCAGAAAATGTGTATTCCACCCTCAAAAATTACTTGGAGGGAGGAAAAGTAAACACTTTTTCTCACCGGTAGAAACATTGAAGAAACATTTTTGCCAAAAAACTACTTACTACAGGTGGAGGTGCATGATAGTAGAAAAAACTATAAACATTCTGCTGGAGCTCCTCCCTTGGTATGTGAATAGTTATTTCCTTATCACCCGCACCTAGTATGTAACATATATATGCCCAGAGCATAAGAAAAAACTTTACTCTTCCGCACTAGTCAAAAAAACTTCATTTTTCTGCCCAACTCTATATAAAGTTTTTCGCACTTGGAGAGAAAATGGAGGCTTACTTTTTTCGTGAATTTGTACTTTTCCGCACTAGTGCAAACTTGTGACTATTTCGAAAATGACAGGTCCTTTCCAACTTGTAGTCTCTTTTGGTAAGTTTTCCAGTTTTTGACACTAGTGCGAAAAACATATTTTTCCGTATCTAAGTTACGTTTTATAATAATTGATGATGAAAGTGCATCTTTTCATCACGTATTCATGCTGGAAAATTTTTCCACACCAGGTAGAAAAGAATAAATTTCTACTCACTGGTCGTTATGCAGCAAAAACTGGTTCATAGCAACCAAAGTTTATATTCTTGTCACACTTTTTTGATCTAGAGCCAAAAACTGTGTTTTTCCTGTGGAGTTCTTACTTTTTCGCACTAGTGTAGAAAACTAAAAAAGTATGCAAAAGTATTATTTGCTTCTGAAACAGACATCTTTGCTGCGCGAAGAAGCGGAAAAATGCCACCTGTTGAGAAAATGAAAGTTCACGTGCTTTATTAACTTTTTCGCACAAGTGAGAAAAACTTTTAATCTAAAAATAAGAGGATATCTAGCTTCTCAGGTTTTCATCAAGTTAAATGATGGCAACAGTTTCCACGTTTTGCCCTTGGAAACTCCACTCAATCAAGGGGACTCGGTCTGGGGCGTTTGACGTGCGATCGATTCCCACGGGGAGCATAATTTTTGTTTCTGTCTTAAACCTGCAGCTTCAATTTGCTGAATGGATGGAATCTGTGGTAACCAATTTTGAAGAATTCCATTAAGTGAGGTTGTAAAAAAATAGAAACTTTAACCTGAGCTCGGTGAAATTGATTGAATATTTATTTTTTTGTTACAAATAAATCCTAACGTATATTAGGAGATAATTTTATTCCACACTACTGGTAATGATGAATCGATGTTATCAATCAATCGAACTTATTGTGCATAATCGTGATTGCTTTTAAGGTCTTCCAACATTCGCATTAGCGTCTGGGAACGGCACACCCAATGGAGATAAAGAATATCAGATGGTTCCATAGAGGGCTATAATAACACAAAGCAGCTCATCAGCTAACATTATATGACTGAAAATAACTCTAATCACCTTCCCATTTTTCTGCAGTACATCCGGAACGGCATGGCCAATCAAAAACCTTTAAACTGGTGTTGAAGTTCAATTCTCTTGGATATGTTTGGATGGCTGCCTCCTCAATGGAACCTTTGCAGTTGCCATCGGGGAGTAAAACGTGAATGGAATTGCCACTAGGAGAGGGGGCTGGACAAAAATCACGCTTGGACTCACTTTTTCCTTCAGCAGCAAAAAAGTCGAACAAAGCGTTGATGATACCTTTCATTTTGAAAGATGACTTTGTCTGATACATATTCGATGCAAAACTGGAGTTTTTATATCAACGATGATGCATAAAACAAAATATTATTTTCGCAAGTCTTATCTTATCGATTCAATTGTTTAGATCGATTGAAGATATCTGAAGTTTGTTGTTGTCTGATTTTCTGCAAATATTTTGCAAAAATCTTGTGCTATTTTTTCAGGTAGATATGACACTTGATAAGTTTGATGACTAACTTATTAACTATTATAACTATTTTTACTGAATTATATTGAATTGCTCGTGTTCCAGCTCTAAAGTGTGCTAAAAAAGGATTTTGCAAAAATTTAACCCTCAACAGGGTGAGAGGAGTGGGGTAGAGAAAATGACATGTTTATGAGAAAATAGGGCATACATTTTTAGGGTCATCAATTGCCTAGTTTAGTAAATAACACCAACCAAACATTGCTTATTGCAAGCAAGGTGGAAACAAGTTGAGGTCAAGTTCATCATTTAAATTTCAAGTGCACCGAGGTCGCTCACCTCAACTGATGTTGTTTATTCTCCTGAATAGGAAATGGATATCAACACGTTCTGGTTGCAATAACGTAGACAACCCCAAGTTCCTTGTTTGATATTCGAATCAAAAATAATTACGTACTGCAGGCAGAGCGGAAACAAGATGATTTCAGGTTTATCAATTAAATTTCGAGTTCACCGATTTTGCTCACCCCAGCTGATCTTTATTTTCTGAATGGGAAGTGGATATCAGCGCGTTACAATAACGTGAGCAATCGCTGGTCCCTTGTTTGATATTTCAAACAGTAAAATTGTTCTCCTCATAAAAATAATTTTCATTTAAATTTGACAAAATATTGGAAAAATATATTTGTACTAGTATTGTTTTTTTGTTTGACGTAATGTGTACTACATATTATGATGTTTTGTTCTGTATTGTTTTTACTTGACCATTCAATTCCATTCAGGATTCATTTATTTTTATTTGCCACTGCCTTAAAACGAAAGACAAAGGTTAGTTTGGATTAGTATTTCACGTTTTCTTGTCTTTAGACACTTCTGTATCATATTTTCGAATTTAAAATATGGCAATAATAGACTTTTCAAAACAAAAACAACTTTTTATGAAGATTGAATTTTTGGCGAAAAATTATATTTTTAGTGAGTTTGTCCAATTGGGACATTCTATCCGTAGACATACTATACAAGGTGATTCACGTGGGTGAGTTGCTGTGATAATAAAATTATATGATCTCAATTCACTCCATAATACTACTTCATGCTCACGAAATTTGAAAGTTTGTATCTTGAAAACGGCAGAAGTTAAGACAGATACATATTATACAGATTTGACTTTTGTTTTTCAAGAATCCACATTAAGTTGCTGTTTGAGAAAGAAAAAGCTGTATATTTATATCAAACTCGTTTATTTATTCAATTGCTGCTTCATGTTGGTACCATGTTCATTTGTAAATTTATTCAAGATCTTCCTCGAGGTATTCATCGACTTCGGAATTCTCAGTGCGCCTTCTGCATTCAGGGCGCCAAGGTTCCCGTCTGCACAAGCAAAGGGCTGAAAAATGAATCATTCATCAAACCAATACAATCAGACCCAAACTAACAAAACAAATCATGTGATTATAAAATCCATTTATAGTTCTTAACCAAAATTACCTTCCCATCCTTCTCCAGTGCATCTGGCACGACGGGGCCAATCACAAACTCTCAATCTTGGGTTAAAGTTCAATCCTCTGGGGCATCTTCTCAGAATGGCTTCTCCATTGGAACATTGCCAGAAACGGTTGCAGTTCCGGTCAGGGAGTAGAACGTCAATTGAATTGTCACTAGGACAGGCAGCTGCAATTTTTCCAATTTTTCAATAAGTTGTATTAAAAAAAAAAACGGGTCAAAAAAGTTTATCCGAGCACCGACATAAGAATTCCAAACCGATACGCACTAAAAAGTAAGTGCAAAAAGGATATAATTGGAATAAAATATTCTACTTTGGACAAACTTAAATCCATAATTTGTAATATTCTAGTTCATTGATCGAAGATAGTAAACTTTTTTAACGAAAAAAGAAGTAAAATTACATTCTCATCACATTAAGGTGCGATAAAAAAATTACAGTATGTTTAATAGATTCAGCTTCAATTTTCTTGGACTATTATGAATATCTTATAGTTATGTTGAGAAGTGAAGTGAATTATCTGTGGAGGTGATAAAACTTACGTCTAAGAGGGAGAGGTTTGATTTCTTCTTCAACTTCACCAGCAGCTACATAAGCCACAATGGCAAACAAAGCAATGATGATACCTTTCATTTTGGAAGACGGTTTATGTCTGATACATATTCCTTGAAAATCTGCACTTTTTATACTGATGATCTTCAATCCATCAATATAATTTTTCCAGGTTTTATCGATTTAATTGTTTCGAATCAATTTTTGGAAATTGTTCACAGGGGAGTGACATCTTATCGGCAACTCAATATTTTGTCAGTAATGCACTGACATAATGATAACTTAGTCTTCGATAGTCTGATTTCATTCTTTGTTCAAAATATGGATATACAGGGTGTCCACCCTAAAGTGTCCCACCCCTGTAAAATTTTTGTTTAATAACCGATTTGAAAAAAAAATTGTCTGATAGGTCTCGACAAACACTTTTTTAGCATATGCTTAATTGGTTCCAGGGGCGTACCTATGGGTAATTGATAAGGTTCAAAGGTGGTCAGATTTCAGCAAATGATATTGGAAAAAATTGACAACGGAACCTTAATCAGCATGACCAAAAACCTCCCTGTATACATTTAAAAAAAAAAAAAAAGTTGTTACTTGGTTGATAATTTTTTTTGTCAACTTGTTAGTTAAGCAATTACACTGCTTATTGAGTCTTTCTGTATGTTTTAATTTATAATGAAGATGTCAATAAGATCCATGAATTTACGATTTTTGTTAAACTTAGGACGGTTTTTGGTGATGCTGATCAAGATTACGTTGTCATTTTCTTTCTGAAAAATCCCCTTTGAACCCTCACAATTACCCATAAGCATGCCGCTGCAACCAATTTGGCATAATATCCTCAATTTTTGAATGTGACTGTACATAACAGTATTTCATCAGATGCTAGACTTGTTTTCATTCACAGCGGATCTCTGGTTGCCCGAAGGTGCGCAAAACTAGTTTTGAGCAAAAAATATTTTCCAAACACGAAAAATCAATTCATTAATTCAGCTTTTTCGATATAATAATTTTCAAGAAAACCTAGTTTGTCAGGTTAAAAGTGCTTTACTTATGATCAAAATTCTTTGGCACACCCTGTATAGTCAAAATATTGCTGAGTGTCCAATAAGTCATCAGAAAGACAGCTTAACAATAGATCTTTGCCATAAAATTGTCAGTTGTGAATTAGCAGAACACTTATTCAAAGCCCTATGTGTCATAATTTTGAAAAAAAAGTCGATATTTCAAAAACAAAACAAGATATCACTAAAAATCCAAAAATATCCCAAGGTTATGGAAGTGACAAGCACTTGGGCATATATATCGAAAAAAAGCTCCAAAAAATCTCTGTGGAAGTGGGAGGACAGTGAAGAAAACGAAAATTTACAATAATTTTTTCACCACCCTGCATAAAATGATTTTTGAGGAAATTAATTTTTTGAGTCATCCGCATAACCGCAAAAAATGCTCTGCATCGTGGTACAAACCGCATATTTTTTCATCGATTCGTCAAAAAATTATGAGTGTCCAAACATTGGCGAAAATTTCGGGTGTACCGTTTTTTTTGTTAAGTAGTTTATAAAGTTTTGAATCTTTCACATAAAAACCATTGTTTCGCAATAAATAAATTATTTCGCTCGTTTTCAAAAAGACTGGCATAACTCTAAAAACGTCTAGTTAAGATAATTCGATTCAAAAATTACAAGTTATTTCACTTGAAGCTATATTGAAGGAGAAAAATCTTGCAATTCTGCAGATTAACTTTCTTCTTGGATCAGTTTGCTGTTTTATTTTTTGAAGGTTGATTTTAGGATGTGTTTAGAGTTGTGCCTGTATTGCCGAACAAAAATACATAATAAGTAACGGCTCAACACAAAATGAGCCATTATTCATGGAAAAATATTCAACCAAATGAAGACGTCTATTGAGATGTGTCGTTCTTTCTTAAAAAAGCGCCATAGTGACATACTAGCCACATCTTGTGCACAACTGAAACGAATGGGACAAGTCGAAACTTGAGATTTGTCAATAATCCGTAGCGCCATCTCTCAAAAACTACTATAAATATGGATGCGCCGTTGTTTCCGAAAAAAGGATGATACCGTTATCTCAATATTGACAATTTTTGAGCTGTGCCGGTATTCTCACAAATGAGCGTGTTTTTATTTCGCTCTTTGTCGGTGATTTTTGAAAAGAAAGTAGGTATATCATAAAATACAAAGTCAATGACATGTGAAGTGAACTCCAGCATAAAAAATGTATCCGCTTCAAACAATTACTTCGATAAAATCTGAGAAACTGATATCATTTGAATGAATAATTTTTAATATAAATACACAGTTATTCATCGGAATGAGCATTAGAAAAAAACCTCCTTCAAACATGAAACTTATCATTGTTGCCTTGTTCGCTGTTTTGGCTTGTGTAGCTGCTGGAGAAGGAGAAAGGGATTCTTCTGGACGTAAGTAATTATCATTTTAGTTAGAACCAAATCTCTTTATTGATAAATCAATCATTTTTTAGCTCCATGCCCTTCGGACAACTCAATTGTTGTTTTGCTCCCTGACCGAAACTGTAACCGTTTCTGGCAATGTTCCAACGGAGTCGCCATTCGACGAAGATGTCCCAGAGGATTGAACTTCAACCCCAGATTGAGAGTTTGTGATTGGCCACGCCGTGCCAGATGTACTGGAGAAGGATGGGAAGGTAATGAGTCAATTCCGATTATTTTGCTGTCATAAATGATTGTTAAATTTTCAGCCCTTCCCAGATGTGAATGTGAATTTTGGCGTCCTGAGTGCAGAGAAGAAATCCGACCCCTCGATGTAGACGAATACTTTGAGGAAGACCTTGAATAATCCTGAGGAAAACAATAGTATGGACACACACTCAACAAAGATCAATTAATTAAATAAAACAAATTCATCATTACCTAATTTTTTTTTTTTGCAACAAAGTTCATAAAGTTGATGCTACAGAAAAGCAGGAAACGAAAGGTGGTTTATCAGGTTTCATGTAAAAGACACCATATTACATATACGTATAACCTCATCAGAACCTTTCATAAGAGTTTTCAAATAAACTTGATAGCTTAGGTCAATTTAGAATTAAGCAATAATAAACCTTCACCATCTAACAAAAACGCAATTAACGTTTTGAAAAATATATAGTTTGAGGACGAATCGTTTTGGGATTTGGGAAAAAGTATTGTATTAGCACTAGCCTCGTCATTCTTGCAAAAAAAAAAAATTATACCACCACCTTAAGTAAATTTGGTTCATTTGATGCTTGAACCAGAAATTGGTTGTCTAGGATTATATGTATTTTTACCTTCAGTGAATTTGCGATAAGGACAGGAGATAGATAGGAATAAATGCATCCTGAAATTATACAATTTTATGATCGAAGAATGCACCAATTTCATTCAACATTGAAAGTACCTTTGATAATTATTATTGACAAAGAGTATTCACGCCCAAATGAATACAGAATCAAAAATGATTGTCACAAAACGGTTTTGAGCTCTCACTCCTAAGATATGTTTATTATTGTTTTAAAGGCTGATTCATTTAGACCTTTGTTTTTTAATCTTCTTATATATAAATGTGAAAGTCTGTGTGTATCTTTCCTTAAGGCTTTTGAACCGTAGCACAGAATTATCTGGAAATTTGCAAAGCCATTAGCCTCCACCAAAGAAGGTTTAGAAAAAAAAATTAAATTGAAAAAAAATAAAAAAATCTGTGCTGGTAATTTGTAGGTTTTATGGAGTATACGATCAGCGGGAGGAAAATAAATAAAAAATAAAGAATACATAAATAAATAAAAAATAAAAAAATGTGTTGTTATTATGTACGACCAGCGGGAGCAAAAAAAAGTTAAAACATAAAAAAGTTGAATTAAAAAAAAAACTCTGTTATTATTATCTTCTTATATATAACTGTGAAAGTCTGTGTGTTTCTTACGCTAAGGCTTTTAAACCGTAGCACAAAATTACATGACAATTTGCACAGTTATTAGCCTCTATACCCAAAGATGGTTTAGGAAAAGAAAAATGAAAGAATAAAAAAATTAAAAAGTCTGTGTTGGTGATATGTAGGTTCTATGGGGTATACCATCAAGCCCCCTATGTCCATTTTCGAAATATGCCATTCAAAACCACATAACATGGATTACGTTGAGTGCAAATATCTTGAAAACGGCCACTTCTAGCCAGTTTTACAACATATACCTGTTTTGAGTAAATATGACGGAGAAATCAAATTTTTAATTTAAAAAAAAATGTACGTGTGCGTACAAAAAAGTTATAACTTTTTGAACGAGTGAAAAGTTGTGTAAGTGGCGCCCCCTACAAGTAAAAGCAATACCAAGTCCTGTGTCGTAAGAAACACCAGAAAAACAATTAACTGAGGACAAAATTTGAAATTTGAAAAATGACCCTGTTTTTCAAACTAACAACTTTGGAACTGAGGTATACAGGGTGTCCGGTGAGTATGGGGCAAAATTTCGGGAGTGTATAGGGGAGCTCAAAATAACCCTACTTTATCATAAAAACTTTTTTCCTAAACAGCATCCTAACCGAGATACAGAGCCCCAAAGGGTTACCCATTGATTTAATGTTTAAGCTCTAACTTTTGAACCGGTTTGTACCCGGAGCTACCCCTCTGTATCTCGGTAAGGAGGCTGTTTGAGAAAAAAAGTTTTCATGACAAAGTAGGGTTATTTTGACCTCCCCTATACACTTCCGAAATTTTGCCCCATACTTACCGGACACCCTATATAATATAAATTAATCTTGATATTATGAGTTATCAAAATCATACTGAAGTTTTTGAACCATCATGTATAGTCATGAGAGTATTCTAACAAATATAATATGTCCATTGGAATTGCAAATATACATTCATAATATATTGATATTTTTGAAGAATTATTGTTATCAGAATATACGTAACGTATAAACACACAAAAATAATGAAACAAAAAAAATATATACAGGGTGCCACGAATTCGGTTGTAAGGACGAGGATCTCAGTTATCACAAGAGATACAGGGTAGGCTCAATCATGGCAAAGCTGATGTGCATTTTTAGGCTCCACTTTTGAAAATCCAACTACTTCCGAATTCCGAAGACATTCGGAAGAAATCGTATTTTGTAAAAATGTTTTTCATTATTTCCTAAGCTTATTTGGAAAGAAATAAAAATTTAAATACTGAGCTGAAATTTAAGAATCAGTTCTTAAATAGGATTTGTTTATTTTTATTTGCCACTGCCCTAAAATGAAAGACAAAAGTTAACTCTCAATAGTATTTCACGTTCTCTTGTTTTTCGAATTCCTGTATAATATTTTCGAATTTAAAATATGGCAATAATGGACTTTTCAAAACAAGAACTTTTTATGAAGTAATTTTTGTCAAAAAATTTAATTTTTTAGTAAATTTGTCCTCTTGGAATTTCTATTCGTAGACAAACTATACAGGGTGAATCACGTGGATGATCTGTTGCAAGTATTTCAAGAAGCAAATGTTTTGTATTTGGGTATAAGTCGATATGAAAGGTATCATTTTGAAAAATATTTTGATGATTGCAACGTTGCCAGATGAGCTAGTTTTTCCTAGTAAGTTTCCAATTTGAAACAGTGCACCCTGTAAAATATTATTTATTTTCTTATTCCGTTCGAATTTCTGTATAGCTTTTACAGAACATGTTATATGTCTGATGATGAGTAGCTGCCTATATGATGATGATTGGAAATATTTTCTTATCGCTGCTTTTTGTTCTAAATATTTTTTAAATGAAGCAAAACAGTTTACAATTTCTTCCTCCATCGATTGATAGACCATATTGTTAATTAAAAAAGAAAAAAAAAAAAATTGAGACTGGGCATAAAGTGTCCTTTGCTGACGTCGTTGTGGTTGAAGACACCACGATTACATATTTGCTTTTGCAGTGCAACAATATTTTTTATAATAAATGACATTATTTCAATTCGCTCCATACTATACTTCCTCATGCTCATGAAATCTAAGAGCTTGTATCTCGAGAACGGCAGAAGAAGATTTGATTTTGTGTTTTTCAAGAATTCACATCAAATTGCTGTTTGAGTAAGAACAAAGCTGTCTATTTATATCAAAGTCGTTTATTTATTCAATTGCTGCTTCATGTTGGTACCATGTTCATTTGTAAATTTATTCGAGATCTTCCTCGAAGAATTCATCGACTTCGGAATTCTCAGTGAGCCTTCTGCATTCAGGGCGCCAAGGTTCGCGTCTGCACAAGCAAAGTGCTGAAAAATAAATCATTCATTAAACCTATGCAATCAAACTCAAACTAACAAAACAAAATATGTGATTTTAATATCCATTTATAGTTCTTAACCAAAATTACCTTCCCATCCTTCTCCAGTGCATCTGGCACGACGGGGCCAATCACAAACTCTCAATCTTGGGTTGAAGTTCAATCCTCTGGGACATCTTCTCAGAATGGCTTCTCCATTGGAACATTGCCAGAAATGGTTGCAGTTTCGGTCAGGGAGTAGAACGTCAATTGAATTGTCACTGGGACAGGCAGCTGCAATTTTTCCAATTTATCAATAAGTTGTATTAAAAAAAAACGGGTCAAAAAAGCTTATCCGAGCACCGACATAACAATTCCAAACCAAAACGCACTAAAAAGTAAGTGCAAGAAGGACATAATTGGAATAAAATATTCTACTTTGGACAAACTTAAATCCATAATTTGTAATATTCTAGTTCATTGATCGAAGATAGTAAACTTTTTTAACGAAAAAAGAAGTAAAATAACATTCTCATCACATTAAGGTGCGATAAAAAAATTACAGTATGTTTAATAGATTCAGCTTCAATTTTCTTGGACTATTATGAATATCTTATAGTTATGTTGAGAAGTGAATTATCTGTGGAGGCGATAATACTCACGTCTAAGAGGAAGAGGTTTGATTTCTTCTTCAACTTCACCAGCAGCTACATAAGCCAAAATGGCAAACAAAGCAATGATTATACCTTTCATTTTGGAAGACGGTTTATGTCTGATACATATTCCTTGAAAAACTGCACTTTTTATACTAATAATCTTCAATTAATCAATATAATTTTTCCAGGTTTTATCGATTCAATTGTTTCGAATCAATTTTTGGAAATTGTTCACAGGGGAGTGACATCTTATCGGCCACTCAATATTTTGTCAGTAATGCACTGACGTAATGATAACTTAGTCTTCGATAGTCTGATTTCATTCTTTGTTCAAAATATGGATATACAGGGTGTCCACCCCTATAAAATTTTTGTTTAATAACCGATTTGAAAAAAAAATTGTCTGATAGGTCTCGACAAACACTTTTTTAGCATATGCTTAATTGGTTCCAGGGGCGTACCTATGGGTAATTGATAAGGTTCAAAGGTGGTCAGATTTCAGCAAATGATATTGGAAAAAATTGACAACGGAACAATTACACTGCTTATTGAGTCTTTCTGTATGTTTTAATTTATAATGAAGATGTCAATAAGATCCATGAATTTACGATTTTTTTTAAACTTAGGACGGTTTTTGGTGATGCTGATCAAGATTACGTTGTCATTTTCTTTCTGAAAAATCCCCTTTGAACCCTCACAATTACCCATAAGCATGCCGCTGCAACC
Source organism: Orchestes rusci (assembly GCA_958502075.1). NCBI lineage: Eukaryota > Metazoa > Arthropoda > Insecta > Coleoptera > Curculionidae > Orchestes > Orchestes rusci. Next base: position 3,904,773 of record OY293313.1, on the reverse strand, counting down.
AATTTGGCATAATATCCTCAATTTTTGAATGTGACTGTACATAACAGTATTTCATCAGATGCTAGACTTGTTTTCATTCACAGCGGATCTCTGGTTGCCCGAAGGTGCGCAAAACTAGTTTTGAGCAAAAAATATTTTCCAAACACGAAAAATCAATTCATTAATTCAGCTTTTTCGATATAATAATTTTCAAGAAAACCTAGTTTGTCAGGTTAAAAGTGCTTTACTTATGATCAAAATTCTTTGGCACACCCTGTATAGTCAAAATATTGCTGAGTGTCCAATAAGTCATCAGAAAGACAGCTTAACAATAGATCTTTGCCATAAAATTGTCAGTTGTGAATTAGCAGAACACTTATTCAAAGCCCTATGTGTCATAATTTTGAAAAAAAAGTCGATATTTCAAAAACAAAACAAGATATCACTAAAAATCCAAAAATATCCCAAGGTTATGGAAGTGACAAGCACTTGGGCATAATATATCGAAAAAAAGCTCCAAAAAATCTCTGTGGAAGTGGGAGGACAGTGAAGAAAACGAAAATTTACAATAATTTTTTCACCACCCTGCATAAAATGATTTTTGAGGAAATTAATTTTTTGAGTCATCCGCATAGCCGCAAAAAATGCTCTGCATCGTGGTGCAAACCGCATATTTTTTCATCGATTCGTCAAAAAATTATGAGTGTCCAAACATTGGCGAAAATTTCGGGTGTACCGTTTTTTTTGTTAAGTAGTTTATAAAGTTTTGAATCTTTCACATAAAAACCATTGTTTCGCAATAAATAAATTATTTCGCTCGTTTTCAAAAAGACTGGCATAACTCTAAAAACGTCTAGTTAAGATAATTCGATTCAAAAATTACAAGTTATTTCACTTGAAGCTATATTGAAGGAGAAAAATCTTGCAATTCTGCAGATTAACTTTCTTCTTGGATCAGTTTGCTGTTTTATTTTTTGAAGGTTGATTTTAGGATGTGTTTAGAGTTGTGCCTGTATTGCCGAACAAAAAAACATAATAAGTAACGGCTCAACACAAAATGAGCCATTATTCATGGAAAAATATTCAACCTAATGAAGACGTCTATTGAGATGTGTCTATCTTTCTTAAAAAAGCGCAATAGTGACATACTAGCCACATCTTGTGCACAACTGAAACGAATGGGACAAGTCGAAACTTGAGATTTGTCAATAATCCGTAGCGCCATCTCTCAAAAACTACTATAAATATGGATGCGCCGTTGTTTCCGAAAAAAGGATGATACCGTTATCTCAATATTGACAATTTTTGAGCTGTACCGGTATTCTCACAAATGAGCGTTTTTTTTTATTTCGCTCTTTGTTGGTGATTTTTGAAAAGATGGTAGGTATATCATAAAATACAAAGTCAATGACATGTGAAGTGAACTCCAGCAAAAAAAAATTATCCACTTCAAAAAATTATCTCGATAAAATCTGGGAAACTGATATCATTTGAATGAATAATTTTTAATATAGATACACAGTTTTTCATCGGAATGAGCATTAGAAAAAAACCTCCTTCAAACATGAAACTTATCATTGTTGCTTTGTTCGCTGTTTTGGCTTGTGTAGCTGCTGGAGAAGGAGAAAGGGATTCTTCTGGACGTAAGTAATTATCATTTTAGTTAGAACCAAATATCTTTATTGATAAATAAATCATTTCTAGCTCCATGTCCTTCGGACAACTCAATTGTTGTTTTGCTCCCTGACCGAAACTGTAACCGTTTCTGGCAATGTTCCAATGGAGTCGCCATTCGACGAAGATGTCCCAAAGGATTGAACTTCAACCCCAGATTGAGAGTTTGTGATTGGCCCCGTCGTGCCAGATGTACTGGAGAAGGATGGGAAGGTAATGAGTCAATTCCGGTTATTTTGCTGTCATAAATGATTGTTAAATTTTCAGCGCTTCCCAGATGTGAATGCGAATTTTGGCGTCCTGAGTGCAGAGAAGAAATCCGACCCCTCGATTTGGACGAATACTTTGAGGAAGACCTTGAATAATCCTGAGGAAAACAATAGTATGGACACACACTCAACAAAGATCAATTAATTAAATAAAACAAATTCATCATTACCTAATTTTTTTTTGTTCAACAAAGTTCATGAAGTAGATGCTACAGAAAAGCAGGAAACGAAAGGTGGTTTATCAGGTTTCATGTAAAAGACACCATATAACATATACGTATAACTTTTTAAGAACCTTTCATAAGGATTTTCATATGAACTTGATAGCTTCGTACAATTTGGAATTAAGCGATAATAAACCTCCGCCATCCAACAAAAACGCAATTAACGTTTTGAAAATATATTTTGGGGACGAATCGTTTTGGAAAAAATTATTAAACTAGCACTAGCCTCGTCACAAAATAATATTTTACCACCACCTTGAGTAAATTAGGTCCATCTATTGGATGGCGGAATCTTTACATAGACCTGGAATCTTTGACATTTGATTTCTGGAAATAATTTAATTTAATACACTGTGGTTATGCCCAATGTGGTTCCACATTTAGATCACACTTTCAAGTATTGCAAACGGTGCCTACCTAATCAGGCGAGTAATGATGGCTTAAAATAATTTCTCAATCATAGCTGGCTTATCGACGAAAACTTTTGACATCACGTCACCTTAAACAGAAAAGTCCAAGCTAGTAGTAAATCGAGACTTTTTCGAAGGTAACATCACTCGAGTATTATTGGGCAGATATCGTTCGTATTGCTGAAAAGAGTGATCCAAAATTTTACATTTCAGATTTTTGGCGTATAGTCTCGGCCATCATTTAAGTGGAATATATTGATTATATTCACCGTCAATCTACATACCTTGTTACCTAATATCATTTTATAATGTTCTCATGAGAAATTATATTGAATACATGTACAATATTATTTGAAATTTGAAAAATAACTGACCCTGTTTCTTTCAAACTATCAACTTTGCAACTGAGGTATATAATATAAATAATTAATCTTGATATTTTGAGTTAAGTATTGAAATCATACTGAAGTTTTGAACTCTTACTTTTGAATCATACTGTACATAGTCATGAGAGTATTCTAAGAAATATAGGTCCATTGCAATTACAAATATGCTTTCATATATTAATATTTTTGAAGAATACTTGTTATCAGGATATACGTAACGAATAAACACACAGAAATAATGAAACAAAAAAAATTATACAGGGTGCCACGAATTCGATTGTATGGACGAGGATCTCAGTTATTACAAGAGATACAGGGTAGGCTCAATCATGGCAAAGCTGATGTGAATTTTTAGGCTCCACTTTCAAAATTCCAGCTTCTTCCGAATACCGAAGTATTTTTGCGAACATTCTTCTCATTAAAGGAGGTTTTCGTGGCATAGGGACAGAAAGGGAAATGAGAAAAGTTAGCACCAGGCGGGATTTGAACCCACGACCTTCGTCATACCAGGATAACGCTCTACCACTGAGCTACCAATGCCTATGAGCAAAGCCAGCCCAATGCAAACTATTCTCACTTCTAGGATGTAAGTTTTAAGGTTATGGTGAGCAACCTTCGGCGGTTACAATCCATTGGAGGTGTTATATGGGGGTAGGAAGAATCACACACATGTTCGAGGTTATATAGGAGTCTTTTTCACCTTCAACCAAGATGCATCGTCGACATATAGCGACTTTTAGCAGGTATCGGGGTTCCTACCCCCATATAACACCTGCAATGGATTGTAACCGCCGAAGGTTGCTCACCATAACCTTAAAACTTACATCCTAGAAGTGAGAATAGTTTGCATTGGGCTGGCTTTGCTCATAGGCATTGGTAGCTCAGTGGTAGAGCGTTGTCCTGGTATGACGAAGGTCGTGGGTTCAAATCCCGCCTGGTGCTAACTTTTCTCATTTCCCTTTCTGTCCCTATGCCACGAAAACCCCCTTCTTTACATTATTTGGACAAAGAAACTTCCCTTACATTCTTCTCATTATTTCTTGAGCTTATTTGAAAAGATATTGTATATTTTAGTAAATATACCTTGTTATTGCTACTTTTTTTCCTCAACAAGATGTATATAAAAGCTCTTAAATTTTTTGAAAAATTGAAAAAGATCAAAATTTTACTAGATATAACAAAAGATCTACAGGATAAAGGTCCCATCAACAGAACAATGGACTAAACATCTCATTTTCCAACGAAAAGCCACTCTTTATAAAAAGTTTTGCTTTTTTTGAAAAGTCCATTGCCATACTAAAAAACTATTTTTGTTTTTTGCAGCAAAGTTGCAGATAGAAAAAAATAATATCCTTTCCAATATTCTGAACTTTCAACTAAGTAGGTAGGATTCGAAATTTCATTTTTCTGTAACGTTTCAGAACTATTTTCCTAATTTATACATTTACATACATTATACATTTTTACGTCATTTCCTATGTATTACAACAAATGAAAAAAGTAAAATTTACGTAAACAAGAAGGTATACATTTTAATAAGAGTAGAACTCCAAAATAGAGAGATAAAAATTTAAATACTGAGACTGAGATGAAATTTTAGAATTGGTCATTGGATGGGATCTATCTTTTTATTTGCCACTGCCCCAAAACGAACACTCGTGTATAATATTTTCAAATTTAAAATATCACCATAATAGACTTTCTAAAACAAGAAGAACTTTTTATGAAGAGTGAATTTTTGTCGATAAATATTATTTTTGGTAATCCATATTATACAGATATTATTATTTATTCAATTGCTGGTTCATGCTGGTACCATGTTCATTTGTAGATTCATTCAAGATATAATAAAATATTTTTTCAAATTTCTCGAAAACGAATCGACCGATTTCAAAAATTCAAACGTCATAATAGAGCACTGGATAAGGCCTTTCAAACAAGCTATAACTCGATACCCTTTTCCATTTAAGATTCTTAAGGGGTTGCCCCTGGGGGGTAGGGGGTGAAGTGAGGCGAAGTAATTTGCACTTAAAAAATCGTCTCTCTTGACAAATCTCTTGACGTGTCTCGGCGCTTTCTTTTCAAATCAGTACTTTTTGATAAAACCGAGGTGAGAAGTTTTCAAATGAACACCTGGTACCTATAAAAAATACAGAAAAACCTAGATTTCGCAATTGAAACAAACAATCAAGGTATAGAAATAAAAACGAAGAATCTGATTGATTTATTGAGAAAAATTACATATCAAGTATATAGGATGTCCAGGTGAGAGATGAACTTGAAATACATTAACAACTTATACTGTATGTCCACCAATTTAATAAGATGGAAACTTCATAAAATAATGTTTTGAACATTTTATGTATTTCCATGTATTCAAAACATGTTTAAGACTTATTAGGTATAATATTTATTTAAAAAAAAAATCTCTTTGTCGGTGATTTTTGAAAAGAAGGTGTGTATATCATAAAATACAAAGTCAATGACATGTGAAGTGAACTCCAGCATAAAAAATTTATCCACTTCAAAAAATTATCTCGATAAAATCTGGGAAACTGATATCATTTGAATGAATAATATTTAATATAAATACACAGTTATTCATCGGAATGAGCATCAGAAAAAAACCTCCTTCAAACATGAAACTTATCATTGTTGCTTTGTTCGCTGTTTTGGCTTGTGTAGCTGCTGGAGAAGGAGAAAGGGATTCTTCTGGACGTAAGTAATTATCATTTTAGTTAGAACCAAATCTCTTTATTGATAAATCAATCATTTTTTAGCTCCATGCCCTTCGGACAACTCAATTGTTGTTTTGCTCCCTGACCGAAACTGTAACCGTTTCTGGCAATGTTCCAACGGAGTCGCCATTCGACGAAGATGTCCCAGAGGATTGAACTTCAACCCCAGATTGAGAGTTTGTGATTGGCCCCGTCGTGCTAGATGTACTGGAGAAGGATGGGAAGGTAATGAGTCAATTCCGATTATTTTGCTGTCATAAATGATTGTTAAATTTTCAGCCCTTCCCAGATGTGAATGTGAATTTTGGCGTCCTGAGTGCAGAGAAGAAATCCGACCCCTCGATGTAGACGAATACTTTGAGGAAGACCTTGAATAATCCTGAGGAAAACAATAGTATGGACACACACTCAACAAAGATCAATTAATTAAATAAAACAAATTCATCATTACCTAATTTTTTTTTTGTTCAACAAAGTTCATGAAGTAGATGCTACAGAAAAGCAGGAAACGAAAGGTGGTTTCTCAGGTTTCATGTAAAAGACACCATATAACATAAACGTATAACTTTTTAAGAACCTTTCATAAGGATTTTCATATAAACTTGATAGCTTCGTTCAATTTGGAATTAAGCAAAAAAAAACCTCCGCCATCCAACAAAAACGCAATTAACGTTTTGAAAATATATTTTGGAGACGAATCGTTTTGGAAAAAATTATTATACTAGCACTAGCCTCGTCAGAAAATAATATTATACCACCACCTTGAGTAAATTAGGTTCATTTATTGGATGGCGTAGTCTTTACATAGACCTGGAATCTTTGACATTTGATTTCTGGAAATAATTTGATTTAATACACTGTGGCTATGTCCAATGTGGTTCCATATTTGGATCACACTTTCAAGTATTGCAAACGGTGCCTACCTAATCAGCCGAGTAATGATGGCTTAAAATTTCTCAATCATAGCTGGCTTATCGACAAAAACTTTTGACATCACGTCACCTTAAACAGAAAAGTCCAAGCTAGTAGTAAATCGAGACTTTTTCGAAGGTAACATCACTCGAGTATTATTGGGCAGATATCGTTCGTATTGCTGAAAAGAGTGATCCAAAATTTTACATTTCAGATCTTTGGCGTATAGTCTCGGCCATCATTTAAGTGGAATATATTGATTATATTCACCGTCAATCTACATACCTTGTTACCTAATATCATTTTATAATGTTCTCATGAGAAATTATATTGAATACATGTACAATATTATTTGAAATTTGAAAAATAACTGACCCTGTATCTTTCAAACTATCAACTTTGCAACTGAGGTATATAATATAAATAATTAATCTTGATATTTTGAGTTAAGTATTGAAATCATACTGAAGTTTTGAACTCTTACTTTTGAACCATACTGTATATAGTCATGAGAGTATTCTAAGAAATATAGGTCCATTGCAATTACAAATATACATTCATATATTAATATTTTTGAAGAATTATTGTTATCAGAATATACGTAACGAATAAACACACAGAAATAATGAAACAAAAAAAAATTATACAGGGTGCCACGAATTCGGTTGTATGGACGAGGATCTCAGTTATTACAAGAGATACAGGGTAGGCTCAATCATGGCAAAGCTGATGTGCATTTTTAGGCTCCACTTTCAAAATTCCAGCTTCTTCCGAATTCCGAAGTATTTTTGCGAACATTCTTCTCATTATTTCTTGAGCTTATTTGAAAAGATATTGTATATTTTAGTAAATATACCTTGTTATTGCTACTTTTTTTCCTCAACAAGATGTATATAAAAGCTCTTAAATTTTTTGAAAAATTGAAAAAGATCAAAATTTAACTAGATATAACAAAGGATCTACAAGATAAAGGTCCCATCAACAGAACAATGGACTAAACATCTCATTTTCCAACGAAAAGCCACTCTTCATAAAAAGTTTTGCTTTTTTTGAAAAGTCCATTGCCATACTAAAAAACTATTTTTGTTTTTTGCAGCAAAGTTGCAGATAGAAAAAAAATAATATCCTTTCCAATATTCTGAACTTTCAACTAATTTATACATTTACATACATTATACATTTTTACGTCATTTCCTATGTATGACAACAAATGAAAAAAGTAAAATTTACGTAAACAAGAAGGTATACATTCTAATAAGAGTAGAACTCCAAAACTTTATAGAGAGATAAAAATTTAAATACTGAGATGAAATTTTAGAATTGGTCTTTGGATGAGATCTATCTTTTTATTTGCCACTGCCCCAAAACGAACACTTGTCTATAATATTTTCAAATTTAAAATATCACCATAATAGACTTTCTAAAACAAGAAGAACTTTTTATGAAGAATGAATTTTTGTCGATAAATATTATTCTTGGTAATCCATATTATACAGATATTATTATTTATTCAATTGCTGGTTCATGTTGGTACCATGTTCATTTGTAGATTCATTCAAGATATAATAAAATATTTTTTCAAATTTCTCGAAAACGAATCGACCGATTTCAAAAATTCAAACGTCATAATAGAGCACTGGATAAGGCCTTTCAAACAAGCTATAACTCGATACCCTTTTCCATTTAAGATTCTTGAAGGGTTGCCCCTGGGGGTAGGGGGTGAAGTGAGGCAAAGTAATTTTCACTTAAAAAGTCGTCCCTCTTGACAAATCTCTTGACGTGTCTCGGCGTTTTCTTTTAAATCAGTACTTTTTGATAAAACCGGGGTGAGAAGTTTTCAAGTGAACACCAGGTACCTATAAAAAATACAGGAAAACCTAGATTTCGCAATTGAAACAAACAATCAAGGTATAGAAATAAAAACGAAGAATCTGATTTTTTTTTTGGGAAAAATTACACATCAAGTATATAGGATGTCCAGGTGAGAGATGAACTTAAAATACATTAACAACTTATACTGTATGTCCACCAATTTAATAAGATGGAAACTTCATAAAGTAATTGTTGGCAGCCCTGTATAGAAAATGGGTTGCCATGAAAACGAGTTGTCATATGAATCAATCTATCGGGTGACAGATTCATTCATCACATTATTTAAAAGTTTTATGTTTGTTACAACCAGTATTCAGTATTAAACGGTTAAACTAGGACTCAGTATTATTAGATACCAGCACCTCCAACCGTGGCTTAATAAATAGTGACAAACATAACAGTGGCGACGAGGATTTTGGCATTTTGTCACCGTCAATCTTATCAAGGTGCAACATGGCGGATTTGGAACAATTTTTACAAACCTTCATGGCTCAACAACAACAATTGGTGCAGCAGTTCACGGCGGCAGTTCAATCAGTCAAATCAGCAGGAAATTCCCCAGAATCTAAAATGGAAACGCTTTCAAATGGAGTATCGGAATTTAATTACGATCCAGAAAACGGCCTCATTTTCGATGCATGGTACACCCGCTATCAGGGATTATTTGAAGTGGACGCAGGAGAGTTGGACGATCAGTCAAAGGTCAGATTAATCTTAAGGAAAATCAGTACACATTGTCATAAACAATACGTAGACTTCTTGCTACCAAAATCTCCTAAAGATTATTGCTTCAAGGACACAGTGGACAAACTCAAACAAATGTTTGGTCACAAAATTTCGCTTTTCAACACAAGATACAATTGCATGAACATGACTAAACAACCGGGAGAGGATTTAGTGGCTTATGCAAGCATGGTTAACAAGAAATGCGAAGATTTCCAGATTGCTAAAATCACACCGGACCAATTCAAATGCTTAATATTCGTCTCGGGATTGAGAGCACCGAGCGAAGCAGACCTGCGAACCAAACTTCTGAACCTCATTGATTCCAAGCCGGACCAAGTAACATTGAATGAACTAACCGTCGAATGTCAGCGCATAATCAACTTGAAGAACGATACACTGCTTGTCCAATCATCCAAAGCGTTTACTCCAGTGTCCAAAGTGTCGCTAATCAAGAATAATCAAGGACAAGGCAGAAACTACGTTCAACAATCCAAGGAAAATGCATCGAAACAAAATCCACCAAAGCAAGGACAACAGGAACGTTCACCCCAAAACAACGTACCGAGAACACCATGCTGGTTTTGTGGATCAATGCATTATACACGAGATTGTTATTTCAAAAATCATTGCTGTAAACAATGTCAGAACATGGGACATAAGGAGGGGTACTGTAATGCAGGAAGACGTACACAGCAAAAGCGGAACGAACAATCAAGTAAACAAAGACAAACCAGTCTCCGCCACATCAGTTCACACGTCCATCACCTGGAAGCACAGCCTACCCGCAGGTACGTCCATGTTCTCATTAATAATCAATCGATCAAACTTCAGCTCGACACGGGGTCGGACATTTCACTCATTTCACAACATACATGGGAAAAATTGGATCGACCAACAAAGTCTTTCACGTCACAAGTAGCGAAGGACGCCTCGGGAAACAAATTAAGCTTAGTGGGAGAATTCAACTGTCAGGTAACAATCAACGGAACCACCCAAACGCAGCGTTGTTTCGTCAGCAACAGAAACCTGGACCTTTTGGGTTTAGACTGGATCGAGTCATTCAACCTTTTGGACCAATCACTGAATTCGTTGTGTCATCACATCACCGAGCATGGCCGTCAATCAATCTTACAACAATTGGAGCAAAAATTTCCTCAAGTGTTCAGCGATTCATTGGGTAAATGTTCAAAGGCGCAAGTGTCATTATTCTTGAAACCTGACGCACGACCAGTGTTTCGGGCACGCAGGCCTGTCCCTTATGCATCTTTACCGATCTTGGATGAGGAACTCGACCGCTTGGAACGCGAAGGAATAATTACACCAGTCAATTACTCGAATTGGGCAGCTCCTATTGTAGTAGCAAAAAAGAAGAATGGTCAATTAAGGATCTGTGCAGACTTTTCTACAGGCCTTAATGACGCTCTGGAGTTGCATCGGCATCCGCTACCACAACCAACCGAAATTTTTTCAAAAATGACTAACTGTCGTATTTTCAGTCACATAGATCTAAGTGAAGCGTACCTACAGGTAGAAGTCGAAGAGGACTCTCGGAAGTTAATTACCATCAACACACACCGGGGGCTCTATCAATACAATCGATTACCATTTGGGGTCAAATCGGCACCGGGCGCATTCCAGCAAATAATGGACTCCCTCACCGCCGGCCTCACTAATACATACGCTTATTTGGATGATCTAGTGGTGGGTGGCGAGACAGAAGCAGTTCATAACAGAAACTTGGAACGACTTCTCGAACGGATCGAAGAGTATGGCTTTCATCTCAGACGAGAAAAATGTACTTTTCTCACTGATCAAATAAGGTATTTGGGACACATCATCGATGGAAAAGGAATTCGTCCAGATCCAACCAAGACGGATGCCATCACCAAGATGCCAGTACCTACAAACATCACACAACTACGTTCGTTTCTCGGCGCAGTCAATTATTACTGCAAATTCATTCCAAATATCCACACATTACGTCATCCATTAGATCAGCTGTTACGCAAGGACGCACAGTGGAATTGGTCACATGAGTGCCAGAGGGCTTTCGAAAAATTCAAGGACATTTTAACCTCGGATTTATCGCTCACTCACTACAATCCTCAACACGAAATCATGGTAGCAGCAGACGCATCAAGCTATGGCCTGGGAGCATGCATAGTACATCGCTTTCCAGACGGCAAAGTCAAAGCTATCAGTCACGCATCACGCACACTTACAACAGCCGAAAGAAACTACAGCCAAATAGAGAAGGAAGCTCTAGCATTGGTTTTCGCTGTAACAAAATTCCATAGAATGATATTTGGACGACGATTCACGCTACAAACTGACCACAAGCCATTACTAGCAATCTTTGGTACCAAAACTGGCATTCCAGTGTACACCGCAAATAGATTGCAGCGATGGGCTCTATGTTTGTTAGCCTATGACTTCAGCATCGAATACGTCAAAACCACCGAATTTGGATATGCCGACGTGCTTTCACGGCTTATCCAAGAACAGGAACCGGTTGAGGACGATTCCATCATCGCATCAATTCAACTGGAAGACGATGTCACGCAAATCTTGGAAGATAACGTACATTTTCTACCGCTCACATTTGCTAAAATCAAAAAAGCAACCACACACGACAGCGTGTTACAAGAAGTGATCAAGTACGTGAATTCAACTTGGCCAAGAAACATCTCGAGCGAAGCAGTACGATCATTCTACAACCGACGCCAGTCATTATCAGTCGTACAGGATTGCCTGATGTTCCACGACAGAACCGTCATTCCAGAACGATTCCAACAACAAACCTTAAATCTTTTGCATCGAGGTCACCCTGGCATGGAGAAGATGAAACTACTGGCACGTTCGTATGTCTACTGGCCAGGAATTGATGACCACATCGAGAACTTCAGTCGGACATGCGACTCTTGTCAACGCGCAGCCTAACTACCAGTCAAGGCACCATTACATTCATGGAACACTCCAAAAGAACCATGGCAGCGACTTCACCTCGATTTTGCAGGACCAATCGAAGGCGATTATTACCTAGTCGTCATCGACGCATACAGCAAATGGCCAGAAATCTATCCTATGCGAAGCATAACAGCGCAGCGGACTATCGAAGCATTGGAGGACATTTGGTCAAGATTTGGAACACCAGAAGTCATTGTCACCGATAACGGCACACAATTTACAGCAGAAATATTTCAATTATTTTGTAACACACAAGGTATTCATCATTTCAGGACTCCTCCATACCACCCTCAGTCGAACGGTCAAGCGGAACGCTTCGTGGACACGTTCAAACGATCTCTAAAAAAAATTAGCGATGGGGGAAGTATACGAAAACACCTGACAACCTTTCTTTCATGTTATCGCACGACACCCAGTCCGAACGTACCTGAGAAAGCATCGCCAGCGGAAGCACTACTGGGACGACGTCTCCGGACTACACTTAGTTTGCTGCAACCATCTAAAGATCCCTGCCGATACTCAGCTACGAAGGACAGACAAGAAAGTCAATTCAATCGAAAACACGGCGCGAAGTACAGACACTTTGACACCAACGCTCAAGTATATGTTCAAGTATACACAGGAAACAATTGGAAATGGTTACCGGGAGAAATAATTGAAAACATAGGTCAAGTCCTCTACAACGTACAACTACTGGACAATTCAAGAAAAATGATCAGAGCTCATCAGAATCAACTGAGACCTCGACATTCAAAGAAGACTTTGGAACAACAGGACGAATCTTTGCAGGTTTTGCTGGAGGATTTCCAGTTGCCGGTCACATCCCCGATTCAAATAGCATCGAGATCAACGACACTTGAGAGGTCAGACATGGACGATCCAGTAGCATCACCTGGACTTCTCGAAAGACCTATACTTGAAGCTCCTGAGCCACATAATCTCATTCCAACTACTCCAGAAAATCAGCCAGCAGTTCAAGTGGAGGCATCCGAGACCCCCTTGCGCCGATCCACCAGGACCAGGCGTGAACCTGAACATTGGAAGGATTTTCTTCACTAACGGGGAGGTGTTGGCAGCCCTGTATAGAAAATGGGTTGCCATGAAAACGAGTTGTCATATGAATCAATCTATCGGGTGACAGATTCATTCATCACATTATTTAAAAGTTTTATGTTTGTTACAACCAGTATTCAGTATTAAACGGTTAAACTAGGACTCAGTATTATTAGATACCAGCACCTCCAACCGTGGCTTAATAAATAGTGACAAACATAACAGTAATGTTTTGAACATTTTATGTATTTCCATGTATTCAAAACATGTTTAAGACTTATTAGGTATAACATTTATTTAAAAAAAAAATCTCTTTGTCGGTGATTTTTGAAAAGAAGGTGTGTATATCATAAAATACAAAGTCAATGACATGTGAAGTGAACTCCAGCATAAAAAATTTATCTACTTCAAAAAATTATCTCGATAAAATCTGGGAAACTGATATCATTTGAATGAATAATTTTTAATATAAATACACAGTTATTCATCGGGATGAGCATCAGAAAAAAACCTCCTTCAATCATGAAACTTATCATTGTTGCTTTGTTCGCTGTTTTGGCTTGTGTAGCTGCTGGAGAAGGAGAAAGGGATTCTTCTGGACGTAAGTAATTATCATTTTAGTTAGAACCCAATGTCCTTATTGATAAATCAATCATTTTTTAGCTCCATGCCCTTCGGACAACTCAATTGTTGTTTTGCTCCCTGACCGAAACTGTAACCGTTTCTGGCAATGTTCCAACGGAGTCGCCATTCGACGAAGATGTCCCAGAGGATTGAACTTCAACCCCAGATTGAGAGTTTGTGATTGGCCTCGTCGTGCCAGATGTACTGGAGAAGGATGGGAAGGTAATAAGTCAATTCCGATTATTTTGCTGTCATAAATGATTGTTAAATTTTCAGCCCTTCCCAGATGTGAATGCGAATTTTGGCGTCCTGAGTGCAGAGAAGAAATCCGACCCCTCGATTTGGACGAATACTTTGAGGAAGACCTTGAATAATCCTGAGAAAAACAACAGTATATATGGACCCGCACTCAACAAAGATCTATCAATTAAATAAAATAAATTCATCATTACCAAAACTTTTATTTCCTCAACAAAGTTCAAGAAGTAGATGCTACACAAAAGCAGAAAACGAAAGGTGGTTATCAGGTTTTATGTAGAAGACACCATATAACACGTATGACCTTATAAGAACCTTTCATAAGGGCTTTCAAAAAAACTTGATAGCTTAGCTCAATTCAGAACCAAGCAATAATGAGCCTTCACCATCTTATAAAAACGCAATAAACTTTTTAAACTTGAAAAAAATACAGGGTGGCCATTTCAAAAGAAAACAGAGCTAACTTTGGGCGCCCCGAGACATTGAGGAAAGAAACCTTGGGCCCGTCGATTTTCGATTAAAGGGAGAACCATTTTTTGGCATTTTTACCCCATGAGGGGTGACAAGGACCCCCAAACTTTCAAATGACATGGGGGGTCGAGTGATAACTTATTTTGAAGGTGTTTTCATGTAGATTACAGTCCCAAGTTTCACACTGCTGATATCTACCTAGTCATTACAGGGGCTTATTAAAATTACCATAAAATGTACATTTTGAAGCATTTATGGGGTGATTTGGCGACGTTCATCAACTATTCGCTGTCGCAGGTCTTCCACAGATATTAGCTAAATCGCATAAATGTTAGTTTCTAAATGACCACATGAAAAAAATATGACGAATTATAAATAAGCTGTGATTGTGAACATGAATATTTATGGTTGTACTGTAGTGACTTTAAATAAATAAATTGATGTTGAGCAGTGTTTTCTATAGTTGAAACTCGTTACACTAAGTTATGATTCAGAATTAACTTTGGGTTATAAAAGATACTCTACTTCTTTCACGATTTCATGCATAACATTTTAATGATGTGCTATAATTATTAATTGATGATTGGCAAATTTGAGATATAACTGTCGTTTTACGGTTTTTGCAGAATACTTTTTAACTGAGATGCAACATAAAGCTAGAAATAGTGAGTATTTTTTGTTTATTGTTCTGAATGGTTTAACACATAAAGGTTTTGACTCATCTTGTATGTTAGGATGATGTTTTTTGAACAAAAGATTATGTTTTTGAGTTTTGGAAGATTCCATCAATGGAAATCCGAATTCAACTTGCATTATTATGTGGCATATTGCAATTATAGCAACTGTTAGTGTTTTACCAGCAATATTCCCATGATATTATGAATTTTTTTTTAAAGGAATTTCCGAAATATCTTTATCAAGTAGGTATCATATTTATTTATTAGACTTGCTTTTGGCAAAAAATAATCCAAAATTTTTCTTAATCGGTAGGTTATCTTTCAAGAGAAGCTATATCATATAATATAATGTCAATGACATGTGAACTCCAACACAAAAAACGGATACACTCCAAACAATCACTTCGAACTGATACCCGCAAACAGATCAGCTTGATTAATTGAATAAAATAATTCATCATTACCAAACAATTTTTTTTTGCTTTTTCTTGATGTGAATGCTACAAAAAACCAGATAATGAATAGCATTCATTAGGTTTCAAAGAAAACAAAATTCGCGAGCTTTTACCGATGTTATTTGAATAATCCACTCGCAAACTGGAATCCATAGGAATCTATCAGCATCAGCAGAGTTGACATTACTCGACAACCCCTCATAATGAGAGACGAAGAAGGAAGACGTTCAAAAACGTGAGCATAGGTCGCAAATTAAACTCGTTCCAGTGCGAGAGGTCTTGGTCAATGCCTATTCTGACATGTTTTTTCTCATTCTAACACGCTGATTTTACGCTAATTTCTTCTCTCTCTCTCTTCGATGCCTCCACCCGCTAATGCGTTGCATTTGAATATCCAAGCGGGTTTTCGTCAAAGCTGAATTTTGACCCAAATAATCTGTGCGGCACTTTTCAAGATGAGTTGGTTTTATAATGTGCAATATGAGATTTATTAATGGAAATTTTCATTGGAGAATATTATTAAAGTGACTAAATATGAAATGTTGATGATTATTCGGGAGGTCAATGACCCTACTGTTAAGTCACCGTTGCTAAGCAGAGATATACATTCGCCTGCTAAAAAATCAACTAATCTAAAAAATTATTTTTTTAGACAAAAATATCGTTTTGGGTTGAGGTATTGTACTCGCACTAGCACTAGAGTGAATTATTACATACAGGGTGGAGCAAATTATAATAAATAGTTGTAACTTGAAACTTCGGGTTATCCACTAGTATTCTATGAGGGTGCATATGGCTTTGAGTAAGGTAGAAAACCTTATGCTGAATGAACTAAAACCGCAGAGAGTAAAATGCACTGGACAGAAATATTCTCCGTTAATTCGGATGTTCGTCATTTTCTACAGTGTGTCTGCTTAAGTTGGCCACATATGGGAAACTTTTTTATTATTAATTTTAGGAAAAAAAGTTATTCTTTATAAAAAGTTCAGCATGTTCCAAAACCTAAAATGCAACCATCAGATATTACATTTTTTCAGTCGTATACGAGGTTTGTCAAAAAATATGAATTTCACTCAAGAGTAAAATTTGACAATATCGAAAATTTTTATAAAGAAAAATAAACACTACCATTAAAATGATTGTTTTTTTCTTTTTTAAATTTATTGAATTTTATAAATAAATTAATATTAAACAGTAATCTCTTATTTTAATTATTGGACATTTAAATCAATGCATTAATTCAAATGAAAAAATGTAATATCTGATGGTTGCATTTTAGGTTTTGGAACATGCAGAACTTTTTATAAAGAATAACTTTTTTTCCTAAAATTAATAATAAAAAAGTTTCCCATATGTGGCCAACTTAAGCAGACACACTGTATATGCTGCATTCAGTTATTCTAGAATATTCCAGTTTGTTCGCCACCTTTCGTGATTTTAGTGAAGTGCTTATGAAGGGACTCCGCAAGATGAAGTTAGTATCAAATGGTGAACAGTTACATTACATAAATAACATAAATAATAAATGTGAAATAAATTAGAGCTATAGTGGGTGAACATAAATAGTGACTGCAAATAAATTAGTTAAAACTGGACAAGTGATTTCCATAGCGAAAAACGATAAAATGGAAAATTTTACTTTGGAAAATGTTGAGAACGTCGTCATTATTTGGAGGGTCAGACCATGGATCTTGAAACGTAGATATGAAGGTGCTTCAAAAAACCTCTTAGTAGAGCATTGGAGGTTTGGATGTTATTCTGGAAAAAATTAAGAATGACCGAAGATAAAGTTGCACAAAAAATTTAACCTTTTATTCAGAAAAAAAAAACCCTTTGAAACTCATGAAATGAATTTTATTGATCTAACAAAAGTAAAAATGTCATAAATCATTGAAACACAAAATGATTGACCAATAGTTTGTAGTTTTTATGTAATCTTCTGAGTTTTGACTCACAAATATCCTGTTTTAACATATTTTAGTACAGTTCCTAGTTGGATAAGAATATTTTCCAGTTGAATCGATTCGAAGATTATCTTGTATACATTTTACATGCAAATTTTTTATTCCGAAGTGCAATTCCCACGAGATGATTTCTATCGGTTAATTGACAAAACAAGATCTCCAAATTTTTTTTATCGATAATCTTTTGCTGAAGAGTACATACACAATGTCAATGGCACTCGAGGTTAAAAATGATCCACTTCAAACAATAACTTCGATAAAATCTGGGAAACTGATATGAAGTGAGTGAATAATTTTTGATATAAAAACTCGATTTTCCATCGAAATAAGCATAAAAAAAAATCTTCTTCAAACATGAAACTTGTCATTTTTGCTTTGTTCGCCATTTTGGCTTGTGTAGCTGCTGGTGAAGGAGAAAGGGATTCTTCTGGACGTAAGTAATCATCATTTTAATTAGAACCAAATATCTTTATTGATAAATAAATCATTGCTAGCTCCATGTCCTTCGGACAACTCAATTGTTGTTTTGCTCCCTGACCGAAACTGTAACCGTTTCTGGCAATGTTCCAATGGAGTCGCCATTCGACGAAGATGTCCCAGAGGATTGAACTTCAACCCCAGATTGAGAGTTTGTGATTGGCCCCGTCGTGCCAGATGTACTGGAGAAGGATGGGAAGGTAATTAACTCAAAACTATCAAAATTCATGACTTTCTAAGATGGGTCATAGAGATTTTTTCGAATAACTTGTTGATTGTGCACTAATTAATAATGGTTAAATTTCCAGCCCTTCCCAGATGCGAATGTGAATTTTGGCGTCCAGAGTGCAGAGAATAAATTGGGTTGGTTGACAAATACTCCGACCACTCCGACGAAGACCTTGAATAACTGTAGAGAAATCAAGATTCTTAATGGACCCCCAATCAACTAAGCTCGATCAATTGAATAAAATAATCCGTCATTTCCAACTTTTTTTCATTCAACATTTTCTTAAAAAAATTTACAGATAGTGGATACCATGATATTAGTTATAAAATAAATACTAAGCCACCTCTATTAAAATTGAAAAGCTTACCTTATGAATAGTTTTTTAAATTATAAAAAACAATACCTACTCATAGTTCTATTTGAATAAAGGCATTATTCAAACAACGCTCATAGGAATATTATACAATTTCATAAAAAACTAATCATACAAACTATGTCAAAAATACTCTGGATGCCGATTTTGGTTGAATTATCAAAATTACTATAAGATCCATTTAGATGAAACAAAATTAGAAATTAAACTTCAACACCCTGTATCTCAGAAACAAAGTGTTTTCGCCAACATGTCTATATAGCAAACTAATATTTTTTTTCATTGTAGAATATATTGTTCAAGTATTTCAAACTAATTAAACCATTAGTTCAGTTATTTACGTATCTCTGAGCTAATTTCAATGAAAAAAGTTCATCCGGATACGGAAGTGCACTGTTTTCAAGATAAAGAGATGACTGATGAATTTATATTTTAAAGCAAGTAAAACTAGGCCAGATTGAAAAAAATCCAACAGGCAAAAAGTTGTTTTATTGGTTGCTTCATTCAATAGTCAGTAACGTACAGCTGGTTCGAGAAAAAACTGGTTTTACTCATAAAAATGTTTGAAAAATTGAGCAGTGTAATATTTGTTTTGACAAAACTATACGACAGTGACATATCATTCAAGTGAAAAGTTTGGGTATGTTAAGATATAACAAAGTAAATAATTGATTTAAATCAGGGTTCTTGTAAACATTAGGCATCCACGTATTTTGTACTTTTTGAAGGCGAATTTGATAAATTATCCTTCGTTTAACTATTTCTATTCTAAAAAGAAAAAATGCTGGATGAATCACTTTTTGGTAGAAAAAAACACTTTTCTGAATCTCTCAGACGGTGATCCAAACTAACCAGAACTAACCCAATCCTCACCAAAACTAACCCAAATCAAACAAACCCAATCTGACCAAAACTAACCCAATATAACCCAAACTAACCAAATCTAACCAGAATTTACGAAAACTTACCAGAACTCACCCATTCTGAACAATATTATATATTAGTAATTTTGTTTGTTTGTTGTTATCTGTATTGTTAATATTTATTAGATTCACTAGTCCTTACATGTAACTACAAAACTTGTTTTGTGTTTGTAAGTGAATAAATAAATAAATAAATAAATAAAACTAATCCAATCTAATCAAAACTAACCCAATCTAACCAAGACTAACCCAAATCAAACTGACCCAATCTGATCAATACGAACCCAATCTAACCAAAACTCACCAAAACTAACTCAAATTAATCAAAACCAAACCATTCTGACCAGGACTGACCCAATCTAACCAAAACCCACATAAACTAAACAGTCTGAACAATCTAATCAAATCAAACTCAAACTGACTCAATCTGACCAAAACTATCCCAATATTCATAACCAGAACTCACCCGAACTAACCAAAACTAGACCAATCTAACCAAGACTGACCCAATCTAACAAAAACTCACCTCAAACTAACAACAACTAACCCAATCGAATCAAAACTAACCCTTCATCCGCTACAGACAAAAATATGAAAAACATTTCTCACAGCATCCACTTGGCAACACAGCGCGTGTTTATCATTCATGGTCTTCAATTAGTTAGTAATGACTTGAAAATCTTGACATATTGACAGTATTGAAAATATCGACTTCAAGGCGATCAGTTTTGTAAATCAAATTTTCAAAATTTATTTATCCTGCTTAACAATTTGTTTTAACCTCTTTAGTGGTTACGTGAGGAACTGTAGTACATGGGAACAACAGAAATTGTCCATTTCAATAACCCACAACTAGAACAAATCGAGATTTTTAATAAGGACGACGAAAATCTAAATTTTAATTCTCATGCCGATTTTGTTGGTGCAAAAATGTCCAGAAAAGTGTATTTTTTTACGTAGAATAAGGAAAAATGTATCATTATAATACATTTTTCCTTATTCTACGTAAAAAAATACACTTTTCTGGACATTTTTGCACAAACAAAATCGGCATGAGAATTAAAATTTAGATTTTCGTCGTCCTTATTAATACTTTATATGATCACTATTAACGTTGAATGGGTTATTAATGGTCAATTTTGAGAAAAACTGGAAAACAACTTATAATCTTTTTAAAAATAATGAAAAACTTTAAAATGCTGTATCTTAGAAACTACTCCATGTACAAAGACCAGATTAATCTTGTTTTTCTAAAAATGTTGTCTTCAGATTTGTACCACATAACGACTTTTGCCATGAAATTAGTCCTTGCTGGACAAAATTGAGAAAATATCAAAAACGTGACAAGATTAAGCGGTTTTTGTAGAATTTAGCAATGATCCGGAGGTTGAAAACTCGGATTTGACATCATCACTTCAGAACAACCTCATTTTATGCATGGTGACACTCTCTTTTTAGAACGATTTCCATGTACTAATAGGAAACAAAAAAACTCAACTTTAGAATTTCTACTCACTGTTTTATTTTTGTCCTGAGTCGAAAAGGTCATTCGAGGTGTTTTTCAAATGTCAAACCATCCCCGTCTTTTAAATTAAAAATTTCACTCATAACACAACGATCCGACATTTTAAAAACAAAATTCGCGAGCCTTCACAGTAATATCAGCTGACTTGACATTACTCGACAACCCCTCATAATGAGTGACGAAGAAGGAAGTCAAAAAAGTGAAAAAAAAAAGTCCGTTCTTGGTCAATGCCTATTCTGACATATTTTTTCTCATTCTAACACGCTGGTTTTACGATAATTTCTTCTCTCTCTTCGATGCCTCCACTCGCTTATGCGTGATGATATTGCATTTAAATATGCAAGCGAGTTTTCGTCAATGCTGATTTTTGACCCAAGTAATCTGTGCGACGCTTTTAAGATGAGTTGGTATTATAACGTGCAATATGAGATGTATTAATGGACATTTTCATTGGAGAATATTATTAAAGTGGCTTAATATGAAATGTTGATGATTATTTGGGAGGTCAATGACCCTATTGTTAAGCCCCCGTTGCTAAGCAGAGATATACATTCGCCTGCTAAAAAATCAACTAATCTAAAAAATTATTTTTTAGACAAAAATATCGTTTTGGGTTGAAGTATTGTACTCGCACTAGCACTAGAATGAATTATTATATACAAGGTGGGTCAAAAAACTTCCCACCCGTGCCAAATTGTCATAAATAGTTGTAACTTGAAACTTCGGGTTATCCACTAGTATTCTATGAGGGTGCATATGGCTTTGAGTAAGGTAGAAAACCTTTTGCTGAATGAACTTAAACCACAGAGAGTAAAATGCACTGGACAGAACCATCCTTCGTTAATTCGTATGTTCGTCATTTTCTATATCCTGCATTCAGTAATTCTAGAAAATTCCAGTTTGATCGCCACCAATCGTGATTTTAGTGGAGTGCTTATAAAGGGACTCCTCAAGATGAAGTTAGTTGTATATCAAATGCTAAACAGTAACATTACATAAATAACATAAATAATAAATGTGAAATAAATTAGAGGTATAGTGGGTGTACATAAATAGTGACTGCAAATAAATTAGTTAAAACTGGACAAGTGATTTCTATAGCGGAAAACGATAAAATGGAAAATTTTACTTTGGAAAATGTTGAGAACGTCGTCATTATTTGGAGGGTCAGACCATGGATCTTGAAACGTAGATATGAAGGTGCTTCAAAAAACCTTTTAGTAGAGCATTGTAGATTTGGATGTTATTCTGAAAAAATTAAGAATGACCGAGGATAAAGTTGCACAAAAAATGTCATCTTTTATTTAGAAAAAAAAACCTTCAAAACTCATGTAATGAATTTCATTGATCTAACAAAAGTAAAAATGACATAAATCATCAAAACACAAAATGATTGATCAATAGTTTGTAGTTTGTATGTAATTTTCTGAGTTTTGACTCACAATTATCCTGTTTTATCATTATCCTGTTTTACTACAGTTCCTTGTACAATTAGAATATTTTCCAGTTAAATCGATTCAAAGATTATCTTGTATACATGTTACTTGCAAAATTTCTATTCCGGAGTGCAATTCACACGAGGTGATTTTTATCGGTTAATTGACAAAACAAAATTTCCAAATTTTTTTTTATCGATGATCTTTTTCTGAAGAGTACATACAATACAATGTCAATGGCACTCGAGGTTAAAAATGATCCACTTCAAACAATTACTTCGATAGAATCTGGGAAACTGATATGAAGTGAGTGAATAATTTTTGATATAAAACCTGGATTTTTCATCGAAATAAGCATCAGCAAAAAAAATCTTCTTCAAAAATGAAACTTGTCATTGTTGCTTTGTTCGCCATTTTAGCTTGTGTAGCTGCTGGAGAAGGTGAAAGGGATTCTTCTGGACGTAAGTAATTAAAGTGACAAACAGAATATCGTTATTAATAAAAAAAAATGAATTTTCAGCACCTTGTCCTTCGGACAACTCAATTGTAGTTTTGCTCCCCGATCGCAACTGCAACCGTTTCTGGCAATGTTCCAATGGAGTCGCCATTCAAAGGAGATGTCCCAAAGGATTGAACTTCAACCCCAGATTGAGAGTTTGTGATTGGCCCCGTCGTGCCAGATGTACTGGAGAAGGATGGGAAGGTAATTAACTGAAAACGAACAAAATTCATGACTTTCTCAGATGGTTCATAGAAATTTTTTCGAATAACTTGTTGATTGTGCACCAATGAATAATGGTTAAATTTCCAGCCCTTCCCAGATGCGAATGCGAATTTTGGCGTCCTGACTGCAGAGAAGAAATTAAACCCCGCGTTTTTGATGAATACTCCGACTACTCCGAGGAAGACCTTGAATAACTCTGAAGAAATCAAGATCTTAAATGGACCTGCAATCAACTAAGCTCGATTAATTGAATAAAATAATCCGTCATTACCAACCTTTTTTTTATTCCACATGTTCTAAAAAAAAACAGATGGTTATGAATAAGTTATGAAAAAAACACGTCAAATAAGTCATTTCTATTTAAAGTGAAATGACTACATGAAGTACCTACCTGAATTGTTGCTTAAATAATAAAAAAAAACATTACCTACTCTGCCTACTCAAAGTTCTGTTTGAATCAAGGCATTATTTGAACAACGCTCATAGAAATATTTTACAGGGTTTCCCAATTTCAAAAAAAATTAATCATATATACAACGATAGAGTCATAATGATATCAATTTTGAATTCCTCATGTCAAAAATACTCTGGATACCAATTTTTGTTGAATTATCACAACTATTATGGGTTTTATTTAAATAGAACAAAATTAGAAATTCAACTTAGCGTTTTCGCAAACATGTTTACATAGCAAGCTAATATTTTTTTTCAGTGTAGAATATACTGTTCAAATTCAAATTTTTATTAATATTATAATACCCCTGATAAACTGTGAGCGTTTATCAGGGGTATTATAATATTAATAAAAATTTGAATTTGAAAAGTATATTCTACACTGAATAATATTCTACACTGGGAAATAGATACAGGGTGTTCCGAAACTAGGTTGAAATATTTGAACAGTATATTCTACACTGAAAAAAAAATAGTTTGCTATACAGAAAGTCCCAGAAAATGTGGAAAATCTCCCGGATACAGGTAGAACATGAGAAAATAAGATGATGATAAGTTCCTACAATTTATTTTAGTAGAGGTTCCCCCCCACGGAGATATGCCCCCCTTAAGGGAATTCACGGGATCTAGCTGGAAACAAATATTTTAGCAGTGTTTTTAAATAAATATGAGTCTTTTTTTTTCGTTTATGAGAGAATTTGGAAAAACATCATTCAAACATGAGCCAAAATTGAAATTATTTTAGCGTATACATACACTGTGGGCCAAATTAAGTTAGAACCTAGTTTGATCCTTAATAACTTTTTTGTTTGTTTATGGATTTAGATGAATTTTGGATATGATATTGATCAATATGTTCTGGATGTTCCTCCAAAATTTACGTACGTAGCGCAGTTCGTTTTTGCAACGAGCTTAAATGCACCAATTTTATAAAAACGTCGTAAGTCCGGTCCTGTCCAAAATTCGAAAACTCAATTTTGGAGAAACATCCAGAACATATTGACCAATATCTTATCCAAAATTCATCCAAATCCATAAACAAACAAAAAAGTTATCAAGGATCAAACTAGGTACTAACTTAATTTGGACCACAGTGTATATATATATTATAATGCTTGGTACATATGCCAACTTTTTATTATCGGTTTCTCAAAAAATTGTATCTAATAAAAAATTAAAATCGAAATTAACCTGAATAAAGAATGTACTGTAAAACTAAATGATCAATCGACTTACCTGTATAAGGATGATTTATTGGGGCAACGCGTGTTACCTATTTTATAATAATGAGAATAATGATTATCATCACAATATTTTATCAAGTAACGTATAAGAGATAACTATAATTACATGATTAAGTTTTCGTATGATTAATGTGTGTTAACCCATCCCTACTTTAGTATTTTTAGTATTATTACTAACATCATGATTATGAAATGTTTATTACGTTAAGGCATATCATGAACCCTGGTAAAAACACAAAATTGTCAGTATAACCGTTGTTTTTTATTGCGATAACTCTTGTTAGTGCAATGACTTGACTTTAAAGTAATATAATTTAGTTTTTTAACGTGTAACCTAGTTTGTCCAAATCTCGTGATTTGACTTTTGTTTTGTTATAATGCTTTATAACTTGCCCATTATAGGCTTGTTATCATTATGACTCAACCAATTGGCCACACTCTAAATGTTACCATTGTTCTTATTATAAAATATTATTGCGGCAACGCGTGTTACCAAGTCTATTGCCAAAGTGGCATGATTTGTCTTTTGTCTGGTTGATGCGTATCAACCCACTATCACTATTATGATTTATTTGACAGTGGTTGAACGTGTTGAACCGTTTGACTACGAGGTAGCGGGATTCGAGTCCAGAGGTGGACCGCTCCATTTTCCTCCTGAACCACTGTGCAGCCTCTTGTCATAAAGACCTCTAATCATTAATATTTTCATAACCAGCATCATTATTGAAAAAAAAGATTTATTGCGGTAACAAGTCTTTTGTCTGGTTTGACTATCAACCCATAAGACCAGAAACTTTTTGATTGTCTGTGATCAATAGTCTCAGTTTTATTGGCCATTATCAATGCTATATATTATGAATCATATCATAATTATCACCATTATTATTATGCAATTCTATTAAAACGCATGTTACCTAGTTCGCTAGATTGCGTAATTCGGCTAATTTGTGTTGATGTTTATCAACCCATTATAAAAGAGTTTGTTGTTGAGGATGGAAAATGCCATAGCACTGAATTATGATGATCAACACCTAATCATCATTATTATTGTCATCATTATCAACCCATCATGCTTTTATTGATAGGCACTCATCATCACTATTGATAGCATTATTGTTGCTATTCGCCTGATTTGGCTTCTGTTTGGTTGATGTCATGTCTATCCACCCATCATAATAATCAATAATCATCATCTATTACTATCACTCACATCATAATTTGTATCCAATTTTCCTGGGGCAACGCGTGTTACCTAGTTTTGCCATTACGTATGATACAGCCTTGGTTTGGTTAATGCGTATTAAGGTTCAATCTATTCAAAATCATTTTTTTCAAGTCTCTATATGTTACAGGGTGTTAAAAACAATAGAATGTGGAGCCAGTCCCCCCTGCTAAACTAAATAAGATAGTTGGGATTTGAGAACATTATTTTAAAAGGCTCATCTTATCTTTTCGTAAAATTATATTGAGTAAAAGTTATTTGCGAAAGCAAATTTTCACCAGCACCGATCAGGGCTACATATCTTCATAGGAAGGGACTCTAGGGAAATTTTATGAACTTATTGTGTATATCTCAGATATCTCACTTTTTCCGGGACACCCTGTATAAACATGTTTGCAAACTCTTTGTTTTCGAGATATAGGGTGTTGAATTTTGATTTTTATGTTTGCTTTATCTAAATAAATCCCATAATTATTCTGATAATTCAACAAAAATCGGTGTTCATGGTATTCTTGACATAAGATCAAATTTGATATCATTATGAATCTATCGTTTATAATTTTTTTAATGAAAAACACCCTGTATACTATTCCTACGAGTGCTTAAACAACGCTCCGAGCAGGTATTGTTCTTTTTATACTTTTTGATTCTGTTTTTTCTGAAAAAAATGTTGAATAAATAAAATGTTGGTAATAATGGATTATTTTATTCAATTAATCGATCTTAGTTGATTGCGGGTCCATATAAAATCTTGCTTTTTTTAGAGTTATTCAAGGTCTTCCTCGGAGTATTCGTCAAAAACAAGGGGTTTAATTTCTTCTCTGCACTCAGGACGCCAAAATTCGCATTCACATCTGGGAAGGGCTGGAAATTTAACCATTAATAATTGGTAGACAATCAACAGGTTATTTGAAAAATCTTCATGTCCTTTCTAAGAAAGACATGAATTTTGATGGTTTTGAGTTAATTACCTTCCCATCCTTCTCCAGTGCATCTGGCACGACGGGGCCAATCACAAACTCTCAATCTGGGGTTGAAGTTCAATCCTTTGGGACATCTCCTTTGAATGGCGACTCCATTGGAACATTGCCAGAAACGGTTGCAGTTGCGATCGGGGAGCAGAACGTCAATTGAGTTGTCCTCAGGACAAGGAGCTGAAAATTTATTAATCAATCAATAACGATATTTTGTTTGTCACTATAATTACTTACGTCCAGAAGAATCCCTTTCTCCTTCACCAGCAGCTACACAAGCCAAAATGGCGAACAAAGCAACAATGACAAGTTTCATTTTTGAAGGAGGTTTTTTTCTGATGCTTATTCCGATGAAAAATGCACTTTTTATATAAAAAATCACTCATTCGTACAATATCATTTTCCCAGATTTTATCGCAGTAATTGTTTGAAGTGGCTCAATTTTTTGGGATGGGGTTCACATGTCATTGACGTTTTTTTGTATCAAAAGATTATTGATAAAAAAACATTGGAAATTTTGTTGTGTCAACTAACCGACACTTGGCCAAAGTTGTCTCTGACCATCAAAGAGACTGAGACGAAGATCTCCACCTGTTCCTCTTGGCATCCCGATCTGCAGTGCACAAATCGACAGGTGAAACTCCTGCTAGAATAATCATGGATTGCGAAATCCGCCTGCCCTGCGATCTGAAGTTTGGCTGTCCGCTTGGAAGATGTCGCTGGAGAAGACTATGCAACAGACCTTCCTAAAAAAATTAACGATATACACCAGCTAGTCCATCTGAACACCCAAAGTGCCAGCGACAGGATGCAGGAGGCCTACGACGTGAATGCCGTGGAAGGCGGGTTCCAGGTTGGGGATCTGGTTTGGCTACACAACCCACAGGGGCAACGTGGCTTTTCTCCAAAACTGCTCAGTTCTTGGGAGGGCCTGTATGATGTATGAGATTCAGGAGCGAATCAATGACGTCTACAGGATTCGGAAGCCATCACGAGGAAAACCGAGGGTTGTTCACTTCAACCTGGCTAGGTATGCTGGGAACCTTGACGATCAGGACGCTGAAGTGAGGCAGATCAGGTCATCCGAGAATGACATGTCACTGGAGACTTTCATGTTTTTATACTCAAATGGCCAGAAAGTCCAGGATGGCGTTGTCCAAGAATTTGTTCGAAGCACTGGCCGAATACTCGTTGGCTCACTGGGTCAATGTATATCTCCGCATGAAGAGTGAACTTGCTGCAGCTTTTAAACGATTTGGACGATTGGACCATCTGTGACGACAAAGGCCAGAGGAGGGGAAGGCTCTACAAATCAGGCAAGGGACACGACACCTGTTCTACCTTGTAACGAACAAGCTTCAAAATACCTGACCACCTACAGTGATGTCTGGAGCGCCCTCAATTATCTTCGAAACTTGATGATGTCACAGGATCTGACTCATTTGGCTCTACCGAAGATGACCAATGACCGCGTGGACTGGCGTGTATTGAGAAGCATGATGGAAGTGATCTTCAAGGGGAGTGGCGTTGATATCCTGGTGTGCTGCTATCCTTCCAGGAAGACGAACCAAAGGACACTGGACTGCTATTTTCATCGTACATCGCGCTACAAGTTTGGGGCAGATGCCGATACCGACATGAAGACATATCGGGACGAAATGTTCCAAGGAGGGAGCAATGTGATGATATTTGCCCTGCAACGTCACTGTAAAAACTTATAGCCAGTTCCAGAAGGATCTGGGGTATTCTTGCATTTTCGGCGAAGGGGCTGGTCTGGGATATATAAGACTTCGTAGTTTAGTTTAGTTGAGTTCAGTTAAATATAAATCATAAAATATAAATAGGCTGCGATTGTGTACATAAGTATTTGTGGTTGTGCTGTTGTGACTTTGAATAAATAAACATAAACTGAACAGTGTTTTCTATAGCGAAACTTGTTACAGTATGTTTTTAAAAAGGTTTCCGAGAATTTTTCAGGGGCGTGTAATAAGGGGGGGAGCTGAGCTGAGTGAAATTTTGTCACAACTTTTTGGTTCGTAGATACTGTTTTTTGACTTTTGACTCAAATTATTGCAAACAATGAGGTCTTCTTGTCATATACAGGATGATCAGTTAAAAGAACCCGAAAATTATTCATCGTAGAGGCAAAACAAAAAACAAAAAATATGAAAATTTTACTTTAGAGTGAAGTACCCTTATTTCAGCAAATTCGGCAAAATGTTATGAAGAAAAGTTGTTGGGAATCAAAAGTTATGCCCAAATACCAAATCATGGCCTCCTAAGTAAAATTTTCAGATTTTTTGGCCTACCCTGTATGCTGTTTGACTTGCAACCATTCTAAGTGCACCTAATATGATTATCCAACATGCACCAACTTTCGGCAATATTTGTATTTTGATTGTGCAGTTAATAAAGAAAAATCCCATATGTTGCATACTTAAGTGACCACACTGTATTTTAAAAGAGAAAAAAACGAAAAAAAAATTATATTTGAATTTTCTTTTTTTTTTCAAGGTTTCAATTGAAAAATGATAATTTTATATTACGTGAACCCTAAGACAAGTTCATAGAGCACATATGCATATTTGATGAGCCGAAAGAGGCATTTTTTGTTAAATGCATACTCACGTAGATATAAAAATTGATTTTGTAATGAGAATAAAGATTTGAGATATACAGGGTGTAATTTAAGTTGATTGTAACATGAGACAGGACTTGGTAAAAGTATCTGAGATTAATTTTTATTATTTCCCTTATTTTTTGTCGCTCTTTAGGCTTTACTTTTCAATGATGATTTTGCATTTTCATTATATTCGAGATTTACTTCATTTCTTAGAATTTCAGCTTTTTTTTCGTATCAAATATCAACTACTGTTTTCGCACAGGGACTTTATTCAGCCACATCTCCTTTATTTTTAAGTTTGCGAGAAAATGTTTTCTGAGAAATTTACTTCTTTTATTAATTCCTGTCTCATGTTAAAAGGAAAACCTCAACTCAAAACACAACCGGTATATCTCAAATATTCATTCTCAGGGTGAGTTTCCCCACTAAAAACTAATAAGAAAACTTCATATAAAGGTGTGTCCGGAAATGCTTCGTTACAGAGCTACAGGGTGTTGAAGTTTTATTTTTATTTTTGTTTTTTCTAAATAATATTTGAACCAATGTCTATATTTCCATAAAAATCGGCATTTGAGGGTTTCTTTTTATGCGGAATTCGAATTTTATCTCAGTTTGGAACTAACTTGTAGAGGGCGCCACCTATACTCATTTGTCCTGACATGTACAGCCATAACTTTTTTGGACGTGACCGTATGACATATTTGAGTGAAAAAACATATTTCTCCTTTATTTTTATGCAAAATTGGCATAATTGATAGAAGTCGCTACGTGCCACCATTTTCGAGATATTTAGATTTGAAATAATGAATACATATGATAATGAAATTATGGCCGAGCATTGTGTTTCATTGATAGTGCCAAAAATACAGGATAAGTTTCCTCACTTGAAAATAAAAAAAAAACTTCATATAAAGATGTGTCCGGAAATGCTTCGTTACAGACCTACAGGGTGTTAAAGTTATTATTTAATTTATTTTTTTTCAGTTTTTTTATTTGTTTTTGTTTAAATAATATTTGAATAAGCGTTGTCGATAATATTACACAAAAGTGGACTTTCATCTTTTTCACTCAAAATATGAAGCATTAATGCGTAATATGTTATAACTTCTAGCAGGTTACCTTCGCCATAATTTCAAAATCCTATGTATTAAATTCATTTTTCAAAAATGCCTCCTTCGGCTTATCAAACATGTATGTGCTCTATGAAGTTGTTTTGGGTTCCACGTAATATAAAAATATCATTGTAATAGCACTAGAAGCTTTTCGTATAATATAAACAATCTCGTTCACTAAACAACAGCTCTTTTTACATTGATGCAAATTAGCCAAAATACTGATTTTCAATTCGTTATAATAACTCCGAAACCATCAACTTTAGAGAAAAAACAAATTCTACAAAACGTGCCCAGAATCTTATAAAGATTTCAACAATTTTATAAAATGCAGGGCGCTCCATTTAAAATAAGCGAAAAAATTGATGTTTCATATCATTATCTTTTTTATTCGATGCTAAATTGTTTTTCTGATAAATGTCCCTTATTCCTCACCCTAATCCCCACAACTTTTGTGTTTGACGTTTTGCAATATCTTTCGCTCTTCGTTTCCCTACCAGTCAATTCTAACCAATCATAGGCTCGCATTTTATTATGTTGCTATGGCAACGACCCAATTTTCCTGCTCATAATCACGTGACTAAAAGATTAATAAGTGGAAATCTCCCTGGCTTTGCATCTGGATGTAGCTCCCATATGATTACAGTGTTGCCGTCCCCACTCTCCCTAACAATCCCAACCCAACCCAACCTTCACAGACAGAGATAAGGCAAACGGCAACTCTGTGGTCGGTGCATGGGAGCTACATCCAGCCGCGAGTGCTTGACAGCTGTTAAAAACACTGACAAATATTTTTGATAAATGATTTATTTTCAACTTCCAATACAAAGTTGCAATGTTATCAATAATTATGGACAAGATTGGTTATAACTTCCAAATGTTTTATAAAATCGTAATTCTCTTCTTTCTTCCTCAATGGCGAGTAGAGTAAGGAGCCGTTGGTTTCTTCCACTAAATGCGAGGTGAGTCCTGGGTTATGTTTTTTCCAATGATCAGTTTTGGCATGAAATTTTCTTGCCGAATCTCCCTAGAGCTCGAATTAAAAATCCGGAAATTTGTTCTCGTTGCGAATTTTTCAAGAAAATTCGCAACTCGACAAAATTTCCGGAAATAATTCGAGCTCTAGGGAGATTATGAGTGATAATCTTCTGTTGGAGTACATCATACAATAAAATGTCAATGAACTTGAGCACCAAAAAATTGATCCACTTCAAACAATTACTTCGATAAAATCTGGGAAACTGATATCGTATGAATGAATAATTTTTTATATAAAAACTCGATTTTTCATCGAAAAAAGCATCAGAAAAAAAACTCCTTTAAAAATGAAACTTGTCATTGTTGCTTTGTTCGCCATTTTGGCTTGTGTAGCTGCTGGTGAAGGAGAAAGGGATTCTTCTGGACGTAAGTAATTATCATTTTAGTTAGAACCAAATCTCTTTATTGATAAATCAATCATTTTCCAGCTCCATGTCCTTCGGACAACTCAATTGTTGTTTTGCTCCCTGACCGAAACTGTAACCGTTTCTGGCAATGTTCCAATGGAGTCGCCATTCAAAGGAGATGTCCCAAAGGATTGAACTTCAACCCCAGATTGAGAGTTTGTGATTGGCCTCGTCGTGCCAGATGTACTGGAGAAGGATGGGAAGGTAATTAACTCATCAAATTTCATGATTTTCTAAGATGGGTCATAAAGATTTTTTCGAATAATTTGTTGATTGTGCACCAATTATTATTGGTTAAATTTCCAGCCCTTCCCCGATGTGAATGCGAATTTTGGCGTCCTGAGTGCAGGGGAAAAATTCAACCCCGCGTTTTTGACGATTACTCCGATGAAGACCTTGAATAGCCCTGAAGAGATCTATACTTGAAAGGACCCGCAATAAATTAACCTCGTTCAATTGAATAAAATAATCCATCATCACCAATCTTTTTTTTATTTGACATCTTCTTCAACAAAAAAAAACATAAGAAAGCATAAAAACACACACACAGATCATGAGATTAGGTATAAAAAGCTCAACTCGAGGGCAGAAAACAAAAGTTCATTTCCACTCATGCAGAAACTAGGTCTATTCCTAGACGTAGAAAAAATGCTATGGACCATATAAGGAAACTGGAAAAAAAATCATGATTATTTTATCACATCATTTGAAAATGAAAGGATCAAAGTATGCCAAAGAAATATTTTCAAATTCCTCATATTTGGGTGGAGATTAACGGAAAAGATGGCTTCAAAAAATAAGTCGTGTTTGTGGATTAATCGACCAAAAGTGTCCAGGTTACCGGGGATAATGGTAATGGTTGTTGCATTATCTTTTTGCAAAATTAGTTTTCTCGGTTACCACTGGTCTACTGCAGAGCTTGATATTGGTAGAAATTTCACCTTTTCATGACATCAATTTTCGTTTAAATATGATTCTTCGTTTGGGCAAAAAAATTAAAAAATCGTTTTTTTCTGCCGACACGACATTTAAACTGGATTTTTCTGCCTCCAAGGAGGCAAAAAAGTGGGTGTTTCTGAGGCTAGGTCGACAAAATAGTCAAAACTAGTCGGTAAAACTATTTTCAAATTTTTCCAATATAGGACCCTACAAGATTATTTCCTGAATGCATAATAGTTATACCTAATGTATTCCATGTTATTCAAATTAAATCCTATACATTCAGGATACGAACTAAAGTTTAACGTCGCCGTCTGTTTTGACTTCTGCCTTGGTTTTGGCCTTGGCTCTGGAAGCTGACTGCTCTGAAGCAAGGTTGCCAAGTTGAAAATATTGGAGGGATGGCTTTAACTGTCGCCTTGGCTACAATGAAAATTGTCAAATTATGGTTTGAAGCTGTATCGTTGATGAAGATCAATTATTATGGATAAACACCAATTAATGAGATTAAATAGTAGACCGACTGAGCTACTTCTTCTGATCCATTTTCTGTCTTTCTCTTTTCATGACTCTTGTACTCCATTGAGCTCTCATCAGATCTTACGTCTCTGGATCTGACTATTTTCAGCTGGTCTGGTAACCACAAGCGGAAGCCACCACCATAACAGCCTTTTTCGCTTTAGCGTCCAATTTATTACCTTTGGGTAAAAGGGTAAACCAGGCTTGACATCCAAAAATTTTGAGCTTACTGAGATCATTTCGCCCATGCCAAATTGTTGATGGTGTTGAACCTCTCGGTAATGCTCTAGTTGGGGTTCGATTGAGCTCGTACACAGAACATTTCAAAGCTTCATTCCATAATGTTTTTGGATTACCTGAATCTATAACTTTAGTTCTCACTTTATCCATCAGCTATTCATTCTTTCAGCTTTCTCGTTCTCTTGTGGAGTATGAGGAATGGTATATTCCATTTTTCCAAGCCTCATCTTTGGTTTTTAATATTTTTATCACCAAGAAATGTGAATAATCATCCAATATAGTTTGAAAGTAATTACCACCATTAATAGTGGCCGGGTTGATTGGTCCGCAAACATCACTATGAACCAGATCTCCCATAGCAGTTGTGGTTCGTCTGCTTTTATCAAATGGTTGCCTGGTTGCTTTTCCCTCCGTACAACCACTGCACATTTTATCAGATTTTGATAAACCTAGCTGCCTCAATGCATCATTGCCTGCATGACCCAATCTTCTATGCCATAAGTCCTTTTCCACTGAAATATATGACCTTGATGAATAGAAGGTTCAACTCTTATGTTAACACATATAGTCCATTTTTAACCTCACAATGCAGCAAAAAATTTCTCCCACTTATGGTTGTACCATTTCCTCCACCCTCTCAGCTAATTCTTCAATCTTTTACTCTCTGGGCCCATAACCTCTTGAAGTTAATGGATGAATAATCTCACTGGAAGCTATTTTGTAAAAGATATAATTGAAAATTACATTTGTGCATTCACAAAATTATTGTAGCGACTATACAAAACTATATACAGGGAAGCCCAACGAATAGTGGAACCTTATTTATGACTTTCCTGGTATATTTTGGGAAAAACGCTAGGACACATCAATTTTTATTTTTAGGGGGACGTCTTTTCGTGTATAACTGTATAATACAGGGTGTTCCAAAAATAAGATATCGCATTACACTTGACATTTTTAAATGGAAACCCCCAATTTTTTTTCTATTTTTGGATTCTTTTGTATAATACAGTTTATACCTATCTTCAACCGTTTTAAAGTTATTTGAATTTTTCATATATTTTTTTTTTTATTTTTTATTATTTATTATTTTCTTTATTCCTGGAAACTTGACGGGGGAGACGTACTTGGACATGTTGGAAAATACAATAGAGCCACGAATAAGCGAAATAATAGAAAATGAGGTTAATTATAATGAAAATTTCATACCAGTCAATTCTAACCAATCATAGGCTTGCATTTTACCATGTTGCTATGGCAACGACCTAATTTTATCGAAAATCACCCTACTCATAATCACGTGACTGAAAAATTGATAAGTGGAAATCTCCCTGGCTTTGCATCTGGATGTAGCTCCCATATGATTACAGTGTTGCCGTCCCCACTCTCCCTAACAATCCCAACCCAACCCAACTTTCACAGACAGAGATAAGGCAAACGGCAACACTGTGGTTGGTGCATGGGAGCTACATCCAGCCGCGAGTGCTTACTGCTTTGACAGCTGTTAAAAACAATGACAAATATTTTTGATAAATGATTTGGCATGAAATTTTCTTGCCGAATCTTCCGCGAGCTCGAATTAAAAATCCGGAAATTTGTTCTCGTTGCGAATTTTTCTCGACAAAATTTCCGGAAATAATTCGAGCTCTGGGAAGATTATAAGTGAAAATTTTCTTCATTTCCAACAAGATGGTGCACCACCGCACTTTGTAGCTCTAGTACAGTTTTTGGACACCCATTTCCCAAATCAGTGGATCGGACGGCGCGGCCCCATTGAGTGGCCACCAAGGTCTCCGGATTTGGGTCCTTCAGATTACTATTACTTTCTTTGGGGACATTTAAAAAGTAAGGTTTTTAGTACGAATCCAGACTCCATCCAAGATCTTCGGGAGCGGATCACGGCGGAATGCAGACAAATAACTCCAGAAATGTGTAAAAATGTTAGGAATAGATTTGAGCAAAATCTTTATTATTGCATGGAGGTAAACGGACACCACTTTCAACATTTATCACCACATTGACTTTTTGACACATTATAGCTAAGTAATTGATTTTTGTTTAAATTTTTTAAATAAACGGTTGAAGATAGGTATAAACTGTATTATACAAAAGTTACTAAAAACTTCATGGAGAATCCAAAAATAGAAAAAAAATTGGGGGTTTCCATTTAAAAATGTCAAGTGTAATGCGATATCTTATTTTTGGAACACCCTGTATTATACAGTCATACACGAAAAGACGTCCCGCTAAAAATAAAAATTGACATGTCCGAGCGTTTTTCCCAAAATATACCAGGAAAGTCATAAATAAGGGTGGGACCTTTTCGTTGGGTATACATATGATGACATGAACACAAATTTAAACATATTCAACATAGACCACGTCGATAAAGTGATTTTTCCTGACTTCAAGAACTGTTTACATTTTTTTAAAAATAAAGTTCAACATTCTGTATCTTAAAAGTAATGCACTTCTGGATCCATGTTTATAATATGGACTTTTTTCCATGACATCAGCTAAGAAATATGCCATTAAATTTAATGTTACTTTTGTAAAGTTTGTAAAGGAGGATTAGACTTAAACCACTGAACTAGGTACTTGCAAAATGTATTCATATAATTCAAGCCAGTTTTCTATGGGTTCAGGTTCATGGTCCTGCAGAAGGTTTATTCCAAGTCTTCGTCAAGGTAATCGTATTCATCGACTTCGTAGTTCTCAGAGCGTTTTCTGCATGCAGGACGCCAAGGTTCGCGTATGCATAGCTCAAGGCCTGAAAAATTAATCATCCATTAATAGCTATGAAATAAAATTCAAAATATCTAGAAACAATATAGATATACACTGTGGGCAAAATTAAGTTAGAACCTAGTTTGATCCTTGATAACTTTTTTGTTTGTTCATGGATTTTGGATATGATATTGGTCAATATATTCTGGATGTTCCTCCAAAAATAAGTTTTCGAATTTTGTACAGGACCGGACGACGTTTTTATAAAATTGGTGCATTTAAGCTCGTTGCAAAAACGAACTGCACTACGTACAGACCAACTGATATATTTTTTGAGAAGGACATTAGTGGGAAAAGGTATCCTGATAATATCAATATTTTAGAACCATAATCTAAATCCATAAACAAACAAAAAAGTAATTAAGTATCAAACTAGGTTCTAACTTAATTTGGCCCACAGTGTAGAATCACTGAAAATTGAATAACCAAGCTTGAGGTTCTTTTAAAACAAATTATAGGAACATTCCCAGTAATTACCTTGCCATCCTTCTCCGGTACATCTAGCACGACGTGGCCAATCACAAACTCTCAATCTGAAGCTGAAATTCAATCCCCTGGGGCATCTTCTCTGGATGGCGACTCCATTGGAACATTGCCAGAAACGGTTGCAGTTGCGATCGGGGAGAAGAACGTCAATCGAATTGTCACTGGGACATGGTGCTGGAAATTAATTAATTTATTAATGATGATATTTTCTTTATCATTACAGAAGTAACTTACGTCCGGAAGAATCCCTTTCTCCTTCACCAGCAACTACACATGCCACAATGGCGAACAAAGCAATGATGATACCTTTCATTTTGGAAGACTGTTTTTGTTTGATACATATTCGATGAAAAACTGCACTTTTTATACAAAAATGATTCTGCATTCAAATCATATCAGGTTTTATCGAATTGATTGTTTAAAGTGGATCAATCTTTCAAAATTTTGATCGAGTTTCATATATGCGGATCGCAGGGTAGTAACATTTTATCGGTCACCCATTGAAATTTCATACGACCGTAGATACAGTATGATTCCAATTACAAGAGGACAAATGGACCAAAAACTTAAAGAAACGACGGCAAAAAGTCATTGCAGAAAAAAGTTTTTGCTTGGTCTAAAAATAACATCTATCGAAAAAGAAAACTTCTAATACAGGCTGTTACAAATTCGAGTGTTTGGTATACATGGGGATCTCGTAAACCGTAAGAGATTCATGGTCGGTTAAATGGAGGCAAAGATGAGCAATTTCAATCTGAAAATTTCAAAGACTTCCGGAGATATCCGATAATAATCGATCTTTTCGAAATCAGATACGAACCCAACTTTTATAATTCACATCTAGATAAGTCTTTGCCCCTTGAAAATAGAGATGCACCATTTTCTTTTTTTTTTTAGTTTTTTTCTACTTTCTTAAACTTGGAGCTTGGAGCTTCTGTAATCAAGTCAAAAGCTTTTATTGTTAGCAAAGAGCAAACAGTAATTTCGAAATGAATTAAAAAAAAGGAACCGTATTTTAAACAAAACTTGAGGATGGGAGTTGAGGAGAACTCGAAACGTACCGGATTTTAATTTCGACCATGCTATCTTGAAAAGCAGAAAAAGTGGTCATGAAAATTCGTTTTCAATCATCTTTTCAAATAAATTCAGGATAAATTAGAAAAGAATTTTTAAAAAATCGGTTATTGTCGGATATTTCCGGAAGTCTTCTTTTTCTGTGCTAGTCAGACCAAACTGGATTGGTCTTATGATAACATACTCCATGAAAACGCGTGTTGGAGACAGAGAATAATAATTAGGTTTTTGTCTCCCTGTATATTTTGATATTTTTTTTCGACAGATGTTATTTTTAGACCAAGCAAAAACTATTGTCAAGTATGACTTTTGGTCGTATCCTTTAATTTTAAGGCTATTATTTGTCCTCTTGTTACACCTATCCGGGGACATACTGTGGACACTTTAAACTAAAAATCAACCAGAATATTCAAACTCGCTCATTCCCCATTTTCTAAAGAAAAGATATTAAAATTTAGCGAAACTCTTCAATTCACATATTATCAACGAATCAAGGCGGCTAACTTTTGAGGTTATTAATTTTTTTTAGATTTACCCCTGATATTTTTATTGAACTATGCGACCATTTTTCGAAAATCTTCACAGTATTCTTAACCTAAAATAATTTTAGTTTTCAGAGGGGCTGAGTTCACTTTGCTGTCACTCAATGAGGAAATACGTTCGCACTAAAAAAATTCAGTTAATAATTTTTTTTAAGATACATATTTCTCTCACCATTATAGTATAATATTTTTACTATATATATTTCAATAACTGGATCTTTTCATACTCTGACTCTATGACCACCAAACATACAGGGTGTCCCAGATCAACTGGTCACTACTTATACAGCAAATACACAAACCATAAATAAGAAGTTTGAGATGGGGAACCCATAACCGAAAGTGCCCCGTTTCCTGTATACAGGGTGTTGTGTTATTCGAGAAAACTAAAATTACACTCCACTGTTTTCTGGACAAAATTTTGTTTTCTTTCAAAATACTCATTCAATTTCCAATGAAAAAAGTCTCATGAGTTTTTTCTCCCCGACAAGTAGAACAGTAGGATTTCCTACTTTTATCAAAACTGAAAATGTTCGGTTATCAGCGCTTTGAAGGACACTAGTATGGTTTTTTGTTTACTCGAAAACGGTGCGTCGGATAGAAAAAACTCAACTGAGCTATTTGATTGGGAATTTGACGAAGTTTCAGAAAAAAATTACTATTGTTGTGAAAAAATTATGTTATACCATTTTTTTTTGAAAAATAATGCACACATGTTCTCCAACTCCGGCCTTGGACAAGGTTTTTTTTTCAAATTGTCAGAAACATGCAATACCATTTAGTATTCAAACCCTGAAAATTTCATCAAATTCGGATGAGCGGTTTTCAAAATAAATTCAGATATTCATTTTTTTTTGAAAAACTTGTACACCCTATATCTAGGAAACGGGGCACTTCTGGCCATGGGTTCCCAATCTCAAACTTCTAATTTATGGTTCCTCTATTTGCTGTATAAGTGGTGACCTGTTGATCTGGGTATATCTTTTAATAATGATAAATATTTTGCTGACCCAACAAATCTTATTTCTTGCTGCAATAAGTTTTTTATTAGCAGTCAAAAATGTTTACCCATACCTTTACTCTTTACTGCTCATCACAGTAAATTTTTTGGTCTTTAAATAATTGGTTTAGTCCCTCAAAACGAGATGGCTGCATTCTGTCGAATGTTCATCCTGTCGAAAAGATCGTGTACGATCGGAGTACGATCGTCTGGGAGCGGACGTGTGACCACGATTCAAATTGTCGACTCCGGAAAAAGACGACATGTTCCGTTAGCGTGGTGGGGGAGAGCTCGAGCGTCACTGCGTCAAAACTATGGAGGACTATGTCAAAACAACAGCTGTTGGGCGCTGGGAGATTGCATGCTGGCGGGAGCGCAAATGCGAGCTCTGTTGCCAAGCCGTTGTTATCAAACACGTTCGGCTGTTAGTAGTAGGTCGTTATGCTAAATAGCTAGCCGTGGATAATAATTATTATAAATTAGATTATAAAGAGAAAGAAAACACAATTAAATTATTTCTGATTGCTCCAGCACATAACAAAATCGTTATAATTCTTTGTTTTTTTTACAAGTTTCCTCTTATTGCTTTGTGGATGATCAAATCATGATTACGATGTATATTTTCAACATGTCTGAAAAAAATTAGAGTTGTGACTGATGATGGGTGTATCATATTAAAGGAATCCAAGTAATTCAATGAGTTTATTTTGAAATACATAAGATGAAGATACCGGGTAGGGTTGCAAATACAGGTTCAAAAATGAGGTGATTTCAAAATAGGTATTTTGATGAAAAGGGTGGTTCCTTTTAATCTTTCTATACAAGGTGTAAAAAATAGTGTAGAAAACTCCGGGATTGATATTTTTGTATAGTATTGATAAAAATAAGAAGATAGGTTCTTATAAACATAAGTATGTCCTGCAAATATTTGTTTTTTTTTTTTTTAATAAATATATATATATATTATTTTTTATGTAAAAGTCAATGAATATTAGCAAAGATGGTTATTTCATTGAAAGGGGGTAGTTTTTCCGAGGGTTTTATTACTTTCATTAGTCTCTGGAGTTTTGTACAGTATTTTTTCACACCCTGAATGAGTATAATAAATTACATAAAGGAAAAGGTAGAGTGTGTATAGTCGTTGGAGGGCGGTTCTGTGTTAAGTGACCTCATTGTTTTAAGTGGCAGTGTCGGAATGACTACACTCTATCACAACCAAAAGTCACCAAAAGTAAAACAAACTACACGTGATAAGACATAGAGAAACGATTGAGCCTTTAGCACATGTTATGGTTTATCCCACGTGACCTTTCATTCGTTTCCTTTGTCTGATCACGTGAGGTTTGTCTACATTGGGGACCACTGAGTTATAATTATGGAGGACTATAACTAGGAGACGAATCGACATAGGACTACTAATACATATATCTAATAATAACTATATGGGAAGCAATTCTACACGCTTGATGTCAGGATGAGATAGAAGATCCCGTTGTTCTGTGTATTTTTCGCATAAGTCTATCCTTTTCTATCGCCTGGGGACAGTCCTCCATAGCCCTAATCCATAAATCAATAGTGACTTGTGAGTTATGGATTATAACTCACTAGTGGGTTATTTTTGACACTTCCCACATAGCCAAATAACATTAAAATGATGTCAATCTAATGTCATGCCCAAAAACTTCCATTTGGGAAATGACGTTAAACTGATGACATCAGAAAAACGATTAATCTGTATAGCAGATGACATTAGTTTTCAAAACGTTATTGTATATATGCGATGTTTCTGATATATCTTTATAATAATATATAATTATGACCTATTTTCAACTTGATTGCAACATAATATGCTTATAAAAACGTCAGTAATGACGATATTAGGTGAATAAATGTTTTTTGAATTTTGAATTTGAATTTGAATATTTTTATTTGCATATATCTGACGATTTTCTGTCTCGAAAGTAACTTGACGATTACCTGTTTCCTGTTTCTAATATTGTAACAATCAAAATTTATGTATTGATCCGACAATAGTTCCAAAGCTCATAGCCAAAAGAGATAGGTATACCAATATAAATAAAGGAGTACCTACTGATCAATGTGAAAAAACAAAATCACTGAACTCAGTTATAGATTTCTGATATTATATGTATCAAGTTGAAAAATATGATTAGCGACTCTGTTTTATTCTAGTTTCAAAGTTGCCCTTTGTCTATATTCGTGCTTATCTTGGTCTTGGTTATGAATAGACCTATTAACCTTGCCTGAATAAGTACTATACTTCTAATGTAAGGGATTCAAAAATGAAAAACTGCATTACAAAACAAACTATATTGTAGCAAGTTTCGCTATAGAAAACACTTGTCCAGTTTTAATTTATTTATTCAAGCCACTAAAGCACACTCACAACCACAAATACCTATGTTCTTCACAATCAGAGCTTATTTATGTTTCGCGATCAAAATCTGAGCTGCTTAACTTAAATGACGGATCTCATTATATACCCTCGCCAGGATTGAAAGAACATTCCCGTGATTCGTAGAACAGCGCAGAACGTTCGACGCCATCTAGCCT
Organism: Orchestes rusci; assembly: GCA_958502075.1. NCBI lineage: Eukaryota > Metazoa > Arthropoda > Insecta > Coleoptera > Curculionidae > Orchestes > Orchestes rusci. The sequence continues at coordinate 3,862,193 of OY293313.1, read as the reverse complement.
CGCTAGAATTGACCTGAAGCCAATCGATTCCAAACGATTCTACACTTAAACGTTCGTCGCCTTCACCATGCACTGAACAATATTTCGTCACAATATTTCTTTATTCAAAACACAAAAATAGAATACATAATATAGACTATATCGGGCCAAAGTAGAGCATGCAACAGCCTAATATTAGATAAAAGTTCTGATTCTGCATCACTTATGAAAGAAGTCATGGTGCATTCAAAAACTTCAATCCATTTGTGTTTTGTGTCCTGGCGATTTTTGTAAAAAAATTGTTTAGCGTCCTTTTATCACGTCTATAAAAAGTTAAAAATGGGTTTGGTTAATCTCCAGAATGTTGATCGAACGAAGAAAACGGTTAATGTGACATGCGAAAAACTCAAGAATACACTTCACGTTAGAAATATTATTGTGCATACAATAAATAGCGGGTATACGAATCACTATTTGGTTTTGGTAGCTTCAAGTGTACATTCTGGAAATACAGGGTGTCCCACCAAGGGTGGCCACCGGCCATATCTCAGAAACTACTGGACCTAAAAGTTCAGGAAAAAAAAAATTATCACCAAAGTGGCCACGAGAAAATGATGGGAAATATTGATAACTTCGAAATTTTTCTGCTAGGGGGCGCAATCAAAGCTTAAATATTAAAATTCGAAATTTCTCCGGAAATTCTCAGATTGAGGTATATCTTTATCAACATGGTTAGAAAACCTAGACAATTTCACGTCTTTTTGGTACAGGGCTCATTGGCGTACCGATCTTCGTGTGAGTAGGGGAAGGTAGTGAAAGTGTAATTGTTCAAGTAGCTGTAACTTATAAACTACTTGTCCGATTTTGTTGCGTATAGGCTTGTTTGGAAGATAAATGTGAGTACTTTCGTATATCGTATCCAGTGATGCGTGATTGTCTCCAGAAAAGTTGCTAGAAGGCGTAATTTGAATTAAAAACTGTTATTTTCGTTTCACCGCAAAAATTTAAATGGTACGGTATAATTCTGATAACAGAATCGAAATGAAGATTAAATTTACAAGAAAAAAAAAAAAAAAAAAAACCCTTAAAAACCTTAAAACATTAAATTTTACATAATTTGGACTAGTTATTATTATCAGAATTATACCATACCATTTAAATTTTTGCGGTAAAATGAAAAACACTGTTTTTAATTCAAGTTGCCCCTTCTAGCAACTTTTCTGGAGACAATCAATCATCACTGGATACGATATACGAAAGAACTCACATTTATCTTCCAAACAAGCCTATACGCAACAAAATCGGACAAGTCGTTTATAAGTTACAGCCACTTGAACAATTACACTTTCACTACCTTCCCCTACTCACACGAAGATCGGTACGCCAATGAGCCCTGTACCAAAAAGACGTGAAATTGTCTAGGTTTTCTAACCATGTTGATAAAGAAATACCTCAATCTGAGAATTTCCGGAGAAATTTCGAATTTTAATATTTAAGCTTGGATTGCGCCCCCTAGCGGCAAAATTTCGAAGTTAAAAATATTTTCCAGCATTTTCTCGTGGCCACTTTAGTGATCATATTTTTTTTCCTGAACTTTTAGGTCCAGTAGTTTCCGAGATATGGCCGGTGGCCACCCTTGCTGGGACACCCTGTATAACTAAAATTTTCATGTCGTAAATTTTTGTTTCATTTCAACTATGTCAAAACAGTTTTGTACCTGAAAAGACAAAATCCAAACAAATTATCAATCAATTTTTGAATTTTTTGCTGCTTCGCCCTGAGATTCGAAGTTTTTGTATTGCATAATAAGAACCAATTTTTATGCGATTCTCATCATGTGACAAGACCTCTCAACATATTTTTAAAATAGATAGACGCGCATAAAATGAATCCCTCATAATCAGTCACCCCCCAACCATTTTCATTCCCATTGGGCATCATAACCCTAGTTATTTTTTCCGAAAGTAGTAAATTCTCTTGTGCTCTCAGTTGCAATTATAATATGATGAAGCCTAAGAAATGTTATTGAGCAATCCACCCTAAAAACTTTCAATGCAATTTAGTGGCGTTTTGGTACACGACGGTGGTGGTGGACGATGTTCGAAGCTCAGTAGTCAGATTAGCAATGTTTTGAAAATTACATCAAATCACTCTCAAAACATCCCAGTAAAAATTTTGCAACAAACAGAAGTGTATTTTTTTTTTAATTTGATTGATTGATATGATTTACAAGATTTTTTTGGGTATTTCGCCACACATCAAATAACAATCAAACTAGTGTTTATGACACAAAATGTCACTTTTACTGACAAATGTGTGTCATAAACACAAAAAAACAATTTTACTGAAAAATCACACAAAAACGAACTTGAATTTGAATTTTATTATTCTTTTTTTAAGGTTTCACTGACGACGGAAGCAGATTTGTTTCCAAAACGTTCGATATTGCTTATGTCCAACACAGCTCAGCGGTCACAGCAGCTGGGTAAATTTTGACAGTTTAGTGTGCAAAACTGTCAAAGTTTGTCCAGTCGCTGTCACCGCTGAGTTGTGTTGGACATAAGGATTGATAGGTTTTATTATTTACTAATAGATTTTTTTTCAGGTAATATAGAAGGTCTGGTTTATAAACACTAGTTTGATTGTTATTTGATAGGGTGTGGCGAAATACCCAAAAAAATCTTGTAAATCATGGATGCGCCACGAAACTACACAGCATATCTGATTGATATGAGTACACCAAAGCCTAATCTACAGACTACATTGAAAACACACTGCTTATTACCATTTTATATGATATGTCTTATTATGATATCTTAAAATTATCACGTTTTATGGTACCTAAATAAATTAACACGTGAATTTGGAAAGGTCTTTCTGAGATTGATTGCAGTAATTGCTCAGTCCTGCTCACTTTTCGTGAGTTTTCAATCATGGAAAACACGAACTGAAACACTCGGGACTAGAGGACTCTGAAATAAATATATACCTAGATGTTTTGTTTTATTTTTTGCCAGATATGCACATTCGTGTTAGGGGGACGATATTATACCTAAATTTGCAATTTCCTTTACATAAAAAGCAAAATTGCCTAGTACGTATATACCTATACAGAGTTTTCTGTAACTTGGGATCATTAAATAGGTATATATTTTTTTCTTAGGTGATGGAACCAATACAAAATTATATACCTAGTATTGCACGTCGCTTTATTTGCACGTCTAAAAAGAATCACAACTCACAACATGGAAAATAATCCACAAATCCAATGCCACAAAACAAAATATTCGTGTGATCTACTCCATCCATCCATTTACATATCACCGGGCATTCGACTTGTCCCCTCCATCCTCCATTCGACAAAATCCCATATACGTATAATAAGTATATGCAAAATCCCCATTCGACAATACCCCAGAGCATATTGTCGAAACTTCCGAACCCGAACGAACGACCGTTCGTCGACAGTCGACAGGATGGACATTCGACAGAATGGACATTCGACAGAATGGAGATTCGACAGAATGGACATTCGACAGAATGGAGATTCGACAGAATGGACATTCGACAGGATGAACATTCGACAGTTTGAGGCGGTCCCCTCAAAACTCGTCTCTTCGCTAGTCTTAGCAAAGCTGGTTATATCAGTCATTTTCGTGATTGTTCGTGATATCCTGACCAATGAGAGAAGAGAGGGGGAAGAAAACGTGGTCGCCATGACACCTCTCTCTGAGTCCGGATCTGGAGCGAATCGTCTTGGTTGTTGCCAGAACAATACTTTGACTTTTCGCAGTATTCATCATAACAATCCATTCTATAGTTTTCTTTTAAAGCTAAACCTTAGAGTTTTAATTTATTCATTTTTGGTTGCCAAAAACTACAATGTATGCTAAAATGGCGAATGCGCTTTCAAAAATATATCATTATCCACAACTTTTTCCGGGGTCATTTTGTCGTAAAAAAAAGGCCCTAAAGGGCAAGACCCTAGAGGATTTCGAGTGTAATCTTTTGGTTCAGTATTCTGCATACTGCTCTTAAACAGCCCTGAAAAAATCAGCTTACCCTCGCGGATTTTTTTGCAAAATCATAAATGCCTTGGACTAAAACATAATTAAATAAAATTTGGTACAGTTACTGAACATTTTAAGCTCTAGGTACCTTATAAATGGAAACTTCCCAGTTTCCCAGTAAACACATATGTGACTTTGATGTAACATTTATGTAAATTTGAAGTAATTATATGACTCCCACAATAGTTTTTATGTAAAAATTATGTAACCTTTGGATCTATCATTATAGCATAAATGTTAATGTAAAATACGTGATGTAACATCAAGGTGTACATGAAGTACATACATTTTACATAATCGAATGGATGTCTCTATTGCATAAGCGTTTCATGTCAATATTATGTAAATTTTATATAAACATGTGACATTAGAAAATCGACAACGCAGCTTCCCCCAACAGAGTAGAAGTAGAAGCCATTTTGTCATTTTGTTCGTGTTCTGTGACCTTGAACATAGTATGATTTGGAAACATGCGTTTGGGGAGACTCGTTTTGAAAGTTGGTAATTTTTCGAAAATTTGTTGTTACGCTGATAATGGTCAATAACAAAAATACTAAACATAAAAAAAAATACAAAATTAACATCATCATTCCCGGACACCATGTATATACTTATGTGAAGATTTGAAAAATGGCGAATTCTTTTAATTCAAGGGGTGTAGTTCTTGATTTTTAGTTAAAAGTAATCAGCATTATAGTTGATTAATTATTCCTTATGAAATGTATGATTGATACTACTATTATACAAACAATAATCTTTCAAACATGTGTGAGGCGATAATTTTGAACCATAAACAATTGCTACGATAAAATCTGAGAAAATAATCGTGTATGAATACAAAATTGATATTTTTTACGGAATAAACATCAGAAAAAAACATCTTCCAAAATGAAAGGTATCATTATTGCTTTGTTCGCCATTTTGGTATGTGTAGCTGCTAGCCGAGAAAAAGTCCGTCGGAGTAGGTAATTTAATTTGTAATATTTTTAAAGTTGATTGATACTGACTGACTTTAGAAAATCTATGCAAGCAAAGTTAACCTAAAAAATCTGCAGCCCCTTGTCCTGAGGACCAGTCAATTGACGTTTTGCTCCCTGACCGAAACTGCAACCGTTTCTGGCAATGCTCCAACGGAGTTGCCATTGGAAGAAAATGTCCCAAAGGGTTGAACTTCAACTCCAGATTTGGGGTTTGTGATTTGCCACGCCGTGCTAGATGTACTGGAGAAGGATGGGAAGGTAATTATCAATTTGTATTAATAATTATAAATATATAATCATGTGTTGCGAATTTCGGCTAAGTTAACAATGTCCAACTTCCACTAATTTATTTACTAACAATTATTTATGTACAGTCACTTATTTAACATTTTTCGTTCACAAAAGTAATGCAACGATCGCTAAATCACAACTAACTGATGGCGGCAGTGCCCACCATTATATTATACTCTGATTAACGAATAGCGCTGAAATAATGAGAATTCATTGATAGATGTCGAAGCTTCTAGTATAATAGAGAAGGTTCTCGAAAGTACGATGACAGCTCACCGTAGACCTTTGAATTCGTGGACCGATTTGACTGTCCCACATTCATACAGATCATAATTCTATATCTCTTGAAATAGAAGAGTTAAGGAGACTTCATCAAGAATAATCGATAAATACTTCTGAAACAGAGCCCCTGTAATTTTGAATATGCCAGAAAGATACACTTCAGATTTGTCCTGATTCGACTAAGATGACGTGTTCTTGAGTTAATATACCAAAAATAAAACCTATAAGTGAGAATGCCAACTATTTTTCTTCTTCTTTACCACAATCAGCTGACAAGTTGAATAAAGTGCATTACAAATCACAAATAATACGATGGACGAGGACTTCAAAAATATTAAAAAGAAATATATATGTATATCTGATGTGGTGTGGATCAATCTTTATGCCACCCGCTACCTGAATATATTTTAGAGTTAGACTTGTCAGTTAGACATAGAGAATTAGTAGTCAATTTGTGTAGAATAAAGACTATAAAACATAACATGGCGCAGTCGCGATACTAATCCTACGTATTCTGATGATAAAATGCCGAAAAGTAACAGAAGAAAGTCTCAAATCAGTGAAGAGAATCAAATTTCACTGGAGAATTCATTATCTGAAACACGACAGCAGGTTAAATCTTTAGAAGATGGTATGAAGGAGATCCAAAAGTCAATGGAGAAGATTATTGAACTCCAAAGTAAAGAAAACTACCCTACAAATCATCATTCAAGTAACATCTCCATTCATGAGCTAGAAAATATCGAGAAAAATGATTCTATTCCCCAAAGAATCATGGGAAATATTCCCATTCCGGAGAAATTAGCCGAGACTTTTTCGTTTGCTGAATACAAGGACTGGCGAAGCAAATTTGAGAACTATTTAATGTTCCAAGGTTTCCAGAACAATTTCAACAAACAATCTACTGCTCTTCTGATATCACTACTCAATCAGGACGTTCTAGATGTGGTACGATCCATACTTAAAATAGATGATTACAATCATGCGAACACTACACACATCCTAGACAAGTTGGAGAACTATTTCAAGAAAAAAGAAAACTCTAGGATAAGGCGAGGAGAGTTTATGATGCGCAGACAGCAAAATGGAGAATCTTTTACGAGTTTCTATAGACATAAAATCAAACTTTTCCAATTGTCAGAACCCTGCAAACATTGCTACGAGAGAAGTCTTTCAGATCATATTATTGAATCACTCTTTGATACAGATCTAAGGAAGAAATGTAGAATGCTGCCGGAAAATGCAAATCTAGAAGATATAGTACGACTTTGTGAAGCAGAAGAGGTAGCATCATTGGAAGAAAACTCAAAGAAATCAATATACAAGATAGAAGAAACAAGAGTTAGTGAATCAAAGCAGAGTTCAAAACCCTCTCGCATATGTCCAAGATGCAATAAAAATTGGCATTCAAACTTGAAAGAATGTCCAGCTAGAAATGTAACCTGTGACAAGTGTAAAATCAAAGGACATTTTTCTAAGTATTGTCGTAGCAAATTGATCAAAAGTCTCATACCCGAGCAAGAAGAAGAATCAACAAATATTGGACATTTACGCTTGACATCCATTGACAATAAACAAATAGATGACAAACATCGTCAAATTAAGGTTAGAGTAGAGGTACAGGGTCAATCAAAAGTACATCAGTTTTTCCATGATGCTACACCTGACACAGGTGCAGAAGTTTCAGTAGCAGGAGAAGAATTTATGAAGAATTTCTATGATGTGGAGTTACAAATATCAAACTTGAAGATAGAAGCAGCAAACTCATCAAGGATATCAGTTCTTGGACAAATACAATGCAAGATATTATATGGAAGAAAAATATCATATGTCAATGTTATCATATGCAAAGGTGTTAAGGAATTTCTATTAGATAGAAGAACTTTGATAGATTTGGCAGTGATTCATCCAGAATTTCCAAAGCAGTTACCAGATGCAGTTAGTTCAATAAACATATTGGATGACATTCCTGAGAATCCTAATTTTGAACAACGTGAACGAATTCGTCTGTCTTTGTTGGAACGATATTCAGATATATTTGAGAACACTTCTACATTAAGATCAATGGTGGGAAAGCCTGTTCATATACACTTGAAAGAAAATGTAATTCCTTATTCAATATCTTGCCCAAGAAAAATACCTTACGCTTGGCAAACTGAAGTCAAAAATGAATTGGATGAAATGGTCAAGAAGAAAATTATATGTCCAGTTGATGATACTCCTAGTGATTTTGTCAGTCCTATGGTTATAGTACAAAAACCAAACGGGAAAATTCGCATCTGTGTAGATTACACTATGTTGAACAAATATGTACGAAGACCATTACACCCCTTCCAATCTCCATGGGATGCAGTTTCAAATGTGAATAGAAAATCAAAATACTTTTCTACACTTGATGCCACTAATGGATATTGGCAGATGCCGTTAGACCCTGAGAGCCAGAAGTTAACAATCTTTCTAACGCCATGGGGTCGATATCAGTTCATGAGAGCTCCAATGGGACTAGTGAGTTCTGGAGACGAGTTTTGTCGAAGAGGTGATGAGGCACTAGCTGGTATTGGTAATTTGATAAAAGTAGTAGATGATATTTTGCTTCATGATGAAACTTTTGAAACCCACTGTAAAAGAATTATTGAAGTACTTGAACGATGTAGATCTAGGAGCATTTCACTCAATCCGCATAAATTTACTTTCGCAGAGTCAACAGTTTCCTATGTTGGATATCAAGTTGGTAAAGATGGCATCGACGCAGATCCTGAAAAAGTGAAAGCTATACAGAACTTTCCAAAACCAAAAAATCTGAAAGATCTCCGATCATTTATGGGTTTAGTGAATCAACTAGGCAGTTTTTCTTCTGAAATAAGTGCTTCTGCCTCACCTTTGAGAGATCTTTTGAAGAAAAAGAATAAATTCTTATGGACAACGAATCACGATGAAGCTTTCAAAAAAGTGCGTTCTGCGTTGGTCAACCCACCTATATTAGCACACTATGACCAATTGTTAGAAACTGAATTACATGCCGATGCATCACGCTTAAATGGTATTGGCTATGTTATTTTGCAAAAACATGGACAAATGTGGAAACTTGTACAGTGTGGCTCCAGATTTTTATCAGAGACAGAATCAAGGTATGCAATGATCGAAATCGAATTATTAGCAATCACATGGTCTGTACAAAAATGTAAACTGTATTTAGTAGGCTTACCGGAGTTCAGAATTATTTCAGATCACAAACCATTGATTCCAATTTTGAATAGCTATACTCTGGATAAAATAGAAAACTGCAGACTCCGAAGGCTAAAAGAGAAGTTGTCAGTTGTTTCAAAGCTGAATGGCGTAAAGGCAGTTACCATGTGATGCCTGATGCTTTATCCCGTTCTCCAGTAACGCATCCTTCGACAGAGGACCTGTTAGCAGAAGATTTGACAGAAGATATAAGAGCTATACTGGTTCAACAGATTGAGTCAATCAATGAAAAAGATTCTGCTTTTCATGATCCGTCCTTGGAAAAGCTTCAAGAGATAGCTTTAAGTGATACAGATTATCAAGACTTAGTAACTCAAATTGTGAATGGCTTTCCAGAAAATAGAAAAAATCTAGCAGACAATCTCAAGCCATTTTGGAATATAAGAAAAGATTTGACAATTGATGATGGCCTCATCTTGAAAGGATGTCAAATTTTGATACCAATGAGAGCACGAAGAATTGTTCTAGAAAGATTACATGATTCTCACCAAGGCATAGAGAGAACTTTGCGTAGAGCCAGAAGTGTAGTATATTGGCCAGCAATGACTTGTATTAAAAATTTGGTGGAATCATGTGAAACTTGTCAAAGTTTACGACCATCTTTACAAAAAGAACCAATGATGTACGATCCTCTTCCTCAAAGACCATTTCTCGATGTCTCGACTGATCTTTTCTCTTGTGCTGGCAAACATTATCTTGTGTATGTTGACAGACTTTCTGGATGGCCGATAGTTTGTCATTACGGAAACAAGGATCCAAACAGTTCCTTAATCATCAAAGATTTGAAGAAAATTTTTTCAGATACAGGAGTTCCTATCAGACTTCGATCAGACAATGGTCCTCAGTTCAGCTCCTACGAGTTTAAATCGTTTTTAGAAGACTGGAATATTCGTCAAAGCCCATCAACTCCATACTATGCTCAAAGCAATGGACATGCAGAAGCAGCAGTGAAGGCAATGAAGATGTTAATACTGAAGTGTACAGAGTCTGGAAGATTAGATGGAAGCAAATTTTGTGCTGGACTTCTGGAATGGAGAAACACACCAAAGGAGAATGGAATATCACCAGCACAAATTCTGTATGGACAAAATTTGAGATCATTAATTCCCGTACATCAAAAATCTTTTGACAAAAAGTGGAATAACATTTCTGATATGTGTGACCAAAATTATGCACAAAGAAAGGAATATCAAGCAAAAATATACAATAGAAATTCTAAGGAGCTCAAAACAATTCCAAAAGGATGTAAAGTCAGGATTCAAAACCCAATAACAAAATTATGGGATCGAGTTGGAATAGTAACCGAAATTGGGAAATATCGACGTTACATCGTAAAACTTCCTAGTGGCAGAGTTCTTATAAGAAATAGGAAGTTTCTCATACCATGCCGATGCCGCCAGGATGGAGGGGAATGAAGAGAGACGTCGATGGGGAGATGATGTGGTGTGGATCAATCTTTATGCCACCCGCTACCTGAATATATTTTAGAGTTAGACTTGTCAGTTAGACATAGAGAATTAGTAGTCAATTTGTGTAGAATAAAACATAACAATATCAAGACAAAAAAAAACAAAAAACAAGTGCAAATGGTCAAAATCCGAAAGCATCGCAAGGATCTTTGTGACGCTTCCAAATTTACAGTTTCAAAAGTATTCTTCGAGGGATGCCTGAAGTCTCCATAACTCTATTTCAAAAAATTTGGAAAAAATATCTATATGAAAGGGTTAGGAAATTTTCCAAGTAACTCGATAGAGGCATCCATTTGGTAGGTTTGCATTTAAAAACTTCGAAAAAACTTCAAAAACACTTTTAACTTTCATATTATATGACATATCATGTGGTCGGCTAGAGCAAATTTGATTGATCCCAGGCAAATGCAAAAGAAAGATCAGATTTTCCTCTTTGAAACGAGCCAAAGAACAGTCAAATCGAAATAAATGAATCACCCTGTACATAGGTAGTAGTGATCCATTTCGAATGAAAAAATTAAATGGAAAGAGGGGTCGAGTAGACCTCATTTTGAAGGTCTTCTCATCCTTACTACACCCTGAAAGTTTGAAGTAGCTGTCACGTTCTGATTTTTTAATTTAAAGCCAGATTTTTTCACTTATAATCTCCCTAGAGCTCGAATTATTTCCGGAAATTTTGTCGAGTTGCGAGTTTTCTTGAAAAAATCGCAACGAGAACAAATTTCCGGATTTTTTATTCGAGCTCGAGGGAGATTCGGCAAGAAAATTTCATGCCAAAACTGATCATTGGAAAAAACATAACCCAGGACTCACCTCGCATTTAGTGGAAGAAACCAACGGCTCCTTACTCTACTCGCCATTGAGAAAGAAAGAAGGGAATCAGGATTTTATAAAACATTTCGAAGTTATAACCAATCTTGTCCATAATTGATAACATTGCAACTTTGTATTGGAAGTTGAAAATAAATCATTTATCAAAAATATTTGTCAGTGTTTTTAACAGCTGTCAAGCACTCGCGGCTGGATGTAGCTCCCATGCACCAACCACAGTGTTGCCGTTTGCCTTATCTCCGTCTGTAAAAGTTGGGTTGGGTAGGGATTGTTAGGGAGAGTGGGGACGGCAACACTGTAATCATATGGGAGCTACATCCAGATGCAAAGCCAGAGTGATTTCCACTTATTAATCTTTCAGTCACGTGATTATGAGCAGGGTGATTTCCGATAAAATTAGGTCGTTGCCATAGCAACATAATAAAATGCAAGCCTATGATTGGTTAGAATTGACTGGTAGGAAATTTCCACTTATCAGAATCAGAATCAGAATCAGAATCAGAATAAGCTTTATTGTCACAAAACCAAAACAGTTTCACAGACAAAGCACAATACTAAGTAAGACTTAAAACTACCTTCGATGTAAAAGAACAGTACAAAATTTAAAAGACTACCTAAAAACAACAAAATAACATAAAAAAAAAAAACAGGGATTCTATATACACTCAACTACAATAAAAAATGTATTGGAACTAGTCACACAACTTGTTTTCATAAAAATCGTCTAGAGTATAAAATGCTTTCTTTAATAAAATATCACGTACAGATTTCTTGAATTTAGATAGACTAGATAAGGTTCTAAAATTTTTGGGTAGGTGATTAAACATTTTGATAGGTTCATAAATAACAGATCTTTTTGACAATTTGGACTTTGGTAGGGGCAGAGGCAACATATGTTGCTGACGAGTGGTGTATCTCTCATTTCTATTTTCAATGTCCTTTCTGTAACAAAAGATGAGGCACACAGATTCCAAAATATAAATGCATATAAGTGTAAGGATTCTACATTCCGGAAAAAGTGCCCTACACGACTGTCAAGCACTCGCGGCTGGATGTAGCTCCCATGCACCAACCACAGTGTTGCCGTTTGCCTTATCTCTGTCTGTGAATGTTGGGTTGGGTTGGGATTGTTAGGGAGAGTGGGGACGGCAACACTATAATCATATGGGAGCTACATCCAGATGCAAAGCCAGGGCGATTTCCACTTATTAATCTTTCAGTCAAAATCGCCAAACCTCTCTGGCAACCAAACAGCTTTTTTGTTCTCAAAAACAACTAAAATTTTTTGTCCGTATACATGGTTTCTAGTGGGCAAAAGTTTGCTATTTTGAATGGCACGCCAACTTCCAAATATATAAGTCTAACTGTTTCAAATGACAAAACCCCCACAAAGTTCGCAGCTGCAATTGATGTCATAATTCAAATCCATAAAGAAACCACATGTATAACTAACTTACCTCACGTATTTGACAAAAATATAAAACTTGATCGAAAAAGTTGATAAATTCACCAAATTCGTTCATATTTCGAAAAAACCATCAAAAGGTAGACTCTTTTGAAACATTCCGTTAACACTGGCGTGAATCTTCATCGAAGCAGGTACTACACCCAAACCCATCAACTTGCTCCTTTCTGTTTACAGCACGATTGCTGACCTGGTGACGTCACAAGTGGTTTGGAATGGTACGACCACGCCCCAGGTCTCGCTAAGTTGCCTGAGACGGTCCTGGTTCGCACATAAAAATGCACTTTTTTAGTTTTAGCTTCTTGACTTGAGCATTCGAAATAAAAACTATGTCAGTTTTCAAGTATTGTTTGTTCAAGTAGTTTACAAAAACAATCGAAATATGCAAGAGCTTTTGTTTATATACAAGTATACGTTGCTGAAACATACTAATAACACATAAAAACGGTGTAAAAATATCACAATTTTGATCAATGACATATTGAGACTTATTTATTTACACACACTATTCATGTATGTATATGTACCCTGTATAGGTGAATAAATAAAACAAAATACACCGCTCCAACCATGAACGTGTTCTCGGAGAAATGGTCAAGGACCTCTCGAAGACCGCAACTCTGTTTCAAAAATATCGAGATTTGAACTTGAGCAAAAATTTCCATGTTGCAATGCAACTGTCCAGCACTTTATTTTGTATCTGAATTTATTCCACTGCGCTTGAGCAATGCGCTCAATGTTAACTATTACAAAGTGCTCAACAATTGAAAAGGTATACATTAGGTGTAAAGACAAAAATTAAGGAAAATATGAATATTATTACTCGACATTATCTTATCGGATTTAATGCCTGCATTTTTGAATTATTGATAGGGGACCCCAATCAGTACATTTAATCGATTCAATTATTTTGCAAAATATTTCCATGTCAAGTAGATCAATCTTCTAAATCCACGGATTAGTGACCTTTTCTTCTATTTCATTTTCTCACGTACCCTTATCAAAGATTATTGGATATTTTAATCGAAGTCACACACTTAAATTGAGACAAAAATCCATTTTCTATACCCAAAACCATGAATTCAATTGTCAATAATTAAATGCTGATTGATGGTTAATTATTGACTAAATATTATCAGGGGTGAACTCAACATTTTCTTCAAATCAATAAATCTTGATTTATAGCACGGTAAATAAATAAGTGTACATAAAATCATAAATATTTTATTGAAGTATTTATAATCTAGAAATATATTACACATATAACACTCCGGGAGGTGACATAATTTGTCTGTTTTCAATATTAAAGTAGATATTGATAGAAGAGGCCGGCTTTGTCTTTGTTTATCGGAGAAATGACAAAATGTCCGCCTGGTTTTGCTTTCTGGCCACACACTATAAACTTTCTTGTCATTGTTTCATGAATAAAACACTTTTGCTACCAGATTGTCATGTTTCAACACAACGTGAACCTCAATACAAATTCATTCAAGTCATTTGTGACGAAAAACTGAAAAAGGAATTATGGGTGTTTGGGATTGGTGATCTAGAAGATTAGCAGTTGAATTAGTTAATTTTTACATGTAATTTTTCGTGAAGCTTTAGAACATTCAGGACATCTACAAAAAAGCTAAGTGGACTAGAGGAAAAGCTGTTGAAGGCCATTCACGATGGAGGGACCTTTTTGCAAAAAGGCCATAAATATATCCATGAAAATATTTTGTTTTTAATACTGAATAAGGAGTGCATTTTGTTCCACATCACCAATTCCGTTGTTTTCCAGTGCTTTGATGTTCTCAAAATGGCGATGACGGCGAAATTCTCAAAATTATTTCAATACCAATAAAACTATAATCGTTTAAGTATTGTCGAAATTATCGTTTTTGTCAATTTTATTATCAGTTGATTGTTGTTTAAGCCATGTTTCAAGAGCGGATGAACCATGATAAGAAATGGAAAATTAACTGTTTGGAATCGTGGTAAACAATAATAGTAAAAATCATTAATTATTTAAAAAAACATTTTTTTTTACATTTGTTCAGGTATTTCGATGTTAACGCCGAATTGTAAAATTTTTCCTTTCACTGAAGCTCAAGCCGAAATGATCATGATCAAAACAACATGCTTTCTGATTATTATAACTAATCAAATAGTTGAGCAAAATCCAAAAAAATACGTTGCGCAATTTTTAATCCTCATGAAACAATACGGAAAAACCCTTACCTTGAGTCCTAAAAACAGATACACTACTCAAACAAACAAACTGCCATGTTTTGATCCACTTAATGGATTTTCATGGGTTTTTCATTATTCCCCTCAAAGAAATACACTTTATTTTCAACATGGTCATTCATATAAACAATTAAAAACTTCCAGACAACCAAAAACACAAAATCCTCCATCGTTATCATTCCTAATCCCAAGATCGCTCAATTAATCCCCAATTAGCGCATGTTTGCCTTAGTTGCCTTGAAAAATTCGGCATTAGCCCCCTAATCCCCCTAGATTAATCGCACCTTAATAAAACCCCGTACGACTGGAAACTGAACAGTTTTTTGATATTATTTTTGCAAACGACACGTCTTTTAACTTCGGTAGAGAGAAATTTGACCAAAGTATTGAAAGATGTTCAAATTTGTGCTGATGGGTTTTTGGGCTGTGGCCCTGGCCCATGAGTCAGTTGATCCTGGACCAACACGTATGTATGTACTGATAATTATCTGGAAATGAGCCCCTTTTTTCAGCCCCCTGTCCCTCGGACAACTCCGTACAAGCCTACTTTGAATCGAACGACTGCGCCAAATTCTGGCAATGCTCCAATGGGGTTGCCTACCTGATGCCCTGCGCCCCTGGAACCCACTGGGAACAGTCTTTGTGGACTTGCGTTCATATTGCTCAGTCCAGTTGTACTGGACAAGGATGGAGTTCGACTACAAGCACGACCTCTACAACTACCACTACAACCACTCAGGCTCCTACCACTACCACCACCACTCAAGCCCCTACCACTACCACCACTACGCAAGCTCCTACTACTACTTCCACTACTCAAGCCCCTACCACTACCACTACCACGCAAGTTCCTACTACTACTTCCACTACTCAAGCCCCTACCACTACCACTACCACGCAAGCTCCTACTACTACTTCCACTACTCAAGCCCCTACCACTACCACTACCACGCAAGCTCCTACCACTACTACCTCCACAACACAAGTGCCTACGACAACAAGAACCACCACGCAGGCTCCTACCACTACTACCACAGAAACCACTACAACCACTAAGACTTCCACACAAGCCCCAACCACACCTTCCACTCAAGCCGCCACCACAACTACAGAGGCTCCAACTACAACCACTGAGGCTGCTACTACCACAACACAAGCCACCACCACAACTACAAAGGTTCCAACGACAACCACCGAGGCGGCTACCACCACACAAGTCACTACAACCCCTAAGGCTACCTCACCAGCCCCAATCACTACCACCACTCAAGCCGCCACCACAACTACAGAGGTTCCAACCACAACACAGGAACCTACCACTACCGAACAATCTCCTGTAGCTCCTGGAGAATGTCCCGCAGTAGACGGACCTGATTCAGTCTATTTTCCCGATGAAGATTGCACGAAATTCTGGCAATGCTCCAATGGAGTTGCTCATCAACACTCTTGTGCTGATGGTTTGCATTTCAACCCCACTTTGAATGTTTGTGATTGGCCTGAAAATGCTGGATGTGGCGCTGAACCAACAACCACTGAGGCAGACACAACTACAGCTGAAGAAGATACTACCACTGTTGAGCCTACCACTAATAAACCTACCACGGTGAAGCCTACCACTGCTGAGCCTACCACGGCTAACCCCACCACTTCTGAATCTTCCACGGCTGAACCTACCACGGCTGAACCTACCACGACTGAGCCTACCACGGCTGAACCTACCACTGCTGAGCCTACCACTGCTGAACCCACTGAACCTTGGAACGAGGGTACCACTGCTGGACCAACTGAACAACCATCCGATGAAATTACCACCTCTTCCGGAGAAATAACCTCTGAAAAACCCTCCGGCGAAACTACCACGCCCAACTATTCCACCACTGAAGATAATGATGACAGTGGTAGTGGCCACTCAACCACTGAGCCTCCCGTTACAGTGCCCGAGTGCAGACCACCTCCTCCAACTGTTTGCGAATGTACTTGCGGTCCTGCTGACGAGTCAACTACCACCTCTGTTTGGACCACATTGAGACCCACCACTCAAACTGAGGATGCTGGAACTACTGACAAGTTCACTACCACCTCTGCTTGGACCACATCGAGACCTACCACTCAAGCTGAAAATGCTGGAAGCACCACTGAAGCTGGTGAAGATGAAGTAACTACTACTGAAGCTAGTTCAGATGATGAAGATACTACCACTCAAGAACCTTCTAGTACTGAAAAATCCAGTAGTGCTGCTGCTACCACTCAAAAATCTACCACCGAAAATGGTGGAACTGATGCCTCTACCACTGACGACGCCAGCACTGCTGCCCCTTCCAGTGAGGAGCCCAGCACTGCTGCCCCTACTAGTGAGGAACCCAGCACTGCTGCCCCTACTTCAGAAGAACCAAGCACTGCTGCCTCCACTAGCACTGCCGCTCCTTCTACAAAAGAGCCTAGTACCGATGCCCCCAGCACTGCAGCCCCTCAAAAACCAAGCACTGCTGCCCCTACCACTGAAGAACCGAGTACTGGTGCCCCTACCACTACAACTGCAGCTCCGACCAATGCGTCCTCTACCACCGCTCAATGGAATGGTCAAGCAAGCTGCGACGAACGTAAGTACACAACCAGCCAATCTCAACCACAGTAACCAATTCCTGCAGTATCCAACCTATGTCCTGGGGTCGACGGTGAACAACCCACCTACATAGCTCTGGAATACTGCGGTGGGTTCTGTCAATGTTCCAATGGTAGAGCCTTCTACCACCCATGTCCCGGTGGGTTGCACTTCAACCCAACCTTGAACGTCTGCGACTGGGTACATGACGCTGGTTGTACTGGTATTGCCGGTACCACTTCCACCACTCAAAGTGAGTCTATGGGGCTGGGTGCGATAGGGTATATGGGTTTTTTACGTTTCAGAACCAAGATACAGTCTGGAGGGGGTGCGTTCGTATTTGGTTAATTGGAATCAGTTGTCGGCGTGGTTTTTTAACCGACCAGATCAAGAGTAGTAGGTTTTTGGGGGAGGGTTGAGCTGTATATAAAGGCTTATGGTTAGATATAGACCACTTCTTCGTTAAGGGATGTATATAAAGGTTTCTTAGATAGAGTTTCCCTCCAGTCGAAACGGTTGGTCTTTATATTGTTTTTGGTATATTTCCATTGAATAGTTAGGCTAGTTTCGTCGGTATTTACCTGGTTCATTTACCACTCTATACCAAATTCCATCATTTTTAGAAACCACCAACACTACAATCACCGAAGCTGCTAAAGAATCCACTACCACTAACGCTCCTAAAGAAGTCACTACCACTAAATCTTCTGTCACCACCCAGGGAGCTAAGGAAATCACTACCACTAATGCTCCTAAAGAAGTCACTACCACTCAGGCTGCCAAAGAAACCACTACCACTAAATCTCCTGTCACCACCCAGGCAGCTAAGGAAGTCACTACCACTCAAGCTGCTAAAGAAACCACTACCACTAAGGCTCCTGCCACCACCACCAAGGCTTCCAAAGAACCCACGACGACTGAAGCTGTCACAGAAATCACCACCGCTGCTAAAGAAAAACCTACCAAGCCCGGCGATGTGAGCTACATCTGTGAAGGACGTCCTTCGGAGTTCTTCATGACCAGCCATCCATATGACTGTGGTAAATTCCTCGTTTGCGACCATGGAACTCTAGAGATGATGTCTTGTGCTTCCGGTCTACACTACAGCGCCACCATTTACACTTGCGTGTCGCCCGAGTTGGCCGCATGTCAAGTCCAGTCACGAAAGGAGGAGGGATTCAAGAGCAAGGTTGCCAACTTCTTCAAAGGTTGGTGGTAATGTTTTATTAGGTGAATAGGTTTATATGTATTTTAATAAACAAATGTGAATAGATTAATGTTTTATACCTTATTGTGGGGTTATTATTATCAAAACGTCGCAAAAAAAAAAAAAAAAAAAAATGGACAAATCAAAAACCAGCTTGTACAAAATGTAGTATATTATGTAAACTTATAAAGATAAATAATACTTCATTGCAATAAATGTTCATACTGCAGTTCGAAGATGGCACTGGTGGTTTCTTGTCCCAACAACGATTTCTGGTGTATCCTTTTTATATGGGTATTCAGACTATTTTCCTCAGAAAAACTATTGTCGCACAACTGACACTTATACGGTCGAGCCCCTGTGTGCAACTTAACAATGTGCTTATTCAGATCTGCCAATTTATCATATCCCTGATCGCACTTGATACACGGAAACCGGCGATTTTGGCCGTGAAGTGCCTTTTTATGCTTGCGCAGCACATCCCTAGAAGCGTACATTTTGTGACATATATCACACTCCACCTTGGACGGTCTAGGAGGCACGACCTGCTCCTGCACGTTCCCAGTCAAAATAAGGTCAAAATTATCAAGCACGAGCGCCACCTGGCTCTGCTTTGTAACCTCTTCAGCAACCTGTTCCGCTACAGTCTGCACCGCCATCTTTGTTGTTTTCTTTTGCTTTTGATGGTCACGCTCGTGCGCCTTGCGCATGGATGACGTACGAAATGTCTCTGCGCAATAGCAACACTTAAAAGGGCGCGCCCCGGTGTGTATCAACATATGCACCTTCAGGCTAGACTGCGATGTGAACGACGAATTGCACACCTGACACGTGACCCTTGCTGAAGGCGCATGCGTACGCAAATGCGTCTCCAGCGTTGACTTAAGTGCAAACTTATTATGGCAGATGGTGCACTCGAACGGTTTTTCCCCGGTATGAGTGCGTAGATGGCGCTTCAAATCGGACAGCTTGCGCAAGTTTTTCAAGCAAAATTTGCAAACGCGGTTTTCGGACAGGTCCTTATGCTCGGGACCGAAAATGTGTTTGCGGTATTTTTCCTCAAACACTGAGTTGAACTCGCAGAAGGGACACTGGAACAGGGTTTCCTGTCTCTGCACACTAAAATACGATCATAAACGGGTAATTTGGTGATTTAAACTCACCCCTTGGTGGTGGCCATCATGGTTGGGTTTTCGTAAAAGTCGCACGTGACCTCACTTACTGGCGCCTGCTCAAACACGAGCCCTTTGTCGGTTAACTCCTGCTGAACGACATCGCCTGCGCATACGTGGTTCTCAAACAGGTCATAACCGGCAAACAAGTTGTTGCAATGAATGCACATCACGTGGGCATCTTGAGGCAAAGTTTGATCTGCAAATAACCGTTACTTAAAATGAGATCGCGAAACAATTAGAAAAAAAAACAAACACTTGACCAGAACTAAAAACTTCAAAATCCCTAAAAAGTGATAAAAACACTTGAAATTAAAACAAAAAACAATTGATTAACCATATTGAAAATCCGTAAAAGTTATTAAATTGAGAAGAATGCATAGAAAGAGATTAAACAAAAAATCCAAAATATTTAGAAGAATTATAAATGAACTTCTAAATTTTTCAGACCTTTTTACTTTTTTTCCCCCGACTAATTCAGCCCTCAAAAATTAAAGTTTTTTCGAGAATAATTGAATGACAGTTTCAAAATCACAAAATCTTGGCTTCCTGATTAACAAACATGTATTACTTTTCCGCATAACTTTTTCATTTTTCAACAAATTTTACGTCAAATTCCTTGAAAAAGATGCGAATAAAAAAAGTTGAAATTTTCAACGACGTACTTTTCCTATAACTTAACCTAATTTAACACAAAAATCATCTTGTCATCTTCAAAATTGTGAATTCCGTGATTTTTTCTGTCTTACAACGTCTGTTCACCTCACATAAAAAATCAACTTTGAGGCCTCGAAAAACCCAATTCTAGTTTTCCCAAGTTAAAGTTGACATGGTATGAGTTAAAGCAACCATTTTTCTTGAATTCAACACAAAATTCATCTTGTCATCTTCAAAATTGTGAATTCCGTGATTTTTTCCGTCTTACAATGTCTGTTTACCCTCACGTCAAAAATCAACTTTGATACCTGGAAAAACCCAATTTTAGTTTTCCCAAGTTGAAGTTGACATGGTATAAGTTGAAGCAATCATTTTTCTTCAATTTAACACAAAAATCATCTTGTCATCTTCAAAATTGTGAATTCAGTGATTTTTTTCGTCTTACAATGTCTGTTTACCTTCCCATCAAAAATCAACTTTGAGACCTCGCAAAACCCAATTCTAGTTTTCCCAAGTTGAAGTTGACATGGTATGAGTTGAAGCAATCATTTTTCTTAAATTAAACACAAAAATCATCTTGTCATCTTCAAAATGGTAAATTCAGTGATTTTTTCTGTCTTACAATGTCTGTTTACCCTCACATAAAAAATCAACTTTGAGGTCTCGAAAAACCCAATTCTAGTTTTCCCAAGTTAAAGTTAACATGATATGAGTCAAAGCAACCATTTTTCTATAATTCAACACAAAAATCATCTTGTCATCTTCAAAATGGTAAATTCAGTGATTTTTTCTGTCTTACAATGTCTGTTTACCCTCACATAAAAAATCAACTTTGAGGTCTCGAAAAACCCAATTCTGGTTTTCCCAAGTGAAAGTTGACATGGTATGAGTTAAAGCAACCATTTTTCTATAATTCAACACAAAAATCATCTTGTCATCTTCAAAATGGTAAATTCAGTGATTTTTTCCGTCTTACAATGTCTGTTCACCCCACATAAAAAATCAACTTTGAGGCCTCGAAAAACCCAATTCTAGTTTTCCCAAGTTGAAGTTGACATGGTATAAGTTGAAGCAATCATTTTTCTTTAATTTAACACAAAAATCATCTTGTCATCTCCAAAATTGTGAATTCCGTGATTTTTTCTGTCTTACAACGTCTGTTCACCTCACATAAAGAATCAACTTTGAGGCCTCGAAAAACCCAATTCTAGTTTTCCCAAGTTGAAGTTGACATGGTATAAGTTGAAGCAATCATTTTTCTTTAATTTAACACAAAAATCATCTTGTCATCTTCAAAATGGTAAATTCAGTGATTTTTTCTGTCTTACAATGTCTGTTTACCCTCACATAAAAAATCAACTTTGAGGTCTCGAAAAACCCAATTCTAGTTTTCCCAAGTTAAAGTTAACATGATATGAGTCAAAGCAACCATTTTTCTATAATTCAACACAAAAATCATCTTGTCATCTTCAAAATGGTAAATTCAGTGATTTTTTCTGTCTTACAATGTCTGTTTACCCTCACATAAAAAATCAACTTTGAGGTCTCGAAAAACCCAATTCTGGTTTTCCCAAGTGAAAGTTGACATGGTATGAGTTAAAGCAACCATTTTTCTATAATTCAACACAAAAATCATCTTGTCATCTTCAAAATGGTAAATTCAGTGATTTTTTCCGTCTTACAATGTCTGTTCACCCCACATAAAAAATCAACTTTGAGGTCTCGAAAAACCCAATTCTGGTTTTCCCAAGTGAAAGTTGACATGGTATGAGTTAAAGCAACCATTTTTCTATAATTCAACACAAAAATCATCTTGTCATCTTCAAAATGGTAAATTCAGTGATTTTTTCCGTCTTACAATGTCTGTTCACCCCACATAAAAAATCAACTTTGAGGCCTCGAAAAACCCAATTCTAGTTTTCCCAAGTTGAAGTTGACATGGTATAAGTTGAAGCAATCATTTTTCTTCAATTTAACACAAAAATCATCTTGTCATCTTCAAAATTGTGAATTCAGTGATTTTTTTCGTCTTACAATGTCTGTTTACCTTCCCATCAAAAATCAACTTTGAGACCTCGCAAAACCCAATTCTAGTTTTCCCAAGTTGAAGTTGACATGGTATGAGTTGAAGCAATCATTTTTCTTAAATTAAACACAAAAATCATCTTGTCATCTTCAAAATGGTAAATTCAGTGATTTTTTCTGTCTTACAATGTCTGTTTACCCTCACATAAAAAATCAACTTTGAGGTCTCGAAAAACCCAATTCTAGTTTTCCCAAGTTAAAGTTAACATGATATGAGTCAAAGCAACCATTTTTCTATAATTCAACACAAAAATCATCTTGTCATCTTCAAAATGGTAAATTCAGTGATTTTTTCTGTCTTACAATGTCTGTTTACCCTCACATAAAAAATCAACTTTGAGGTCTCGAAAAACCCAATTCTGGTTTTCCCAAGTGAAAGTTGACATGGTATGAGTTAAAGCAACCATTTTTCTATAATTCAACACAAAAATCATCTTGTCATCTTCAAAATGGTAAATTCAGTGATTTTTTCCGTCTTACAATGTCTGTTCACCCCACATAAAAAATCAACTTTGAGGCCTCGAAAAACCCAATTCTAGTTTTCCCAAGTTGAAGTTGACATGGTATGAGTTAAAGCAACCATTTTTCTTAAATTCAACACAAAATTCATCTTGCCATCTTCAAAATTGTGAATTCAGTGATTTTTTCTGTCTTACAATGTCTGTTTACCCTCACATAAAAAATCAACTTTGAGGTCTCGAAAAACCCAATTCTAGTTTTCCCAAGTTAAAGTTGACATGGTATGAGTTAAAGCAACCATTTTTCTTAAATTCAACACAAAATTCATCTTGCCATCTTCAAAATTGTGAATTCAGTGATTTTTTCTGTCTTACAATGTCTGTTTACCCTCACATAAAAAATCAACTTTGAGGTCTCGAAAAACCCAATTCTAGTTTTCCCAAGTTAAAGTTGACATGGTATGAGTTAAAGCAACCATTTTTCTTAAATTCAACACAAAATTCATCTTGCCATCTTCAAAATTGTGAATTCAGTGATTTTTTCTGTCTTACAATGTCTGTTTACCCTCACATAAAAAATCAACTTTGAGGTCTCGAAAAACCCAATTCTAGTTTTCCCAAGTTAAAGTTGACATGGAATGAGTTAAAGCAACCATTTTTCTTTAATTTAACAGAAAAATCATCCTGTTATCTTCAAAATTGTGAATTCAGTGATTTTTTCTGTCTTACAATGTCTGTTTACCTTCACATAAAGAATCAACTTTGTGGCCTCGAAAAACCCAATTCTAGTTTTCCCAAGTTAAAGTTGACATGGAATGAGTTAAAGCAACCATTTTTCTTTAATTTAACAGAAAAATCATCCTGTTATCTTCAAAATTGTGAATTCAGTGATTTTTTCTGTCTTACAATGTCTGTTTACCTTCACATAAAGAATCAACTTTGTGGCCTCGAAAAACCCAATTCTAGTTTTCCCAAGTTAAAGTTGACATGGAATGAGTTAAAGCAACCATTTTTCTTTAATTTAACAGAAAAATCATCCTGTTATCTTCAAAATTGTGAATTCAGTGATTTTTTCTGTCTTACAATGTCTGTTTACCTTCACATAAAGAATCAACTTTGTGGCCTCGAAAAACCCAATTCTAGTTTTCCCAAGTTAAAGTTGACATGGAATGAGTTAAAGCAACCATTTTTCTTTAATTTAACAGAAAAATCATCCTGTTATCTTCAAAATTGTGAATTCAGTGATTTTTTCTGTCTTACAATGTCTGTTTACCTTCACATAAAGAATCAACTTTGTGGCCTCGAAAAACCCAATTCTAGTTTTCCCAAGTTAAAGTTGACATGGAATGAGTTAAAGCAACCATTTTTCTTTAATTTAACAGAAAAATCATCCTGTTATCTTCAAAATTGTGAATTCAGTGATTTTTTCTGTCTTACAATGTCTGTTTACCCTCACATAAAAAATCAACTTTGAGGCCTCGAAAAACCCAATTCTAGTTTTCCCAAGTTGAAGTTGACATGGTATGAGTTGAAGCAATCATTTTTCTTTAATTTAACACAAAAATCATCTTGTCATCTTCAAAAATGTGAATTCAGTGATTTTTTCTGTCTTACAACGTCGGTTCACCTCACATAAAAAATCAACTTTAAGGCCTCGAAAAACCCAATTCTAGTTTTCCCAATTTGAAGTTGACATGGTATGAGTTGAAGCAATGATTTTTCTTTAATTCAACATAAAAATCATCTTGTCATCTTCAAAATTGTGAATTCAGTGATTTTTTCTGTCTTACAATGTCTGTTTACCTTCACATAAAGAATCAACTTTGAGGCCTCGAAAAACCCAATTCTAGTTTTCCCAAGTTAAAGTAGACATGGTATGAGTTAAAGCAACCATTTTTCTTAAATTTAATACAAAATTCATCTTGTCATCTTCAAAATTGTGAATTCAGTGATTTTTTCTGTCTTACAATGTCTGTTTACCCTCACATAAAAAATCAACTTTGAGGCCTCGAAAAACCCAATTCTAGTTTTCCCAAGTTGAAGTTGACATGGTATGAGTTAAAGCAACCATTTTTCTTAAATTTAATACAAAATTCATCTTGTCATCTTCAAAATTGTGAATTCAGTGATTTTTTCTGTCTTACAATGTCTGTTTACCCTCACATCAAAAATCAACTTTGAGACCTGGAAAAACCTTACAATGTCTGTTTATCCTCACATCAAAAATCAACTTTGAGACCTGGAAAAACCTTACAATGTCTGTTTATCCTCACATCAAAAATCAACTTTGAGACCTGGAAAAACCTTACAATGTCTGTTTATCCTCACATCAAAAATCAACTTTGAGACCTGGAAAAACCTTACAATGTCTGTTTATCCTCACATCAAAAATCAACTTTGAGACCTGGAAAAACCCAATTCTAGTTTTCCCAAGTTAAAGTTGACATGATATGAGTCAAAGCAACCATTTTTCTATAATTTAACACAAAAATCATCTTGTCATTTTCAAAATGGTAGATTCAGTGATTTTTTCTGTCTTACAATGTCTGTTTACCCTCACATCAAAAATCAACTTTGAGACCTGGAAAAACCTTACAATGTCTGTTTATCCTCACATCAAAAATCAACTTTGAGACCTGGAAAAACCCAATTCTAGTTTTCCCAAGTTAAAGTTGACATGATATGAGTCAAAGCAACCATTTTTCTTAAATTTAATACAAAATTCATCTTGTCATCTTCAAAATTGTGAATTCAGTGATTTTTTCTGTCTTACAATGTCTGTTTACCCTCACATAAAAAATCAACTTTGAGGCCTCGAAAAACCCAATTCTAGTTTTCCCAAGTTGAAGTTGACATGGTATGAGTTGAAGCAACCATTTTTCTTTAATTCAACATAAAAATCATCTTGTCATCTTCAAAATGGTGAATTCAGTGATTTTTTCCGTCTTACAATGTCTGTTTATCCTCACATCAAAAATCAACTTTGAGACCTGGAAAAACCTTACAATGTCTGTTTATCCTCACATCAAAAATCAACTTTGAGACCTGGAAAAACCCAATTCTAGTTTTCCCAAGTTAAAGTTGACATGATATGAGTCAAAGCAACCATTTTTCTTAAATTTAATACAAAATTCATCTTGTCATCTTCAAAATTGTGAATTCAGTGATTTTTTCTGTCTTACAATGTCTGTTTACCCTCACATAAAAAATCAACTTTGAGGCCTCGAAAAACCCAATTCTAGTTTTCCCAAGTTGAAGTTGACATGGTATGAGTTGAAGCAACCATTTTTCTTTAATTCAACATAAAAATCATCTTGTCATCTTCAAAATGGTGAATTCAGTGATTTTTTCCGTCTTACAATGTCTGTTTATCCTCACATCAAAAATCAACTTTGAGACCTGGAAAAACCCAATTCTAGTTTTCCCAAGTTAAAGTTGACATGATATGAGTCAAAGCAACCATTTTTCTTAAATTTAATACAAAATTCATCTTGTCATCTTCAAAATTGTGAATTCAGTGATTTTTTCTGTCTTACAATGTCTGTTTACCCTCACATAAAAAATCAACTTTGAGGCCTCGAAAAACCCAATTCTAGTTTTCCCAAGTTGAAGTTGACATGGTATGAGTTGAAGCAACCATTTTTCTTTAATTCAACATAAAAATCATCTTGTCATCTTCAAAATGGTGAATTCAGTGATTTTTTCCGTCTTACAATGTCTGTTTATCCTCACATCAAAAATCAACTTTGAGACCTGGAAAAACCCAATTCTAGTTTTCCCAAGTTAAAGTTGACATGATATGAGTCAAAGCAACCATTTTTCTATAATTCAACACAAAAATCATCTTGTCATCTTCAAAAATGTGAATTCAGTGATTTTTTCCGTCTTACAATGTCTGTTTATCCTCACATCAAAAATCAACTTT
This sequence comes from Orchestes rusci, assembly GCA_958502075.1. Classification (NCBI taxonomy): domain Eukaryota; kingdom Metazoa; phylum Arthropoda; class Insecta; order Coleoptera; family Curculionidae; genus Orchestes; species Orchestes rusci. The sequence goes on along the minus strand of OY293313.1, from coordinate 3,835,242 downwards.
GAGACCTGGAAAAACCCAATTCTAGTTTTCCCAAGTTAAAGTTGACATGATATGAGTCAAAGCAACCATTTTTCTATAATTCAACACAAAAATCATCTTGTCATCTTCAAAAATGTGAATTCAGTGATTTTTTCCGTCTTACAATGTCTGTTTATCCTCACATCAAAAATCAACTTTGAGACCTGGAAAAACCCAATTCTAGTTTTCCCAAGTTAAAGTTGACATGATATGAGTCAAAGCAACCATTTTTCTATAATTCAACACAAAAATCATCTTGTCATCTTCAAAAATGTGAATTCAGTGATTTTTTCCGTCTTACAATGTCTGTTTATCCTCACATCAAAAATCAACTTTGAGACCTGGAAAAACCCAATTCTAGTTTTCCCAAGTTAAAGTTGACATGATATGAGTCAAAGCAACCATTTTTCTATAATTCAACACAAAAATCATCTTGTCATCTTCAAAAATGTGAATTCAGTGATTTTTTCCGTCTTACAATGTCTGTTTACCTTCACATAAAAAATCAACTTTGAGACCTGGAAAAACCCAATTCTAGTTTTCCCAAGTTAAAGTTGACATGATATGAGTTAAAGCAACCATTTTTCTTAAATTCAACACAAAATTCATCTTGTCATCTTCAAAATTGTGAATTCAGTGATTTTTTCCGTCTTACAATGTCTGTTTACCCTCACATAAAAAATCAACTTTGAGGCCTCGAAAAACCCAATTCTAGTTTTCCCAAGTTGAAGTTGACATGGTATGAGTTGAAGCAATCATTTTTCTTTAATTTAACACAAAAATCATCTTGTCATCTTCAAAAATGTGAATTCAGTGATTTTTTCTGTCTTACAACGTCGGTTCACCTCACATAAAAAATCAACTTTGAGGCCTCGAAAAACCCAATTCTAGTTTTCCCAAGTTGAAGTTGACATGGTATGAGTTGAAGCAATCATTTTTCTTTAATTTAACACAAAAATCATCTTGTCATCTTCAAAATTGTGAATTCAGTGATTTTTTCTGTCTTACAATGTCTGTTTACCTTCACATAAAGAATCAACTTTGAGGCCTCGAAAAACCCAATTCTAGTTTTCCCAAGTTAAAGTAGACATGGTATGAGTTAAAGCAACCATTTTTCTTAAATTTAATACAAAATTCATCTTGTCATCTTCAAAATTGTGAATTCAGTGATTTTTTCTGTCTTACAATGTCTGTTTACCCTCACATAAAAAATCAACTTTGAGGCCTCGAAAAACCCAATTCTAGTTTTCCCAAGTTGAAGTTGACATGGTATGAGTTGAAGCAACCATTTTTCTTTAATTCAACATAAAAATCATCTTGTCATCTTCAAAATGGTGAATTCAGTGATTTTTTCCGTCTTACAATGTCTGTTTACCCTCACATCAAAAATCAACTTTGAGGTCTCGAAAAACCCAATTCTGGTTTTCCCAAGTGAAAGTTGACATGGTATGAGTTAAAGCAACCATTTTTCTATAATTCAACACAAAAATCATCTTGTCATCTTCAAAATTGTGAATTCAGTGATTTTTTCTGTCTTACAATGTCTGTTTACCCTCACATAAAAAATCAACTTTGAGGTCTCGAAAAACCCAATTCTGGTTTTCCCAAGTGAAAGTTGACATGGTATGAGTTAAAGCAACCATTTTTCTATAATTCAACACAAAAATCATCTTGTCATCTTCAAAATTGTGAATTCAGTGATTTTTTCTGTCTTACAATGTCTGTTTACCCTCACATAAAAAATCAACTTTGAGGTCTCGAAAAACCCAATTCTGGTTTTCCCAAGTGAAAGTTGACATGGTATGAGTCAAAGCAACCATTTTTCTTAAATTCAACACAAAAATCATCTTGTCATCTTCAAAATTGTGAATTCAGTGATTTTTTCTGTCTTACAATGTCTGTTTACCCTCACATAAAAAATCAACTTTGAGGTCTCGAAAAACCCAATTCTGGTTTTCCCAAGTGAAAGTTGACATGGTATGAGTCAAAGCAACCATTTTTCTTAAATTCAACACAAAAATCATCTTGTCATCTTCAAAAATGTGAATTCAGTGATTTTTTCTGTCTTACAACGTCGGTTCACCTCACATAAAAAATCAACTTTAAGACCTCGAAAAACCCAATTCTAGTTTTCCCAAGTAAAAGTTGACATGGTATGAGTTAAACCAACCATTTTTTTTTAATTTAACACAAAAATCATCCTGTTATCTTAAAAATTATGAATTCAGTGATTTTTTATATTTCACAATGTCTGTTAACCTTCACATTAAGTTCACATAAAAAATCAACTTTAATACCTCAGAAAACCCACTATTTCCAATTCAAATGGAATCAGAATCCGTGCTGGATGTGGTAAGATTTCATTAAAAATTAAAATCCTTAAAAAAATGTGACAATGTGACAGAGTTTCACGATAAATAGCTTGAAATAATATCAGAATCCGTGCTGGGCATCAGAAATCGAATGGAAATCTGTTGGAAGTGTGAATTGGAGAAGATTTCATGAAACATAACCTGAAAGCACATCAGAATTGGTGTTGAATATGAAAAATATGGTGTATTCTGTTGAAAGTGAAAATTTCACAAAAAAAAATTATTCTAAAATTTGATGGAATTCCTTTATACATAACATAAAAAGCCATAGGAATCCGTGTTGGGTATCAGAAATATGATTGAAATCTGTTTAAATGAAAATGCAGACATTTTTCACATTCAATGATAACAAACTTGAAATGGAATCAGAATCCGTGCTGAGTATTGAAAAAAAATCGGTTGAATTCCATTGAAAGTGAACTGTTTCTAAAAAATGTGACAAAAGTCCATGATAAAAAGCGCAGAATAATATCAGAATCCGTGCTAAGCATCAGAAATCCAGTTCAAATCTCTTGAAAGTGTACATTAGAGAGAATTTCATGAAAAATAACCTAAAATCACAAAAAAATGGGTTCTATAATAAATTAAATGGCATCAGAATCCGATGGTCATTAATAAGTTCTTAAACATTGTTGCCACATACCATCAATAATATTGATAGGAAGATCAACCATCTCCAACACCGGTTGACTGATGACTTCATTGGGGTCAACAACCGGAAAGGCCTGGTCGTGCAAATCGAGAAACAAATCATCTGACTGGGGCAAGTCAAGATAAATCAAGTCGTAGTCGTTAGCAGGTGGCTCCGGTACAACGGGGGCGGGGCTTGGCGCAGGCTCCTCCTCCATTGGATGCATCGTCTTGATGTGGGCGCGGCATAACATACCCGTTTTGAAGCGCTTTGCGCAGTACGGACACGAGTAGGGGCGCACTTTGCTGTGAATAATCATGTGTCGTTTCAACAGTCTGGACGTGGTGAACTTTTTATCGCAACTGCTGCAAGCTAGCTTTTTGCTTGAGTGATAGTTGACGTGCTCGTTTAGTCTGTATTTGCTAACATACGCCCTATAACTGATAGTTTAATAATCTGTCGTATAGCACAGAGACGTACTTAGGACAGTGGGGGCACTTGAACTTACGCTCTTCATTGTGGTACTTCATGTGCCGTTGTAGGTTGTCGGGCGTGGCAAAGTGGGCGGAGCATGTGGGGCAATTAAATGGCCGATCCTCGCCTTGAGGAATACGAGGCTTGGGCGGTTTGAGAGGTAGGGGACCTGACGACAAGAATGACAGATGGGTAATGACAAGTCATCACTCACCATACTCCGTCTCGAACAAAGGCTGCTTCAACGTTGGCACCACCTCGACGTTTGCACTATGAGTCATTTGATGGGCGTTCGCCTCACTTCTGTCGTCAAACATCAAGTCGCACAGAGAACACTTAAAAGCCGAGGGCACTTCTTTTTTGTCATGTTGCTTTTGATGGTTAACCAACGTGGTGTTCCACGTAAACGTCCTGGGACATTTGTCACATTTATAGGGTTTTTCCTTAGTATGCGAGCGCAGGTGCTTAATCAGATCTGAGGGTTTTTTGAAGCGCTTTTTACAATGCGTACAGAAGTCCCAGTGCTCGTCATTTATGGTTTTCCTGAGCACTGAGTACCAACGCACGGAACCATTCGATAAGTTTTCGGCAATTTTTACAGTTGCTGAATGTGTGATGGTTGCATCCATACTTTGCAACTCTTTTAAACTATCCATGACGTCATCAATGGAATTTTCGCTGTTTTGATTGGTTGGATGTACCTTTGTCATGTGACCATTCAAAGTGGCCAGCTTGCTGAAAATACATGCGCACTGCGAACACCGGAATACTTTGTCATAATGGGACAACGTATGAGTTCTTTGAACGTGACCCCGTAAGTTTCCTGCAAATTATTAGTTGTAACCAATCACAACGAACGAGTTGTTCTGACCTTTCTGGTTGAATTTAGCAGGACAAAGTGTGCAAGAGTAAGGTTTCACTCCGGAATGGCTTTCAACGTGAATTTGTAGAGTTCCTTTTTGTGCGAAACTTTTCGAACAGAAAGAGCACTGAAATGAAACTAGAAATCACGAACAAGACGAAAATTTACCGTGCAGCCAAAGATTGATAAATCTGCTTACAGTCCGTTATATTGTAGTATAAGAAAGTCACAAAAGCGTGTCCATATTTCATATCTTATTGTCGACCCATCAGTCACAATTCTACCATGACCTCACTTGCAACCAAAAAGAAAAACGTCATGATAGCAATACTCTCATTATTTTTCCAAAAGAACCGTGTCCATATTGTATACCTTCTGTCACAATCCAACCATAACCAGAATTTTAGCATACAATCCGACATATTGAAGAAGAAAATCCCCAAAGCCTGTCCATATTTTATACTTCATTGTCAACCCATCTGTCATGCATGATCCTACCATAACCTCACTTTCAACCAAAACGAGAAACGTCAAGAAAACAATACATGAACTCTTCTGCGAGACGAAAAGTGTCGTGACGAGGTCTTGAGAAATCACTCTCATTCCTCATAAGAAGTGATGATAATAATAATAATAATAACAAGAATGATAATAGTACATTTATTGGGCAAACAATTCACATAAAAAATATAATAAAATGCAATCTGACCAAACCAACCATAACCTCACTTTCAGCAAAAACAAAAAACGGTACTGTCATTCTCTCTCACTCTCCTCATCACAGTCGTAGGGTCTTGTAAAGATTATGTATCCACACATTAAGGATTTTTTCAAATTTTAAAGCATTTGCGGGGTTATAGAACAACTCAAAAAATGCTGGATGAACCACTCTCAACTCAAAAAATGATTCCAAAATAAACTAATTTTTCATCAGAATTTAGTGCAAGAACGTCATTGGATGTCAGCTTTGTCACATTAGCACCTCCGGAAAAACAAAGTATGAAGTTTTCACGATACTTCAGTTTTCAAAAAAAGATGCTAAGTTGATTCGATTTCAAACATAATTTAACATTTCGCACTTGTTTGAAAGGGTTGAAGGTGCAGCATCCCCTCAATTGTGTCATTGTGTCCCTGGAATTTTGCGATTTTCTTAATTGAGGTCCCAAAGATTAGTTTAAGGAGACTTTTCCCCGATTTATTATGTGTTAACTGTGTGTGTCCTTCACCTCGTGCCAATATGCTCAAACTGTGTAATGATATTTTTTAATATTAGCCTGTGCTTGAACACAACTTGCTGCTGCATCAGGACCTAAATCCTCTTTAAGTTACTAAGGGACCATCGACTATAATGTCTGGAGAAGAAGAAACCACCATAGTTAACTGGATTGTTGAGAAAAAAAAAGCTTTCCGAAAAGGAGAATTGATATTCAGATTTCTGTCCAACAATTTTCAAATGGCTGTCAGAGAAGAATTCAAGACAATTTTCCTGGGTGCAAGTGGTACAAATGTTTTTTTGGAAGGCATCTTCTTTTGACACAAAGGGGATTGAAGATATTTTGCATGAACCAAATAGACCTAAAACGTAGACATATAAACTAAAGACTTCGAATCTTTAGGCCTCAACACATATATTGGAACAAACTAATACAGGTTACATATTTCGCCAAATTTTGGCATCATCAGACCTGAACGTATCATTGTGTTTATTTATCGTTATTCCTGGTATAGAAAAACGTTAATATCTTTATAATCGTGAGAGATAACACCCTCAACCCTTATACAGGGTGTTTCAGAATAACATGCTAATAATAAAGGGGGTGATTCTTGGGCTCATTTTAAGAAAAAAAATTCATATGAACGTATGTCCTAAACGCCTTAACTTTTGAGATACAGGGTGTCAAAGTTTTAAAAAATAGATATACTTTTTTTACAATAACTTTGTCATTACTGTAGATATCTTTATGAAATTTGAGTCATGTATTTTAGGCATTAATACTCATTCTTTGATGCACCAACAATTTAATTATTCTGACCAGTGCCGTCCATGCGGGTTTTGGTTTGCATATTTTTTGGGAAAAAAGTTAAGGCGTTTAGGACATACGTTCATATGAATTTTTTTTCTTAAAATGAGCCCAAGAATCACCCCCTTTATTATTAGCATGTTATTCTGAAACACCCTGTATATTTGAAATCAGGAAAACATTCTCTATCGAACTATGGGATAAAATACAGGGTGTCCCTTAAAAAAAAATTAAAAAGCCTGATTTTTTTTGACATGTGATGCACAATTGTTTTTTCTGATAACAAATTCTGATAATTCAGAAAGAGTACTACAATGTTGCTTATTTGAACCACTCTCTAAGGTTAATATTAACGCAGATAGCTATTGGCCAAAATATACGTGAACACCCTGTACATACCTGTAAACAACATGAAGTTCCTAGTTTGACGTTATAAACCATGTTATCTAACATATTATTATCAACCTTGTAACGTTTGTATTAAAGTTTTTGTTGTTTTCTTTTGAATAGACAAGAGATTTGTATTTTTTTCAAATTTGGTTTTTCGGCATCAATATTATTTCCTCTGTATTTCTGTATTGCCAGACATATTCTTCTGTAGAACTAGAGCTATTTATAAAAGTTTTCGAAAATTATTTGAGTGTTTTTTTTTGAAGATTAAAAAAAAAAGACGACCTGTTTTGTGAGCAAATGTGAAGAAAACAGTGGTGCCAAAAATTAGGTCAACAGTCCCAATGATTGGACAAATGGACATTTTTTTAGTTTTTTTTAGATAAACTACTCAACAAAAAAACGGCACACCCGAAATTTTCGCCTATGTTTGGACATGCGATTTGCACCACGATGCAGATCATTTCTTTGTGGTTTATGCGGATGGTTGAAAAAAAAAATTCCTCAAAAACTTCTTTTATACAGGGTGGTAAAAAAAGTGCTGTAGATTTTCTTTTTATTTACTGTCCCCTCCTTTGACTATGGGGTATATAGACAAAGGTCCCCACATTTCCACAGAGATTTTTTGGATCTTTTTTTCGATATACACAAGTGCTTGTTACGTCCATCTCTCGTGACATTTTTGGATTCTTGTTGATATCTTCTTTCGTTTTTGAATTATCGACTTTTTTTCAAAATTATGACACATAAGGCTTTGAATGGCTGTTCTGCTAATTTTAAGTTTACAACTGACAATGTTATGGCATAGATCTATTCTTTAGCTGTCTTTCTGATGACTTATTGGATACTCAGCAATATTTTGAGTATACAGGGTGTGCCAAAGAATTTTGATCATCATATTTCAGTCATTTTGTCAGACTTTCTTGAAAATTATTATGTCGAAGAAGCTGAATTAATTTATTAATTAATAATTGATTTTCAAGAAAACCTGTCAAAATAACTAATTACTGCTTTACTTATGATCAAAATTCTTTGGCACACCCTGTATACTCAAAATATTGCTGAGTATCCAATAAATCATCAGAAAGACAGCTAAAAAATAGATCTATGCCATAACATTGTCAGTTGTAAACTAAGAATTAGCAGAACAGCCATCCAAAGCCCTATGTGTCATAATTTTGAAAAAAACTCGATATTTCAAAAACGAATGGAGATATCAACAAAAATCCAAAAATGACCCGAGGTATAGACGTACAAGCTCTTGGGCATATCGGAAAAAATCTCAAAAAAATCTTTGCGAAAATGGGGGGGAAAAAGAAAGTTCACAGTACTTTTTTTACCACCATGAAAAAAAAAATCGAGGAAATTAATTTTTGAACCATCCGCATAGACCGCAAAGAAATGCTCTGCATTGTGGTGCAAACCGCATATTTTTTCATCGATTCATTAAAAAATTATGAGTGTCCAAACATAGGCGAAAATTTCGAGTGTAGGCACCGTTTTTTTTTTTGTTGAGTAGTTTAGAATGCCTGTATATTCTTTCTTGACCTTCATAGTTGATGTATTTCTAAAAAAAAAATCTTTGAGGATTATGAATATATCAATGAACATAAAAAAGATAATCAAAATCTAGAAAATCACAGCAAACAGAATAATTCTAAAGGTGCCAATAAATGGGTTGTTCCTAATGAGAATTTGTAAGAAAAATTCACGTCGATGTTTCTTCGGAGGTACGATATTATGAAAAATTGTATTGTAATGTCAACTTAAACTGACCCAAACTAACCAAAAATGATCCAGACCAACACAATATCAAATCGAGTATCAAATCAAAACTAACTCAAACTGACCAAAACCAACCTAAATTAAACAAAATCAGCCCAAATTAACCAAAACTAACCCAAACTAGCCCAAATTGAACAAACCCAACCAAAACCAGCCCAAACTAAACAAAACTAACCAAAACCAACCCAAACGAACCGAAATTAACCCAAACCAACCAAAACCGAACAAAACTAACCCAAACAAACAAAAACTATCCCAAACTAACCAAATCCAACCGAAACTAACCAAAAACTATACCTTCCCAAACAAGTAACATAAACTAACCGAAATTAACCAAAACAAGCCAAATAAACCTAAAATAACACAGATTAAACAAAACTAACCCAACTTAACCTCAAATAACCCAAATTAAATAAAACTAACTCAAATTAAGCAAAACTAACCTGAAATAACACAAATTAAACAAAACTCACCCAAACTAACTCAAATCAACCAAAACTAACCAAATCCAACCAAAACTAAGGCTAACCAATCCAATCTCAAGATACTGTATGTACGGCGGCATGATGAACATCAAAAAGCCTTAAATAGTGTTTTTTTCTTCAAAAAAGTTATTCATCCAGCATTTTTCCTCTTTAGATTAGTAAAAAGAAAAATGATATTTCAAATTCTCCTGCGAAAAGTACATGGATACCTAATTTTACCTTATGTACACAAGAATCGAATCGTATACTCTTTTGTGAGACGAAAAGTGTCGTGACGCTGCCATGACAGCCTGTCAATATTTGATACATCATTGTCACAAACCTAACATAACCTCACTTTCAGCCAAAACTGACGTCATTACAGTGATATAATACAAAAAGTGTCGTGACGCGGCCTTGTACAACCCCACTAACCTGAAAGGGCTTTTCCCCCGTATGTATCCTCTCATGCCGCACCAACAGGGCACTCCTGGAAAAACTCTTCTGACAAAACCGGCACACCAAATCCTTCCTCCCGCCTTTCCTCCTCAACCTCTTCTTCTTCACACTCTTCTTCACCTCCACATGTTTCATCACATGACCCTTATACTCCTCCATATCCTCAAAACCCAGCTTGCAATATGGACAAATGAGAGACACTGCTAGACTTGTTCCTTTGGGGGCGGCATGCACCTCAATATGCCGCAACAGTTCACTTTCGCTTTGAAACTCTGCATTGCACTCATCACAAACGGCAATTTCCTCAATTTGATGGAGGAGGATGTGACTGACCAATGAGGCTCTTCTGGAGAAACTTGTCTCGCAAAGAGGACAGTATTTTGAGGAAGAGTGCTCCAAGAATGTGTGGATTTTGAGGTTGGTTACCTCGTTGAAGGCCTGAGAGCATTGAGGGCACTGGTGTGCCTTGGGGATGATGTGGACCTGAAAATGCCTTCTAAATTCGCTCAAACTGCCGAATTCTTGGCTACATTTGAAGCAAGTGTAAACAGTCACATCCAGCTGTACTGTTTCTGGTTTGCTCTTCTTTGGGGGCTCATTATCACTGGAAAAGGCAGCATGATCGAGTAAATCAACCAGTTTAGGCTGAAATTCCTTTGGTTTTTGGATGGTGATTAGTTGTAAATCGTCCATTTCTGTTGGTTTGATTATAATATGTTTGAGGATTTTGGCGGGGCCGGAACTCTCCCACTGGAGGGGTTCCGTTAGGAAGGTTTCGGACGGGAAATGATCCATTTTGGGGTTTTTTCACTGCAGCTGATTTGAGAGCATATTTGCTTATTGGGCAAAAACGTAAATAAAATTTGTCAACAAATCACTGTCAAAGTGACTTGACATTCTTGACAAATGAAGAGCAACGTTGCCAAGTTGAAACTAGAGCCTAGAGTAGACTCGATACGAGGGTCGTCCAATAAGTTCTTGATTGATTTTTACTCAAATAATATCAACTTCATCAAAAAGTTTTTTCATTTGTCAAATATTCTTTACGACAATAATTGACGATATTTTTCATGTTTCAGTAGTTGAAGGTCCTATAAAAAAATTGGGAAACAAAAGCAGATTTTTAACAGTTTCAGAGGTTCGTTTCCCGTTAGTATACAGGGTGTCTCAAGATTAACGCCGTTCTATTGAGGTTTGATTAAGAAGGTTTAAACAAATCGAAAGTTAGGAGTTCAAAATTATCCGATTGTCTTTGATTATTAATGAAAAACTGAAATGTAACATTTAATCTTTAAACTTTATATTTTCAATGGTAGGTGTCCCAAATCAGCTTTGTACTATGGTGATGTTAAAAATGTATGACAAGTTCTGTCATATTATTGTGACGTTCAAGCAAAAAAAACATAAAATTAAACATTTTTCAACTCTTAACTGTCGATTTGTTTTAGACTCCCCAATCAAACCTCATCGAAAGCACGGGCGTCAATTTTGAGACACCCTGTATATGATCTTAGTTTGTATCACATAGGTATTAAGGTAATTATTTACAAAACGATTTTCTGCTATTTTGGCATTATATGCATTTTTTTTGCATAGATACGTTCTGTTGCTCATAAGGATATGAATTCACTTGCGCAAAGTGAAAAATCCGGCTTTTTCATTTGGGACAGTTTTTGACTTTAAAGCTTTGTATCTTTCCAAAAATGTTGCCTCATTTTACGACGTTATGTTCTATCATGGAACAACAACCTCCTAACTTTAAACAAAGATTCGATTTTTCTTTTCAGTGGAGTAGTGAAAAATAGAAAACATAAAAAAATATATATATATATATATAAAACTATAAAAGGACTGCTTCTTATAAAACTATATGTATATTTTCGTCCCAAGTTATGACAAAGTCACAGGTATAGCAAATGGACAGTAAAAAAACAGATAATTCACGATATTTGGGGCGGAAGGGTTCGATTTTGAAGGTTAGATTTGAGCAGTAAGGGTTAGATCTAGCCCATTTTGGTTTGTAGCAACCCATTTTTCTGGTGACAATTTTCTGTGCTTTCTGCTCGTTCTTCTCTACCTTGATAATCATTTTTGACAGGGATCAAAGTGATATTTGAAAACTAAATTCCTCTAGATGGTATTTTGAGTGCAGAAGATGGACTCTTATGCTGCCAATGTGTTTTGTAATGATGAGCCAGATACCTATTTTACTGATTCAAATTCTAGTAACCAGCTTACTAATTACGCATTTTAACTAGTCAAGAGAAATCCTATCGTGTTTTCTATTCTGCAGCAACTTCTGGCGAATTACCGATAGAAATATCTTACCAGCGGTCTAAAGAGATTTATTCTTGACCTATCAAGAATCAGGTTGAAACGATCTGCCGCCGCCCTTTTTTCTGAGTGATGTAGATCGAGGAATGACTCACCATCAGTAGTCTAAAGAGTTTGACACTTGTCAAATGTCACTGTTTTCCTAGCGTAGTGGTATGAAATATAATCATACTTGTGGTATGGGAGTTTGGTCTTCGTGAATGAAGTGATCTCGAGTAGTTAAATATCATTTATAAGGCTAAATCGACTTGCCACGGCCCTTTTTGAGGCGATTGCGTCAGAGAATTAACATATAACGCGTAGGCAGGCATTGGCTTGACATATTTAGCGGTGAGTTGATTAAAACTAAATTTAAAGAAAGCTATTTGTGCCAAGTTATATGGTTGTCCTGCAGCCTGGGGACGCCCCATTCTTTTGTTAATCTTTGGGATTATGTGTAGAATGCTACACCATTTTTTTTGTGTGGTGGTCAACCATTGATCAAATATATAATGGAATGTCTGTATTTCACTTGCATTGTATTCGGAGGTTGATTATCGCATTTATCCCTGGCGATTTGGTACTTGTTGTACAGTGGTAAAGATCTCTTATTTTGATTTCAGTTGAACCCATTTTAAAATATCTTGAAATTTTTCGAATACCACAATGTTTGTTAACATCAATAAGGAAGGTGACTCAGCCTAATTTTTATTCCAGGTGCGTTTGTTCTGGCCAATAGTGAACCTGAGCTCGGTGAACCAGTCAATTAATTATTTGTTATTGTTACAAATAGATCCTGACAATTGTTGGAAGTGAATTTTATTCCACAGGTTGTGTGAAAATGGAAGCGACATCCGAAGACATACAAAGATGATCTTTCATGTTTGGCAGATGTGTCACTGTCATTGAAAGTAATGGAGATTTTGTATACACAAATAATTGTTTTGTTTATTTCAAGCAGCCATTTTTTTATATACTCACTTTAAACAACAAAATGTGTCCATATAGGCAAAATTACTTATGATAGTTCAATGTTGAATACAAACTAGAAGTTGTGATATGATTGAAAAAATTGCGAAATAATCAACCCGTTGAGACTCGCACCATTCTCACCTCGATGTATATACATTGTCCCGTATATGAAGGGAACCATTTGGATAATGGTATTTCTACCCAACCAAGCAGAAAGTGAGTCTCGGGATTAGCGTTCAGCCAACCAATTCTGATTCGAGATCTTTCGATCAGCGACCAAGTTAGTTCGGTAACCCGGTATAGCCCTGCTTCCCCTTGTGGAAGGAACACTAGACAAGTGAGTTCCATGACTCGGCACTTCTACAGATTATCCCCTATAGGACGGGAGCCGAAGTTCCCATTGTGTACTAGTCTCGACACCTCCACGACTGCACCTAGGAGATAACGGTGCGGCCAGTTCGTCTCGGATACTAGTACTCCTTGCGCAGAGCCCGACACCTCAAACGACGACCAGCACTACCCGCTCCCTCACAAGGGCATGCACGCAGAAATCGGTTCTCGGACTCCACTGCTGCCTAGGGGTCCTAGCTAGCCTTCCTAGTAGGGCCCCCTTCTCCCGCAGTACTCGTCTCTAGACGAGTGACAGGTCGCGCCAACTTGCCTCGCAGCACTTGTTGAGGGAAAGGACTTTCGTAGCTTTTGGCCCGTTCTCCCGGATCTCCGGTATTTGGTGTATCCACTAGACTAGGTTTTGAGATTTTGAGGACTGCCATCAACCACTCTGATCAGCCATGTATGAATTGAGATGATTGTGGATTGGCAAATTGGCTTTCCAATTTATCTTTCCGAGTTTCTTGGGATACGATTGTGATATCTGAAGCTTGTCGATCTGTAGTCTAACACATTGTTTATCTTAACTAGTTGTATATTATTATGGTTTATAATAATTTATACCGTGAATTGCATTGGATGTCGGATTATTTCCAGATTGATTCATTCTTTTTTGCTTGATACCACGTATAGTGTGTGCTGAATAGAATGATGTACAAGGTGTCCCATTTTGGGCACATTTGCTGGGTATCTCCGTTATTCTTATAGATAGAAAGTTGCGGTTTTCGCGACAGTCTGCTACTTTTTCGTGAAACTAAAGATGCCGTTGACAAAATTTTCATAGCCTTCTAGTTTTGAAGATTCAGGGCTAAACTGAAAATGTTGCATTTTAAGGTACCCCTCGTATCTAAACTATCAGATAAGTTATAGGGGTCAGGTCAAAAAGTTATCGGACCCAACTTTTTTTTAAAATAAAACACCCTGTATATTTATAGTCCATAAGATTTGTCTTTTTTTTACCTTTTCAAAAATATATAACAGTATGCACTTAAAAAAAAAAAAAAATTGTATCCTATAACTTTGTGACCTGGCAAAATCGAAAGTTATATACTTTTCCCGTAGAACTCGATTCTGCCTTCGGAATTAGTATACGGGGTCAGGTCAAAAAGTTATAGGATACATTTTTTTACTCTAGCCATCTGGTTCTGTTTTCTGTTGATATAAAACATTACCGCTGTTTGTTTTTTTTATCTTTGTATCATGTTTTATGAATCACGAATTGCGAATACCATTCTTATTGGCCGCTATCAAGAAAATTGACATTTCTGATAGCCAACCGACCAATAGGAATGAAGTTGCAGGCGGCTTTTTCCGATTAACCAATAGGAACGTTCCTCCACTCAAAGACTTATGACAGTAACGTTCTAACGGTTGACCAATAGAACAGAGAACATAGCACACTTAAGAAATTTATTTTCTTGGATTCCAATATTTCTTGTTTAATCCGCAATCATTTTAACACTATTATTTTCATAGTTCTATACAATAGATATATGTAGATACACCATTTTCAGTATTCAAAAGGAGTGGTACCTCCCCTGATACCAGTTTCTCCTCAAATAAGGATCATCAGTCAATGTGACAACTAACACAACTACACAAAGAGTTTTTATTCCTCAAAAGTAATCTTGCACTGTTCCATACTTTTCTTCAAAATATCCAGCGTTTTAACCCTATCCTTTATATAAGGTAGCCCAAATATAACCAGCGTACTTAATTTACTTAAAGAAGTCAAATGTAACAATCCTGCTTCAGTGATATTCCCGCACCGCGAAATCTGCAAAAACACCAACGAATCCTTCACATAGCGCAGCTCTTTTAGCGCATCGTTTTCCAACAAGCCACAATCGTGCAGAATTAATTTCGAAACTTTACATCCTTTCAAATGGATGAAACCATTGGTCATTATGGAGCTTCCAGAGGCGTCAATTTCTTGTAATTTTATGGGGATTTCTTCTTTGGGGAGGTTATTGTAGCAGAATTCATAGTCCTTGGCGCCAACTAGTTTCACTTTTCCTCCGTTACGTAGTATCCATTCTGCGCATACTCGGTCGGGACCGAAGGATTTTAAGCGGTCATCGTCGATTGCGTTGAATTGTAGGTTAATCCAGTGAAACAAGGAACGGACTTGGGGACGGGTTGTTGCTCTGCAAGTTTGAAATATCACTGACATGGTGTTAGGTTAGAAAGAATATGTGTACGAGGGGGGCTATTCTCATGTGAGCGTTTCACCCTTGGTGACCTGCAAGAGAAATATTATTTGTCAGATTGCTGAAAAGTAAATTGTTAAGTGATAAGATTTATTCATGAAACATCCCAGAAGTTTGCTGTCAACAACTATCAAACAAGAGGTAAAATGGACCAAAAATTGAAAGATACGACAAAAACTGATTCTTAATAAAAAAAACTGCTAGGAGCAACGATGATAAAATTGATTTTTATTATAAGCCAAAAAATGACAGTTTGCTCTTGTTCAATTTTATGTTTTTACATTTTTGAGACGCCCTGTATAATCAAAATCAATTTTCTCATCGTCGCTCCTATTTTTTCAGCAAGCAGACTTTTTTATCAAGAATGACATTTTGCCGTATCATTCAATTTTTGGTTCATTTCACCTCTTGTTAACCACATCCGCGGACAACTGTATTGTTAGTTGAATTGGTTCAAATCAGATGGCAATACGGGCACTCTCTGAAGATATGGTCAATGGACGTTCAATTGAAAAAAAAAACATAACAAAACTAGATCGGCGGTGTGGCGCAGTGGTTAGTGTATCGACTCACGCTTTTTCCATAACTGTTAACGATTCGACGTCATTTTTACCAAGAACTGTAATTTTTTTATATAGATTTCACGTTGTTCTTACATAAAAACATGTGTTTAACCAACCCAATGGAGAGATATTTTTTTGATTTTTTTTCTGTGAATTCTTTGATGCATACTAATGCCAAAAACAATTTTTTCAATTTTTTTTATCCATATTTATTCTAGAAAACTCAATTAATATCTGCTAATTTTCTAACGATTTCATTCAAAATACTCCGAGGGAAACTACGTCACCGACACGTGATCCTGATCAACAAATGAAACGACTGGTGACGCCCCATTCTAAATTTGTTGCCAGGTTGTGAAATTAGCGTAGCATTTTATTTAGATCTATAGCGCATCCACCAATGAAATCACTCGTACACCCAAGTCTATTAGGTAAATTGCGAACGAGCTGACAACGCTGCATCATGTGGGTAACCTAACCTTGTTTTTGTTGTTTACATACATCCGTGATTTGGGATTTGGGTACTGTTACCTGTTACTGTTATTATTGTTTCTAAACATATTCCAATACACACACAAATTATGGAATGTCCATTTCCACCTGTCTAAGTTCTCCATCGAGTGCTTCAAAAATGTGGAGACGAAAAAGCCATTTGAAAAGCCTCGATTCCGTGAAATATCCTAGAAAGAGTATACAGGTGCAAATGGACTTTTTCTTATGTTGAAATATTGTAGCCTCATCCTTTCTGAACATTTTGTTGTTTGAGGTGACTTGATAAGTGTTTTTTCGAAGAAGTTACGAAGCTTTGTATTGGAGTATGTTTATGAATTTTGGACAATAAAAGACAATAATGAGTGTTTACCTTTTATTGTCACGAAATATATAAACTGTTTCACTGGTATATGAGAGCATAAAACCCGGAAGCCACTGATAACAATGATGACACAAAGCACTTTTTCTTCATTTTTGTCACAGATTCAAACACATGCTTTTCCTTTTTTTCACTGAATGAGAGCTTCACCGAATATATGGGGACTTTTGATTGGGTTTTAACGTATAAAAAAATGAAAAGTTTGCAGTTTTTGAGAAGCAAACTTAAAGCAAACAGCAAAACAAGACAAAATTTGAGGTTAGGTTTAGGAGTAGAAGGAGACGGCGCTGTGTTGGTGTTGCGTGTTGCCACATTGACACAGAAATCACATGAGATCATGCTTGTTAACCAAATTAATATAATAGGATTTAGCGAGTGATTTAGTCTTGAATAAATAAAAAAAATTGGCTCAAACTTGAATAAATAAATAGTTGATCAATTTGGTTACTCCGAATATTCAATAGAAAATGTTTGATTTGTTTCTATATAACTCCACTCACTTATTGTCCGGAGTGAAACGTAAACTGTGGCAAACGCGCGGAATGCACGCTAAATCGGAAAAGGTTGTCTCTGTTTAATCGAGAAAGATGGAAAAGCTGGGGATAGTACGTCAGAGCCCGCCATTGAAATTGGTTTCAAATTTCTATCAAAATTTCAAACAGCTCTAGTAAATTGACAAATTCACCAAATGACTTGAAACTCTCAGAGAGTACTGTTTGAGCAATTCTAAAAATCATGTTTATATATTTTTGTTAACTTTCAAATTCATGAAACCTCCCTATTCCTTCAATTTTTACGGTCTTATTGATCTTTTTAAACAAATAATAGATATCTGTAATTTTAACGGAAATACATTTTTCTACATAGTTTTCAAGTTTGTTTTCAAATGAAAACAGCTGTTTTTACTTCAATTACTCCTTTATACAGTTTTATAGATTTTTTACACGGAATTGCGACATTTTTGATGAAACTCCGTTTTGTTACATGGTTTTCAAGATATTCTTAAATTAAAAAAAAAAAAAAATGTAACTTTATTCGTATCTTGTTGTTCTTAAACTAGGGATAAGTAGGATAATAATAGCGTACGTGGCTCCCTCTAACCGCAACGTGAAAATTAATGTCAAATTATTTTAAACAAAAAAAAAACAGACTCTGGTACACTTTAGGACCCCCCAGATTTCGCACTTGTAATGGATTTATTTCAAAGATGATGTGAAATCTTGAAGGTTTGTGCCAGAAAATGTATGGAATATTCATAATTAACAAAAAAAACGCAAAAAACTATGTTTCAATTATTTTTGTAAAGCAAGCAAGATCCTACATTGCCTAGTAATTTTTGCGCTGGCATGTAATATTTTTCAATAAAATAAGGCAGCGATAGCGATATTATTCTATTATTAAGCCCATAAGAGTCTGTGAAGGGATCGTATTTTAGTCCACCATATTATTAATAACTGTCAATACTAGTGTCGATGATGGCGTTCATGTCGTTTTCTGTTATGAAGTGATGCGGTGTTGCCAGCGACATCAGCTCTATATGATATGATATGATTTACTTTTGAGTTAGTTTGCGTTAGCGACATCATCTCTCTATATGACATGGTAGAGTATTTTACTTTTGGGTTTGATTCGGCAAAAATAGTTGTTTCATTATCACAAATAATTCTTCCAAATGTCACATCTTGGCAACATGTTATTGCATGTGTCACTCAAAGATTACTTTCAAGGAGTTTTCGCATTGACGGTTTTGAAAAATCGACGATTTGGTAGACTTTTGAAATTTTGTATTTTTTGCAAAACCTCTTATTCCATAAATTCATTTGTTCACATGGCTTTTATATCCTATTATCTATCCATTTTATCAAAAAAACAGTGCAAATGGGGAACTTGCATTCAATTTTTTCATTGCTGTCTGAATTCGAAAGTCCATGAAAAATAAACAGACCCGTATTTTTTTTTTTTGTTGTATGACGAAGATTGACGGAGATATAACGCTTTGAAGTGTGCTAAAATTGCAATGTTATGACGTCATAACATTGTAATACCATGCTCAGTATATCTATATATACAGAACTTCAAACTGTAATAACTAATGGCAAAATCATTTATGAACGAAATTTTAAAATACATATCCTACCTAATATGTACCAGACCCAAAAAACCTTACTAACCAAATTTTGTGTGGACATTTTACTTCATGGAAATTTTATTGGATTCCATTTGAAAACATCAGTAATAAAGTTTCAATACACTGCCTTTGTGAAAAAAAAAATCATACATTCTTACACAAAATCAGCCCTTTTGTTTAAAACAGGAGAAAAAGAAAGATGGTAAAACGGTGGAACTAATTTAACCGACCCCGTATATCTAATATGAAAAGACCCAAAGGGAAGAACGGCAACATTGTACCGCTGTCCGAAGTATATCAAATCGATATCGATATGTTTCATAATCGACTGTCTAACGTAGTGACGTAACTAATCAAAACTATCGATACAACAACAAATAACAATAAAAACACTCGAAATCCAATCAAATTCATCAATGTACTTACGCAAGCTTCCAAATAGTCAATTTTCCTTTCCAGAATAGTCAATTTTTCGTTCAAGCCAGCAAGTTTGGAGCGGCAAGACAAATCTGGAATGCAAACATGAATTTGGGAATTTAGACGTTGAATGACTTACCAAACGAGTTCAGAAAATCGGTGATCTTTTTAATGCTGATTGTTATTATTTCAATGTATTCACGATTGACCCAGTCTTGTTGAATTTGCTTTTGAACGGCTTCGCCTCTGGGTGCAGGGGCAGACATTTTATTTGTTTATTTCTGGACTGGATGCCGATGTCGATAGTCAACTGACAGCTGGGGGACGTGAGTCACCAGATAGGAATGAAGTCGATATCGTGTATCGACAATTTTAGCGTTTTATCTTTATGGCCGATTGCACCAACCAATTTTGAAGATACTTATGGCCGATTGCACCAACCTATTTTGAGGATACTTAACGCTAAGAGACCCTTAACCTGACATATTTGCATGCAAAACTGTCAAGTCAAGGGTCCCTTCCTTAGCGTTAAGTATCCTCAAAATTAGACACTTTAAGCAAACCCAACATTTTTTTACGTATCCGCATCCGGATCCGTAAACGAATCGACATACGTTAATCATTAAAAACCCGCTTAAGCAACGATCGGTTCTACGTATACGAAACGGATTGGTGAATCGTCAAAGTTGTCAAACTTCGCGTTTTGTAACCCAGATATTGATTTTTGTTTATATTTTTGGTTTGGTTTGGATGTTTGTGTGTTTTTCGTTTATCCTTTTTGAAGAGCTTTTGTTATAATTCTTCGATTAGTTAAGATGCGTTCTCGGATACGGATACGATGAAAGGCCCGCAACGATACGTGCAACGGAACGTATCGGAACCCCCGCATCTAATCTGAGCATGCGCAGATTGATGCGGATACGGATACGTTTGAAATTTAGGACGTGCTTGAAGTGTCTAATAGGTTGGTGCAATCTGCCATTAATGCTAAGAACCCCTGAACTTGACAGTTTTGCAAAATTGTCAAGTTAAGGGTCCCTTAGCGTTAAGTATCCTCAAAATAGGTTGGTGCAGTCGGCCATTAATTTTCCGTTCAAGTCGTTGATTTTTTGTGCGATTTGTTCAAATTCAGTACCAAATTTACTCTTACGTAAGGTTTACATTGAATTTCACTTTGGAGTGGAACTGTCCAATTCTCGCTTGGCAGACAGTAATCATATGGTACCATCCGCAATGAATTTGTGTCCAAAGTCACGTTCACGCCAAATTCAATGTGGATGGTACCGTTGATTGAATTCAATCAACGATGGTACCATATTATTCTTTTAAGCCAAGGGGAAGTTTGACAGTGCCACTGCAAAATAAAATTAAATGTAAACCAGGCATAAAGACTACGTTCTCCCGACAAATAGAGGAACTCGTTTGAGAGTTTGATGGCCGATTTCACCAACCTATTTTGAGGATACTTAACGCTAAGGGACCCTTAACTTGACAGTTTTGCATGTAAAGTTGTCAAGTTAAGGGTGCCTTAGTATCCTCAAAATAGGTTGGTGCAATCGGCCATGAGAATCTTAAACGAGTTTCATTACCCTAGTTTACATCGATAACTCGTTTAGTTCGGTCCGATAGGACCAATGCTTGCTTCTTGCCCGTTTACACTATCTTGCAACGCGTGAACTGAATGAGTACGCTCGCAATTCGACAAATGTCAAAAACAAGTCGAAATTATTCATCAACACAATTCGTAACCAAAAAAACATAAGTAATTACGCTCAGATTGCCTTAGAAACTCAGAACCAACACAATTCACAATAATAACAGTCAACATAACCTCATAATTTTGATCCAGATCGAACCAAGTTTAGTTCGGTACTCTTGCTGGCGAGTACCGAACCAAGAGCGGACCAGCTTAGTCCGCAACCGTTTACACCATTCGAACCAAATATTTGGTTCTGATATAGTTCGAATCTAGTACTTGGTCCGCGGACCAAGTTGTCGGTGTAAACTAGGCTATTGGTCGGGACCGCCTGTCGCTGCGACGGAACGAAGCTCTGTGGCCGTTTAGCTCCAATTTAATGGGACAGTGTTGCCAATAAGTTTTCCCAGCCTGCATGTCACGCAGAATGGGATTGAGGTTTGCGCCACTGACCTCTAAAATAAATCTGCGCTAAATAGCCACCTCATTATTCTTATTTTAGTAATAGCTTTATGGAATTCCTGATCAGTGAGTTTTTTGTTGATGATTATCAGAAAAAATGTTGTGTATAACATAAATTGTCACTCTTACTGACATCTGACCATGCTCGGGCGCCAAACTTCTTGTTCTGGAGAAAGAAAACTATTTCAGCTAAGTTGCAGTGAAAATGCATGAATTTTACACAAAATTGAATCAAAATCTGCCCATTTATATCGAAAATACAGGCTCTTGAAGTTTTGCTAGGGCGCCAAACTACAGTACGCCAAGTTACAGTATAGGGTTACAGTAATTTAGCAAAAATTTAGCCAAAGATCGCTTGCCTGCTTACAAGGAAATCACGATAAATTCAAACTTGACGCTGAACTTAATTATAAAAGAATTAATTAAAGAACTAGTGGAGTTGGGTTAGGTAGGTAGGTACTGTAGGTAATGGGAATGAGAGTTATTATACTCAAGCCCAGTGGCGTAGGCAGAGAATTACTTGAGAGAAGGTTTGTACCAAGGTATTATGGTACCATATGTACTTTTCAAGGCATGTGTTGTTTAATGGACAATTTGCACATTTTTTGGAAATATGAAAAATATAAGGATTAGAAAGTACTGATGCCATTGATGTTTAAAAAATCCACCTACGACCCCCAATAATGTAGTTATCACCGATTGAAGAGCGCCAATCAACATCCCATACGTCACAGAATACACTATCCATCTCCGTCTGACGTATTGACCGTGATGACTCTCTCTCTCTCGGGAAGGTAATATGGCCCCACCCCTCTTGCGATCATGCAGTGAAATTCGCGTCTTCTTTTTCATTCATTTAGTATATTTCTGGGTATTTCGGAAAAAAATTTTCGGTGGTGACTTTCAAATATTGTCTAGAATACGTATATAAAATTTCAAGTCATTTGAAAATGTATGCAAATTGTCCATTAAGCTTTCTGATCAACTATGGAAGATTCTGACCCCCAAGACTCACCCACTTTGGCTGCGGCCCTGCTCGGGCACCAAACTGTATCATTGTCCCACACTATATCCCCTGCACCATCCTTCGGAAGAGACGATAAACTGTTGGTCCCGCCGTGTCATGGATGTTGGCACATTAAAGAACCCTACCCTCTACAGAGAGTGATTCGGCCAGATTATCAGATGAGGTGTGACAAACATTTTACTATTTTACCCTTTAAGGAGCTGTGAGACCTTGTCGCGTTGGAGGGGCTCAGTAGTCACCCTTGCTTCTCCAGAGAATCGGAGGAGGAAAGGGGAACTTTATGGAACATAGCCTTTTTCTTCAGGTATATGACGTTTATTGTTATTCATCATCATCATTTCAGACTTCATAAAAGCAACAAAATAACACACTAAAATATGTCCAGTACTTTGAGATCCTCACAACACCATTACCATTCTGACCATGCATAACGGCTCGAATGAATTCCAAATATCGATCAACTCTTGTATACACGCTAGGATAAACAGGACCTCCACATTTTATACCCCAAGAAACTACACCAACTTGAACACTGTTGCACATAAGTGGACCACCAGAATCTCCATGACATACGTCAACTCCCTCAGTGGACAATGTACAAATATTAGCATCAGTAATCATCATTTTCTTCAGTTCGTACAACTCTGCACACTCACTAGTCTTCATTAGAGGTATGACAGCACATTGAAGATTATCCGCTGTTTGGACCAGGTCATTTTCGGTTATTCCCCATCCAACAACCAAACCTTGTTCACATGGCCGATCATCGTTTATGTGATGGTTCCTTGATGGCAGTACCACTGGGGTTATGCGAACATTGTCAGAAAGATCAATGCTTAGAAGGGCGATGTCATGTATCAGTAGCATCCTATCAAAACCAGGGTGAATGAAAATCTTGTTGACCATCAATATGAGTGGATAGGCCAGTTGAATGTTGTTATAGGTTGGTTCACTGAAGCAATGTGCAGCGGACAATACCCAGGATGTGCTCAAGAATGTCCCGCCGCATACACCCAATCTTTTATCTTCATAATGGAGTATGAGGGCCATGTAAGAGAATTCTTTGATGGAACATTTGGATCCTTGGAAGATTCGGGGTCCTGCTGTTGGCCACCGGGATGTGGTTATAGATGTATCATTGATTGCCGAAGTACTGGCGTCAAGGAGCAAAAGAAAAATAAATGAGCGCATAATAAATGTTTTGACACGGAAGTTACTTTTACATGAGGTGTGTTCGATCCTCGTGATTTTGTGTGAAAACTTGTAGTGGTAATTTGATAATTCTTTATGGTTTAATCAAAAATCACTCGAAAAGTTGGATGAAATCAGAAACCATTACATTATCAGAAGGGGTTTCCATAATACAATGGAGTATGATGGACCGTTTGTAATTCTAGTTCATAACAGCAGAGGTCATGATTCTCATTTTTTTTAAAGTCTAATGCGCCAAAGCGCCCCACGGGGGGCCTTGATTTTTGTCTGTCTACATTATAAAAAAAAAACCTCAAAATCGATAAATAAATTGAAAAGTTATGGGGGTGGCCCGCTTTCAAATGGGTCACTCTGTATATTCAAGATTTTATGGATTAAAGGTTCAAGCGACTAAACCCTTCGTTCATCAATTTCCAAGTCAAGGCTACTTAGCTTAGGGAGTGTATTTAAAAATGAAGGTTTGCTTATTAAAGATGAACGTTGAAGTTTTGAGGGGTTTTTGCGAGAAAGTTACTACATAATTTTGTGGTTTATGATCGTCAAGTTTCCATTTCTGATGATGTAAGTTTTGTAGCAATTCCAAATCATATCTAATTCAATTTCAGATTATTTTTAAAGTCGAGGTCGCAAAGTTGATCGAAACTAGACCCATACTAACCCATACCTCATCCTGGTCGATTTGAGCTGACAAGTCAGCTGAAACTGACTCTCACCTTACAAAAAGTGTCGTGGAGTCAACTTAAACCTCTCCTCAAACCTGATCAAGTTAACAAAAGGTGTCACTAAGTTAAGTTAAACTGAGTCAACTTAACCTAAACCACATTCAAGTCAACTGAATCTGACTCAAACAGCAAACTTACCCCAAATATACGCAAATCCTGATTGAGGTCAATGGGTTGTCCCAAGTGTGAGCAGGATATCCTATTGTCAACCTTGGGATGTGAGATTCTTCGTTTGAGCAGTGTATCTTGTGGACAACATAAGAGCAAAGGCATATTTTATTGGCGCCTCAACCGATACCGGCCACGTGGAATGTCTGTTGGGAAGAAGGTGGCAACACTGAGTCGGCCATTTTGACATTCGGGAAGGGTTGATGTCATTGATTTTTGGTTTCTGTTCTACGTTTTTATGGTTTTTCTCGATTATGAACTGATATTTGTTTCTGTCTTCAATTGACTGTGTTCACACAAGTTATCTTCTCATCCTAAATCGCTTAAACTTAACTTAACCACATCCTAGTTAACTTGAACTGACGAGATTTTACTGAAACAAACTTGAATATACGCCTTGATTAAATCAACACAAAATGTCCCCTGATTTAACTCAAGTTTATCATAACCTCAACCTAGTCAACTTGTACTGACTTGAGTTGACTAAAATACAACTCAAATACAAGATCAGTATATAACAGAGGTTGCCTCACTTTCACAGTCATGACGTCATCTATGTCCAGTGTTGCCAGATGAACCCTATCAAAATCAGTAGAACAGAAACCCATGGGCGAAATCAGTAGATCTACTGTTAAAACAGAACTTCTCGCAACCTTGCGAATGACACATGACACGATACGATGCAGACCGATGCATTCGAATGACAGGATTCAGTCTACTGCAGACGCTCGACACCGATGACATCATATTTTTCCCCCTGCGACTCTTACCTCAGGCGAAGTGAGGCAACCTCTTGTATACTGATCTTGACTCAAATAAAATCTTAAAAACGTTTACATACAGTTTCACTAGCTTAACCTCGACTCACCGAAGCTTAAACATCAGCTTGAACTAACTTGTATCAACTAAATCTTATACACTAACTCAAATATACAACACTAAACGCAAATCGATTTAACCCTCATCTAAGTTAACTTGGACTAACTTGAGTCTACTCATCAAGTTAACCTATACTAACCCCAGTCAACCTAATCCTACTTGAGTCAACTGAAACTGACCGACTAAAACCATTCTTTGATATGAAAACCACTTATCCAGATTAAGCTAATTTATTTACAGTCACTATTTATGTACACTAATTTATTTAACTCAAATTTTCGTTCAGAATTCATAAAACACCACTTATTCACGACTAAACCCCATGTTCTCATATTGGCGATCTTATACAGGGTGTCCCTTAACTTATATCCACCATAGAGCAGCCGGTGTTGATATGAATGAAAATAAGAAGCTTGTGTAATGAATATTGGTCGTTAAAAAATACAGGGTGTTGAAAGAATAACGTAGAAAGCGCCCTCCCGGATAAGGTTCAATCCAATATCGAATTCGGATATCTCATCTTCGAAAACGCTAGTTTAAACCAATTTTGGATCTTTTCGCTCTCCCCCTCGTATGAATAAAAACAGATCCATCAAAATTTATAGTTTTCAAAAGTAGACATTTTGAGCTATTTTTATTTAAAAATACAATATGGAGGTAAATTTGGATTTTTTTTAATTAAAATCCTTTCTAAAACTGAGTCAACAAAATCAGGGAATTCAAGATTGTAAAATGTAGTTCGCGACTATTTTTGCCTTCCACCCTGTATAAATAAAAACAGACCCATCAAACTGCATTTTTTTGAAAAGTAGACGTTTTTTTGTTAAAATTTATTCGAAAACTGAGAAAACAAAATCAGGAAATTGAAGATTGTAAAATGTAGTGAACGACTATTTTCACCTTCCACCCTGTATAAATAAAATTAGATTGTAGCGATTATCAATAGAAAAAAACGGGTTACAGTACACATTTTGAATAAAAGAAGAAAAGGAGAGAGAAGCAAACCAAAATTAAATTTGAATTAACTTAGTAAAAGTGATCAAAAATAAGGAAAAAATAAAAAAAAGAGCCACAACCAGTATTTAAAACAAAAAACGAAAAAAAGACAGGGGAACAAGTAATACTAAACTAAATAACAATTAAAAATGTTCAAATGGAAACCATTCATTCATAGAGTTACAACGTAAAATTAAAAAAAAAAAATTTAATTAAATTTGAATTAAAATCAAAAAGGGGGGTGAAAATTGAAACAACCCAAATCAAAATAATCAAGTTTATTAAAAAAAGGGAAATACAGATGAACAATGTCGTAACAAATGAGTCAATGACTTGATACAGGGTGTCAAAAATAAATAAGCCAGAAAAAAGAACACCCTGGACGTTACATGTAAAGCTTTCGAACGGTATATACAAGGCGCGGACTTAAACTATACACTGATGTACGATATACAGGGTGGTTTTATCTTACAATTAAAGCTTTAACAGCAATAGACTTTTCCACTTTTATCGGTTTTATAGTGGCAGTTCTAAATTGATATAAAAACGTATTAAGTGGCAACTAAAAGACATTCAAGACACAAATGCCGCATACATCGAGGATTTTTGATTTTGGAATGTTCGGGAGGGTTTCCCTGATGTATAGGCTCACAAGTCTAATAACAATAGAGTTAAAATTATCGATTAATTTGGAAATGTTCCAAATATTAACAACAATAAATAGATTTTTTAACGTAACAGAATACATGGGAAATAATATCAATTGATTTTAAACATAGTTTATACAAAGGACGCTGTGTAGCGTCATACTAGAATTGATACAGTGTGGGTCAAAAAACAGGGATTTTATGTTTAAATATTTATAGGGTGTCCAGAAATAGGGATTTGAAAGATTTTTAGGGGGACTGAGTAAAATATTACCTCTACTTTTGTGAATCGTACTGTAATTTTTTTCATTTATGATTTCACTAATTTTCAAAACGATTTTACTCAAAAACGAAAAAAATTCACGTGAAGAAAAGTTGGGCCAAAATATTGCTCGATCTCCTCTTTATTACCCGCATGAAATTTTCAGGTAGTGTAAAAATTTAATTTTTTTTCTGTGACCGTTTTGGAAATATTCTAAAAAAACTTCGTCAGGTTATACCTAAGCTTAAAATGTCATAAAAAGTGCCCCTTTTAGTTTTGGACGTAAAAAACCTTAATTCCAGAACATCCTGTATAATAAAATGGATAAATATAAGTGAATAACATCATTTAAGTTATTTAAAATAAAAAAAAAACATAACAATTAACGAGAGACACTTCATTTTAAGCTAAAATTTTCACTTTTCTATTAAAAAAAAAAATAATACGAAAAACACCGGAAATAACAAGATCAAGATGAATTAAAAAATTAGGAATGAAATTTCAGGATTTTTTCCCACACTGCTGGTGATTTTTGAATTTAAAAAACAAAGCAGAGCAATAAAAAAATTCAACGAAAATGAAAAATTATGCTTTTTGAAAGAGGCAAGATTAAATAAATCTTGAAAAATCGACGTCGTTCGCACATTTTTTTTTGTTTCTGAGTGTCTAGTTTTTTTAAAACTAATCGATTTCCATGTTTTAATTTTTTTTATGTTTTTATTCCTTTTTTAAGCTTATCACATGACATTTTTTAGACTTACTAATTAAGCTTTTTGACTCATTTTTAACCGTTTAAAACCTTTAAAAAATATCTCTTGACAGTTTGAACTATTTTTCAAGATCCAGTTTAACTGCACCCTGGAGAGGAAACAAAAAATTATAATATTCCAAAATTACTTCGTTTCTTTCTTTCAAGAATTTATCATCGATTCCCATGTTATAATTTTTTTTAACGTTCTAATTCCTTTCATAAACTTCTTATAACACTTTAAGGCGATTTTTTCATTTTACACTCTTTAATAATAATTGTAATTGAGCTTTCAACTAATGTTTTCAGTTTTTTCACCATTCAAAATGTTTAAAAAATGTTCCCTGGCAATTTTGATTATTTTTCAATCAAGTTTATCAGCACTGAAGAGAGAAAATACATGATTTTAACAATCCCAATTTTTCATCGATTCCCATGTTTTAATTTTCCTCTTACGTTTTAATTGGACATATTTAAAGAGATAATTTAAACACTTTCTGGTTTTTTTTAACATTTAAATCTGTTTAATTGAGCTTTTTCACTCTTTTTTTCTTGTTTTTTACACCGTTTTAAATGTTTGATATATTTCTAAAAAAATGTTCAGGTGACTTATTTTATTTTTTAGGATTGATTTCCACGTTCAACATTTTTAATGCTTCAAATGCTTTTGTAAACATCTTGCAATTTATTTTTCAATACATTTTGGTATTATTTTTTCCACCGTTCAAAATGTTAAAAAAATGTCCATTAACAATTTGAATTATTTTTCAATTTTCACCTTACCTGTAAGACACTGAGACGAGGAAACAGAAAAAAAAAATTGTCTACATTTTATCATCGATTTGATTCTTCTTCTACGTTTCAATTGCTTCTGTTAACAATGATTTTAAACACTTTTCGGTGATTTTTTTTCATTTCTGCCTCTTTGATAATTGAGCTTTTTAACTCATTGTCTTGTTTTTTACACCGTTTAAAATGCTTCATATATTCCCGAAAAATGTTCATTTGGCACTGAGAGGGGAAAAAATAAAAAAAAACACCAAATTTAATTTTAGATAATTTTTATGTTTTAGGATTGATTTATTGATGTTCTAATTGCTTTTCTAAACATCTTACTTAAATACTTTTTGGTGATATTTTTATCTGAAACTTTCTTTAACCGTTTCAAAACATCAAAATGGTTCAAATAAAAATTCTTAATTTTTTATAACGTTTCAATTGCTTTCGTTAACATCTTAAAAGATATTATTTACTTTTTGGTGTTTTTTTTTCCTCTACACTTCAATTAAGCTTTGAAACTATTTTTTCCAACGTTTAAATTGTTTATAATATTTGAAAAAGTTTACCTGCACTGAGGAAAGGAAGCAAAAAATAAAAACATTGTCAATTTTTAACATTTTCAGCTTTTTTTTAGTTTTTAAGGGGTTTATCATTGATAACGTCTTGATTGCTTTTGTGAACGTTGAAAATTTTTTCAAACACTTTTTGGTGACTTCAATTTTGGACTGTTTAATTGAGCTTTTGAACTTATATTCTTATTTATTTATTTCTTTATTTTAATTAAAACAAAATGTTCATCTGATTTTTATGAAATCTTTCATGCCCCAAACCACCTGCACTGAGAAGAAGAAAAAAATCCCACATTTTCTCGTTTCAGATATTTTTGTTTTTTTTATTTTTATGTTGTGATGTTTTAATTGCTGATTACAAATAATTTTTCAACACTTTTTGGTTCTTCTCATTTCAGAAATCAAGCTTTTAAACACTTTTTGTTTTTTTTATTCATTTTAATCAAACTTTGACTCATTTTCTTGTTTTTAATAAGGTTTTAAGCTCCAGACTAGGACTGAGGAGAGGAAGAAAAATTAAAACATTTCCAAACTTTTTTATATATGTTTTTAGGATTTTTCATCGATTTCCAATATTAACGTTCTATTAAGTTCAGATTGGTTTTATAAAGAGATTTTCAACACTTTCTGACGTTTTTTTTTTTTATTTTAGACTCTTTAATCAAGCTTTTTGACAAATTTAATTGTTTTTTACACTGTTTTAAATGTTCAAAATATTTAAAAAAATCTAATCAAACCATTTTTATTATTTTCATAGCCACAAACTATCTGCACCGAGAAGGATGAAAAAAATCGAAACGTTCCCAAATATTTACCTGTCTTATTGGGTTAGTTTGGGTTAGTTTTTATTTTTTTTTACAGAAATTAAACAGTAATTTAAAATCCGACAAAACAATTTACTCAACAACAAAGTAGGAAAAAAGTTCATGAAAAACAGCTAAAAAAAAATCAATCAAGGTTTTATTACATATTTTCATACTCTATTCTTTATAGAGTTCTTTGAAACTAGTTTTAGTTACCAATATTTACCAAAAATCAGCAAAAATGTCACAGTAAGCCAATGAAAAAATGTTTTTATTAAAAATTATCAAAACATTTTCCCTGAAGTTTTTGGATTAAATTTCGATTAAGGCAAGATAAAACCGATAAAAAATGACGCATGATAATACTTTCAATTTATGCATAACCACCCAATGAAATGATAGGTCGCCACTAAAATCCCTTATTTTGACACACACTGTATATAAACCTAACCTACACCTAAACAACAATTCGAATAATCTCAGCAACTACTGATGTGTATATTTTGGGCAAAAAGCTCAAGCTTAGAGTATTTTACACCTGGAAGACATCTACAGAAAAATATCAGTTTGGCGCAAGTTGTTCCATTCAAGCGGCAGCAACAGGAACTAACCTATTTTATCAAAAAAGGTACTCGTTTGGCGGGATTCGAAAAGCAAAATGGTCCCTAAGATAGTTCATATTATACTGACTGAATCTAATGTACATTATTGTTAGTAGCAGCCATCCTCAGCTTTAGTTTTAAATTGTACAACAGACATAATGTAAAAAAAATCACTAGTCTAACGCACGTCACAAATAATACTGAATGCAGGTACTGGAAGAAATTATCGCCGGAAAAATCGGAAAAATCCCCGTTTTTTCTCGGGAAGCGGTGCCATTAGCATTGGTACTTGGTTCTTGTGGGTGATACGGATCTGGAATTAAATCCTAAGCGGGTATAAAAGGGGGTAAGGACTTACGGTGGTGGGGGGTTGCATCCATGGTTCACCGTCAATTTGCATGGGAAATGTTTTTTTTGTTTTGATCGTTACAGATGAACATTGCGCGAGTCTTCGACCACTTGCGGTGATGCCCATTTTTACTTGTCCCATGTGTAGACAGTTGTCCAGGCCTATTACTTCTATAAGACCGTCTCCTATATCTGGAAATGGGACATTTTTCATTGACCACCCTGTATGTATACGATATTTAAATAGGCCACTTTCACAGGCGGTAAGTTTCAAACTGTTTGAGATTTTGGCTTGAAATTTCAGTCACATGGAGTTTGAAGATTAGTCTATTGAAAAATGTACATTTTAAATCCACATCTTCATTTTTCAAATTTTGACGAATTTTTGAAAACTGTCCGACAACAAAAAATCTACTTTCAACAGGCCACTTTGACAGGCTGTAATTTCCAAACCGTTTGAGATTTTGGCTTGAAATCTCAATCACATGGAGTTTGAAGATTATTCTATTGAAAAATGTACATTTTAAATCCACATCTTCATTTTTCAAATTTTGACAAATTTTTGAAAACTGTCCTACAACAAAAAATCGACTTTCCACAGGCCAATTTGACAGGCTGTAATTTCCAAACCGTTTGAGATTTTGGCTTGAAATCTCAATCACATGGAGTTTGAAGATTATTCTATTGAAAAATGTACATTTTAAATCCACATCTTCATTTTTCAAATTTTGACGAATTTTTGAAAACTGTCCTACAACAAAAAATCGATTATTCTATTGAAAAATGTACATTTTAAATCCACATCTTCATTTTTCAAATTTTGACGAATTTTTGAAAACTGTCCTACAACAAAAAATCGACTTTCCACAGGCCAATTTGACAGGCTGTAATTTCCAAACCGTTTGAGATTTTGGCTTGAAATCTCAATCACATGGAGTTTGAAGATTAGTCTATTGAAAAATGTACATTTAGAATCCACATCTTCATTTTTCAAATTTTGACGAATTTCTTAAAACTGTCCGACAACAAAAAATCTACTTTCAACAGGCCACTTTGACAGGCTGTAATTTCCAAACCGTTTGAGATTTTGGCTTGAAATCTCAATCACATGGAGTTTGAAGATTAGTCTATTGAAAAATGTACATTTTAAATCCACATCTTCATTTTTCAAATTTTGACGAATTTTTGAAAACTGTCCTACAACAAAAAATAGACTTTCCACAGGCCACTTTGACAGGCTGTAATTTCCAAACCGTTTGAGATTTTGGCTTGAAATCTCAATCACATGGAGTTTGAAGATTAGTCTATTGAAAAATGTACATTCTAAATCCACATCTTCATTTTTCAAATTTTGACGAATTTCTTAAAACTGTCCGACAACAAAAAATAGACTTTCAACAGGCCACTTTGACAGGCTGTAATTTCCAAACCGTTTGAGATTTTGGCTTGAAATCTCAATCACATGGAGTTTGAAGATTATTCTATTGAAAAATGTACATTTTAAATCCACATCTTCATTTTTCAAATTTTGACGAATTTTTGAAAACTGTCCTACAACAAAAAATCGACTTTCCACAGGCCAATTTGACAGGCTGTAATTTCCAAACCGTTTGAGATTTTGGCTTGAAATCTCAATCACATGGAGTTTGAAGATTAGTCTATTGAAAAATGTACATTTTGAATCCATATCTTCATTTTTCAAATTTTGACGAATTTCTTAAAACTGTCCGTCAACAAAAAATCGACTTTCCACAGGCCAATTTGACAGGCTGTAATTTCCAAACCGTTTGAGATTTTGGCTTGAAATCTCAATCACATGGAGTTTGAAGATTAGTCTATTGAAAAATGTACATTTTGAATCCACATCTTCATTTTTCAAATTTTGACGAATTTTTGAAAACTGTCCTACAACAAAAAATCGACTTTCCACAGGCCACTTCGACAGGCTGTAATTTCCAAACCGTTTGAGATTTTGGCTTGAAATCTCAATCACATGGAGCTTGAAGATAAGTCTATTGAAAAATGTACATTTCAAATCCACATCTTCATTTTTCAAATTTTGACGAACTTTTGAAAACTGTCCTACAACAAAAAATCGACTTTCATCAGGCCAATTTGACAGGCTGTAATTTCCAAACCGTTTGAGATTTTGGCTTGAAATCTCAATCACATGGAGTTTGAAGATTAGTCTATTGAAAAATGTGCATTTTAAATCCACATCTTCATCTTTCAAATTTTGAGAAATTTTTGAAAACTGTCCTACAACAAATAATCGACTTTCAACAGGCCACTTTGACATTCTGTAATTTCCAAACCGTTTGAGATTTTGGCTTGAAATCTCAATCACATGGAGCTTGAAGATAAGTCTATTGAAAAATGTACATTTCAAATCCACATCTTCATTTTTCAAATTTTGACGAACTTTTGAAAACTGTCCTACAACAAAAAATCGACTTTCATCAGGCCAATTTGACAGGCTGTAATTTCCAAACCGTTTGAGATTTTGGCTTGAAATCTCAATCACATGGAGTTTGAAGATTAGTCTATTGAAAAATGTACATTTCAACTCCACATCTTCATTTTTCAAATTTTTACGAATTTTTGAAAACTGTCCTACAACAAAAAATTGACTTTCAACAGGCCACTTTGACAGGCTGTAATTTCCAAACCGTTTGAGATTTTGGCTTGAAATCTCAGTCACATGGAGTTTGAAGATTAGTCTTTTGAAAATGGACCTTTCAAATCCACATCTCCATTTTTTAATTTGTATAAATTTTTATTAATAAAAAAAGAACCAAACAAGCTTCAATTAATTTGTGTAAGAAACATTGCCCCACGTTGTGCGTCAAAAATAGGAGCTGCCATGAAGAGAGGCTAGATGTTAAAAGTAAACACCCACCTCCTCTAGAAACTCTAGGGGACTCCAAAATGTGTTGTTAATTTTTTATTTTTTATAAGGCAACAGCTCATATGAAAATTAATGGAAACAAATAGACAATGTGTCCAGCATTGATCATGTTTTTTTTTTATTAGTTGAGGAGTGCGGTGTTGTTATTTGAGGGCTCATTCACCTGTGGCAAATAATTGAAGGGCCTCCAAAGACAACATAATGTTTCTAAAATTGTTCAATCTTCCATTACTCATCACTCTGACATTTTTCACAGAACACCCTGTATATTTTTACATAAAAAGATTCCAAATTTGATCTACATTCCCGGATTGTTCATTTCAATGAATTTATAAGCATATTTTGATAATTTTCAAATTCCCATTATTTTCATGATTTTTATACAACACCCTGTATATGTTTACATGAAAAGATCTCAAATTTCATCTACATTCACGAATTTTTCATTTTAATGAATTCATAAGCTAGTATACAGGGTGTTTATAGGATTTCGTCAACAACTGCAAATTTCAATAATTTTCAAAGTCCCACAATTTTGATAATTTTTATACAACACCCTGTATATGTTTACATAAAAAGAATTCAAACGTAACCTACAATTTCGAATACGTATATATATACGAACAGTAAGTCAAGACTACCCGTCCACTCTCTATATATATATTTTCCGAAATAAATAAAACAAAAAAAAAATAGAAGAAAAAACTACAAATAAGAAATATGTTTGAAATCCATGAAAAAAGAAAAAAAAAATAAAAAAGCCGATTCCAAGAAAATGCAAAATGTTAAAATGTTAAAACTAACCTCAATACATCCCTACAAAGTGTAAAAAAATACTAAAAAGGAAAAAAATTGTGTAGACACGTTAAGCAAATAGAAATAAGAACCAAAAAAAGTGGAAGGTGCACAGTAGAAATGTTTAAAAAAAAAATGAAAAAAAAAAGTAAGAAAAAACTCTTACCTTGAACAGCAACACTCAAATCCACCGAATTAAAGCTACTCGTACTGATATCCTTCTCCCTGCCCTTTTTCCGACTCCTCCTTGTTCCCGCCAAATGCTCCCCCCACAAATTCGACCCCCCATGCGTGTAGGGAATATT
Organism: Orchestes rusci; assembly: GCA_958502075.1. Taxonomy (NCBI): domain Eukaryota; kingdom Metazoa; phylum Arthropoda; class Insecta; order Coleoptera; family Curculionidae; genus Orchestes; species Orchestes rusci. Next base: position 3,799,973 of record OY293313.1, on the reverse strand, counting down.
CAAAAACGTAATTCCCTGCAACGGAATCCCATTGGCCAAGTCCAAGCTCACACCATCACACTCAATTTCTATACTTTGCTGCAAATTCTTGCAAGAGGCAAACAGCGTTTCCGTTGTCGCAAACTCCACGTACCACAACTTGTTCTTCATCCTGCTGTTGAACCTATCAGGATTTTTACTGCGCTCATTGTGGAACTTGTTGCAAATTGCCGCATCCACTCCAATGGAAAAATAATTATTAATAACATTATAAGGAATCTTTGTTTCCACTTTGGTGTTATTGGGGTCTACGTGGCTGGTATCAGACAACTCAATCGACCACCGATCTAGCATGATAGGCGAGGCTCTGGCCACTTTGTGCAGGATTTTATGAATGGCCTCACCCTCGTAGCCTCCGCCCCATCTAAGACACCTAGCCAGGTCATTTCCAGTACCTAAAGGTATAACAGCTACACCTGGTTGGCACTCTAGGTCAACTTTATCTGTAAAACCCCCCTCAATCACTCCTTCTAGCTCCAAAATTGGCTTACCCATCGACTCGAGAACCCAACCTACAGTACCATCACCTCCGCAACATATGACCTTGAAATTGGGCACGTCCTTGAACATGTTGAAGCCTTGCAAAGGCCCTCCCTGACTTGAACCTACAACACAGTATAGAATATATCGTCAAAATAGAGCCTAAACTTTCTTGGGGAAAAATTACAACGTCTTACATTTGTTTGAATATTTTCGGAACCAATCCAACATATCAAGTTGAATTGGTACTGACGGGTTCCTTACTAGATTTTCAACAAATTATTTTATATGAATAATTATGGTACCATTTGAGGAACCACGTCAAAATCGAGCCTAAACTTTCTTGGGGAAAAATGACAACGTCTTACATTTGTTTGAATATCTTCGGAACCAATTCAACATATCAAGTTGAATTGGTACTGACGGGTTCCTTACTAGATTTTCAACAGATTATTTTATATGAACAATTATGGTACCATTTGAGGAACCACGTCAAAATCGAGCCTAAACTTTCTTGGAAAAAAATGACAATGTCTTACATTTATTTGAATATCTCCAGAACCAATCCACATATCGAGTTGAATTTTGTACCGACGGGTTCCTTGCTAGATTTTCAACAAATTATTTTATATGAATAATTATGGTACCATTTGAGGAACCACGTCAAAATCGAGCCTAAACTTTCTTGGAAAAAAATGACAATGTCTTACATTTATTTGAATATCTCCAGAACCAATCCACATATCGAGTTGAATTTTGTACCGACGGGTTCCTTCTTTGATTTTCAACAAATTATTTCATATGAATAATTATGGTACCATTTGAAGAACCACGTCAAAATAGAGCCTAAACTTTCTTGGAAAAAAATGACAATGTCTTACATTTATTTGAATATCTCCAGAACCAATCCACATATCGAGTTGAATTTTGTACCGACGGGTTCCTTACTTGATTTTCAACAAATTATTTCATATGGATAATTATGGTACCATTTGAAGAACCACGTCAAAATCGAGCCTAATCTTTCTTGGAAAAAAATGACAATGTCTTACATTTATTTGAATATCTCCAGAACCAAACCACATATCGAAATGAATTTTGTACCGACGGGTTCCTTACTAGATTTCCAACAATTTATTTTATATGCATATTTATGGTACCATTTGAGGAAGCACGTCAAATCGAGCATAAACTTTCTTGGAAAAAAATGACAATGTCTTACATTTATTTGAATATCTCCAGAACCAATCCACATATCGAGTTGAATTTTGTACCGACGGGTTCCTTACTTGATTTTCAACAAATTATTTCATATGGATAATTATGGTACCATTTGAAGAACCACGTCAAAATCGAGCCTAATCTTTCTTGGAAAAAAATGACAATGTCTTACATTTATTTGAATATCTCCAGAACCAAACCACATATCGAAATGAATTTTGTACCGACGGGTTCCTTACTAGATTTCCAACAATTTATTTTATATGCATATTTATGGTACCATTTGAGGAAGCACGTCAAATCGAGCATAAACTTTCTTGGAAAAAAATGACAATGTCTTACATTTATTTGAATATCTCCAGAACCAAACCACATATCGAGTTGAATTTTGTACCGACGGGTTCCTTACTAGATTTTCAACAAATTATTTCATATGAATAATTATGGTACCATTTGAGGAACCGCGTCAAAATCGAGCCTAAACTTTCTTGGAAAAAAATGACAATGTCTTACATTTATTTGAATATCTCCAGAACCAATCAACATATCGAGTTGAATTTTGTACCGACGGGTTCCTTACTTGATGTTTGACAAATTATTTCATATTAATAATTATGGTACCATTTGAAGAACCACGTCAAAATCGAGCCTAAACTTTCTTGGAAAAAAATGACAATGTCTTACATTTATTTGAATATCTCCAGAACCAATCCACATATCGAGTTGAATTTTGTACCGACGGGTTCCTTCTTTGATTTTCAACAAATTATTTAATATGAATAATTATGGTACCATTTGAAGAACCACGTCAAAATAGAGCCTAAACTTTCTTGGAAAAAAATGACAATGTCTTACATTTATTTGAATATCTCCAGACCCAATCCACATATCGAGTTGAATTTTAAACCGACGAATTCCTTACTAGATTTTCAACAAATTATTTTTTATGAATGATTACGGTACCACTTGAGGAACCACGTCAAAATCAAAAATCAAAAGATATAGATATAGCTGCATATGACGTCACTGATTTTTTATGGAGGTGACTTTCTGATGATTCTGATGTTTTCATCTAATAACACAGTGTGTAAGAAAGTTTTTTCCTCTCTGGACAAAATATGCTGGAATAAGTAATTATGCTAGAAAAAATAAATCAATAGTAAAATATCTGTGAAGCTAGTTGAAAAAAATTTTTTTTTGGCACAACCACTTATCTAGAGGGAGAACTACCCAATACATCAAACTTAAGATAAAAATATCTGAATTATCAAAAAGTCAATGCCAAGAAAAATCAAAAGAAATAACTACAAGGATTATCACCCTTAATTATCGGCATTCAATCAATAAACACCCTGTATCTATCATGTGAAGACATCTTACCTAAGATATGCACTTGTCGCGGATTAAGGATGTACTGGAACTTGCGCAGTATTTTGTAGCCTTGTCTACCGCCAGATTTGGGGTTGATGAACACCAGCAGTGGTACTGCGCTGGGGGAGGGGGAAATTTGGAACGACATTGCTGGTTGTTTCGATTGGCTTGATGTCAATGAGCTCTGAAATCGAGAGACAAAATTTGTTTTCCCTTGATGGTCAAATAATGGGTGAGTGATGACAAAAACATCAATACAAAATTTCCCTTATCTCCCCTTTACAATATTTATAAAAAATCACCGAAAGCGAGTTTTTTAGGAGAACTCAAATTGGATTAAACCCAGTAAATCCAACAATATTCATTGGATTAGAATGGGATTTTGGATACTCACAATGCTAACATTATCACCTCCATACCTCGACCCTCGTTTCTGTACAGACCTTTGCCTGTCCAAAACAATGGGACAAATGGCCGTGGGTGGCAAAATATGGACAGCATGCTCCCCCAAACCGCACTCTGCCTTCACTTGGGACACACATTTGTTGTGCAACTAAAACCAACCTCAATCACCTCCTCGACCTCAATCAGAAACTCACCGTGATTTGGCACCATCGACAGTGCAACCCTGTTACTCCCGCCTTGACTGGTTTCCGACAACGACCACATTTTCCATGACAATTTCCCTCCACCCAATGATGAAGGAGGGTTTGGGAGGATTTTTTGCTTTTGACGTACGTTGCTATGCAGCTGGCTGGTGCGCGGCCCACGCACCGTTCGTGAACGGTGTATTTGCAAACTAAAATTATTTTACCCACGACCACTCTACTCATGATCTATACTTACAAGTGCAACAAAGGCCTTTTTTGCCCAGGCCCACCAGCATGTTCAAGCAGAGGTTGCAGTAGGCTGGCCTGCTGAAGTGTTTCAGCCTCCATAGGTGTTTGCCGTCCTCCTTGACGTTTGAGTCTAGACCAAGGAGGACGAGGAGAGGGATGGTGGTTAAGCCGCCTCTTTTCCATTCTTCCAGAGATACCAAGCCGTCTTTGTTGAAGTCGATTTCGATCATCATGTCTTGGAGGATCTAGAAGGTTCAATTGAGATATTTCTGATCCAAATTTCAATCCTCTATTTCAAGCTTCTTGAATTATGACTGACTGAATAGTCTCGTGGGTTTGAATAGCTTCACCCAAATATGGATTGAAATATTTCAGATCCAAATTTCAAGCCTTTATTTCAAGCGGCTTGACTTTGATGAATTTTTAAATCATTCTTGTCTGGGCAGCGTCGATGATGTAGAACAATTATTTTCAAAGCCTCCGCATTATTTTTCCGTTACAGTCTCGAGGTTTTGGATAATTTTACATAAAAATACATGTACTGAAATATCTCTGATTCAAATTTCAAGCCTCTATTTCAAGCGGCTTGACTTTGATGAATTTTTAAATCATTCTTGTCTGGGCAGCGTCGATGATGTAGAACAATTATTTTCAAAGTCTCCGCATTATTTTTCCGTTACAGTCTCGAGGTTTTGGATAATTTTACATAAAAATACATGAACTGAAATATCTCTGATTCAAATTTCAAACCTGTATTTTGAGCGGCTTGACTTTGGTGAATTTTTAAATTATTCTTGTCTGGTCAGCGTCGATGATGTAGAACAACTATTTTCAAAGCCTCCGCATTATTTTTCCGTTACAGTCTCGAGGTTTTGGATAATTTTACATAAAAATACATGGACTGAAATAACTCTGATTCAAATTTCAAGCCTCTATTTCAAGCGGCTTGACTTTGATGAATTTTTAAATCATTCTTGTCTGGGCAGCGTCGATGATGTAGAACAATTATTTTCAAAGCCTAAGCATTATTTTTCCGTTACAGTCTTGGGGTTTTGGATAATTTTACATAAAAATACATGGACTGAAATATCTCTGATTCAAATTTCAAGCCTTTATTTCAAGCGGCTTGACTTTGATGAATTTTTAAATCATTCTTGTCTGGGCAGCGTCGATGATGTAGAACAATTATTTTCAAAGCCTCCGCATTATTTTTCCATTACAGTCTCAAGGTTTTGGATAATTTTACATAAAAATACATGGACTGGAATATCTCTGATTCAAATTTCAAGCCTATATTTCGAGCGGCTTGACTTTGATGAATTTTTAAATCATTCTTGTCTGGGCAGCGTCAATGATGTAGAACAATTATTTTCAAAGCCTCCGCATTATTTTTCCGTTACAGTCTTGAGGTTTTGGATAATTTTACATAAAAATACATGGACTGAAATAACTCTGATTCAAATTTCAAGCCTATATTTCGAGCGGCTTGACTTTGGTGAATTTTTAAATTATTCTTGTCTGGGCAGCGTCGATGATGTAAAACAATTATTTTCAAAGCCTCAGCATTATTTTTCCGTTACAGTCTTGAGGTTTTTGATAATCTTACTTAAAAATACATGGACTGAAATAACTCTGATTCAAATTTCAAGCCTATATTTTGAGCGGCTTGACTTTGGTGAATTTTTAAATTATTCTTGTCTGGTCAGCGTCGATGATGTAGAACAACTATTTTCAAAGCCTCCGCATTATTTTTCCGTTACAGTCTCGAGGTTTTGGATAATTTTACATCAAAATACATGGACTGAAATAACTCTGATTTAAATTTCAAACCTGTATTTTGAGCGGCTTGACTTTGGTGAATTTTTAAATTATTCTTGTCTGGGCAGCGTCGATGATGTAGAACAACTATTTTCAAAGCCTCCGCATTATTTTTCCGTTACAGTCTCGAGGTTTTGGATAATTTTACATTAAAATACATGGACTGAAATAACTCTGATTTGAATTTCAAACCTGTATTTTGAGCGGCTTGACTTTGGTGAATTTTTAAATTATTCTTGTCTGGGCAGCGTCGATGATGTAGAACAACTATTTTCAAAGCCTCCGCATTATTTTTCCGTTACAGTCTCGAAGTTTTGGATAATTTTACATTAAAATACATGGACTGAAATAACTCTGATTTAAATTTCAAACCTGTATTTTGAGCGGCTTGACTTTGGTGAATTTTTAAATTATTCTTGTCTGGGCAGCGTCGATGATGTAGAACAACTATTTTCAAAGCCTCCGCATTATTTTTCCGTTACAGTCTCGAGGTTTTGGATAATTTTACATTAAAATACATGGACTGAAATAACTCTGATTTGAATTTCAAACCTGTATTTTGAGCGGCTTGACTTTGGTGAATTTTTAAATTATTCTTGTCTGGGCAGCGTCGATGATGTAGAACAACTATTTTCAAAGCCTCCGCATTATTTTTCCGTTACAGTCTCGAAGTTTTGGATAATTTTACATTAAAATACATGGACTGAAATAACTCTGATTTAAATTTCAAACCTGTATTTTGAGCGGCTTGACTTTGGTGAATTTTTAAATTATTCTTGTCTGGGCAGCGTCGATGATGTAGAACAACTATTTTCAAAGCCTCCGCATTATTTTTCTGTTACAGTCCTGGGGTTTTGAATAATTTGACACAAAAAAACATGGATTGAAATATTTCTGACCCAAATTTCAAGCGGCTTGACTTTGGAGAATTTTTGAATTATCACTGTCTGAGCAGCTTCAATGATGTAGAACAATTTTTCCGTTATGGTCTCAAGGTTTTGAATAATTTCACATAAAAAACATGGATTAAAATATTTTTGATCCAAATTTCAAGCGGCTTGACTTTGGTGAATTTTTAAATTATTCTTGTCTGAGCAGCGTCAATGCCACCGGATTATTATTCCGTTACAACCACAGAGTTTTGAATAATTTTACATAAAAATACACGGATTGAAAAATTTTTGATCCAAATTTCAAGCCCTTATTTCAAGCTGCTTGACTTTGGTGAATTTTTATGATGTAAATTTTTTTTCAAAGCCTCGGCTTTATTTCAAAAACATACGGATTGGAAGATTTCACATCAAAATTTGAAGCGGTTTGAATCTAACTTACCGGCTTGAGTTCAGAAACATCCCAACCAAGATACTCAGCTACAGTCATCATCTGATTCACGATACAGTCCACTTCATTTTTGTCAAGATATCCATTTCCATCCGTGTCGTACAGTCTAAACATAACTAAAAAAAAATAATTAGCACACAAAACAATAACCTTGAAGATAAAAAATTACAAAACCAGCACACAACACGTTAGTGAAGAATGCAAACGATAAAATACCTGGACAGTACCACGAACCTTTAGAACCAAATACTATAAAACAATAAATAAATACAGTTAATAAACATATAATATGAAAAGTTAAAATTTTGGCGCAGTAGGTTGGATATAATCTAATCTAGCAGTGGTGCAAATATTTGAGTTTTGTGTGAGATTCTAATTACTTACACTCTAGTTTGTCCTCGGGACGTCCCGCTTCGAGAAGGGACAAGTAGCAGACAATGTCCTTTAGGGACACTTTTAAGCTGTTGACTAGCATTGCGTTCTCCACTATGTGTCTTTCTTCTGGAAAAAGATATTTAAGGGGAATTTGACAATCACTCAACTTTGAGGGACACCGACAAAACTATAAAAGATTTCGCCTTTAAATAAAAGATAAAGATTTTTCTAGTTTATTTTTGTGCTTCACCGAACTATTCCAGCTATTTCTATTCAGCTCAAGTACGTACATTTTCAAAGTTGAAAACAAAGTGGGACGATGGCTGTTTGATATGCAGAACCGGTGCGTTTGTCAGTCTTTTGAGGTTTTGAGGTGTTGATCTTCGAGTGGGAGAATCAAATCAGATCACGAGTTACTCAAAGTTTCACAATTTCTTCAAATTTCTTCTCGCTATGAGAAAATGTGTATCGTAGCAGCACGAGTTATGAATGAACAAAGCATGGCAGTCAATTGATTAGATTGAAAAAAAATAATTTTAGAGTGAAATACAACAAAAATGGTTGATTGATTATATTAGTTGATTGTAAGAAAGTCAAAACATTTTGAAAAAAATTATTTACCTGGAAAATATTTTTTTAATTCTCGAAAGAATGCCAAGATTTTGCCAATGCTGTTATTTTCAATTTTTTTGATATAGTGCGACATATCAAGGGAGGGTAGTTTTTTCTAACTTAGACAATGGTGCAAACATTTTTCCAAAAAAATGCACCGTTTTCGAGATTTTGTCAACTTTGTTATTTTTCAGTTTTTTGATATAGTGCGACATATCAAGTAAGGGTAGATTTTTCTAACCAAGACAATGACGCAAACGTTTTTCAAAAAAAATGCACTGTTCTTGAGATTTTGACAACTTTGTTATTTTTCATTTTTTAGATATAGTGCGACCTATCAAATAAGGGTAATTTTTCCTGACTAAAACAACGATGCAGACGGTTTGCCAAAAAAAATGCACCATTATCGAGTTTTTGCCAAGTTTGTTATTTTTCAGTTTTTTGATATAGTGCGACATATCAAGTAAGGGTAGATTTTTCTAACTAAGACAATGACGCAAACGTTTTTCAAAAAAAATGCACTGTTCTTGAGATTTTGACAACTTTGTTATTTTTCATTTTTTGGATATAGAGGTCGCACTATTTTTTTGATATAGTGCGACATATCAAGGGAGGTTAGTTTTTTCTAACTTAGACAATGGTGCAAACATTTTTCCAAAAAAATGCACCGTTTTCGAGATTTTGTCAACTTTGTTATTTTTCAGTTTTTTGATATAGTGCGACATATCAAATAAGGGTAGTTTTTTTCTAACTGAGACAATGACGCAAACGTTTTTCCAAAAAAATGCACTGTTCTTGAGATTTTGACAACTTTGTCATTTTTCATTGTTTAGATATAGTGCGACCTATCAAATAAGGGTAGTTTTTCCTGACTAAAATAACGATGCAGACGGTTTGCCAAAAAAATGCACCATTATCGAGTTTTTGCCAAGTTTGTTATTTTTCAGTTTTTTGATATAGTGCGACATATCAAGTAAGGGTAGATTTTTCTAACTAAGACAATGACGCAAACGTTTTTCAAAAAAAATGCACTGTTCTTGAGATTTTGACAACTTTGTTATTTTTCATTTTTTGGATATAGAGGTCGCACTATTTTTTTGATATAGTGCGACATATCAAGGGAGGTTAGTTTTTTCTAACTTAGACAATGGTGCAAACATTTTTCCAAAAAAATGCACCGTTTTCGAGATTTTGTCAACTTTGTTATTTTTCAGTTTTTTGATATAGTGCGACATATCAAATAAGGGTAGTTTTTTTCTAACTGAGACAATGACGCAAACGTTTTTCCAAAAAAATGCACTGTTCTTGAGATTTTGACAACTTTGTCATTTTTCATTGTTTAGATATAGTGCGACCTATCAAATAAGGGTAGTTTTTCCTGACTAAAATAACGATGCAGACGGTTTGCCAAAAAAATGCACCATTATCGAGTTTTTGCCAAGTTTGTTATTTTTCAGTTTTTTGATATAGTGCGACATATCAAGTAAGGGTAGTTTTTTCTAACTAAGACAATGACGCAAACGTTTTTCAAAAAAATGCACTGTTCTTGAGATTTTGACAACTTTGTTATTTTTCATTTTTTAGATATAGTGCGACCTATCAAATAAGGGTAGTTTTTCCCAACTAAAACAACGATGCAGACGGTTTGCCAAAAAAAAAGCACCATTATCGAGTTTTTGTCAACTTTGTTATTTTTCAGTTTTTTGATATAGTGCGACATATCAAGTAAGGGTAGATTTTTCTAACTAAAACAATGGCGCAAACAGTTTTCCAAAAATGCAACTTTTCCGACATTTTCCAATCATTTACATTGTACGAAATCACTCAAAGAAAAAAAAAACTGAAAAAAAAACATTCCTAGGAACAGAGAATCGGAACAAATTTCTTAAAAATTAGTTAAAATGACAAAAATACTAAGAAATAATCAAATAAAAAGAAAGTAGATTCATGCAAATTAAAAACGCGAAATTCCAAAGTAAAAAAAATCAATGAATCCGGATGTTATTAAAAAAAGTGAAAAACTGAACCAAGCTAAATTCATCTAGAAAAAACATGAAAAAAAACACATTCTCACACAGAAAACCATTTTTTTTATCAAGAACCAATAAATAATCAATTTTGGCTTCCTTTACCTTTTTCCCATAAACATCCCCATTAAAAAAAAATATTTTTTTTCAATTATCTCACCTTCCAGCTTGCCATTATTAACCAGCAAAGAATTGTTGGACTTTTTAGACGAATTCCTAGAAATCTGACTGTGGGACGGACTGGAATCAGTACTTTTTTTCCCCACATCCCCATGACACGAGTACGAAGTGTGCGTTATTGTCAGCATTGGATGAACTGTGCCTGGAATACATTATATTGTACTTTTCGACCAGACCCGGTAAATAGGGGGCGGAGCTCGAGCGCCAGCTCGTAATTGGTCAACACTTCAAGGCCATTATACGAGGAGCGTTCACTAATTTAGTATTACCTGACTTTCCTTTAGAGGAACAATCACAATCCGATTTGTGATGTCCCAAAAGAGACTCTCCCAGTCCCTGAATCCGTTCTACGAGAGTTTTGGGTTTTTCTGGAGGAGTGTATATTTCTCCTATAGCGTTGACGTTTGGCGTTGAACCTGGAAAATAGTTTTTTTAGTTATTTTTTGTTGGTTGACGTGGATGTGGTGGGAGGTGACCCCACTTTGAGCGCCAACAAAGTGAGGAGTTGATGAATAAGTTTTCAACAAATATCTCCTCTCCTGCTATAAATCAGCAAAAATGGTTTGAGAGTAATTTATAGAGGACGTTGTGGACAACTTCCGTCAATGAACTTTTGCTGTAGGAGGTTCAAATAATGAGGTACAGAGGAATAAATAAAAAAAATGAGAATCTCGTTCCTACGAAGAAATTTGTCAAAAGCAATTCAGCAAAACCAATCTATCCAACGATGGTCATCGAGACGGATCGCCAGTAAAGCGGAAACATTTCAGAAAGATTGGAAATCCTGGAAAAAGTCACGAAAATGAATAAACGCCGATCATACACTCTCGCATTGTGAACCAACGGCGGAACTCGTAAATTGCAGGAGTTGAATTCGTTTCCATCAGTTCAACAGTAAACTGGGTATTATTGGAAGTTTCATAAATTTGTCATAAATGAAAACGCTGTGCGAATTGAAAATTCTATTGTGCTGCTACGTGACTATAAAGTGCTGCATGAATTTTGTCTACTTAATAATGTGCCTATCATATAACGTAAGATTATGAAAAAGCCAATAAAACTCTAATCTTGCCTCAAGCCCATTAAACCGAAGAACTAATCAAATCAATACAGCTACGAGAACGTAGCTGATAAGCTGGAAGCTTCAGCAAATGGCAGGTAATTAAAGCTGCGATACGTTTAAATTACCCTCAGTCGGGTAAGTCTGAAAATGTGTGTATCTCCTGCAAACTACTTTAATAAGAATTAAAACACTATTTTTCCAATAGTGCCCTCTTGAGACGAGAAGTTGTAATTGAGTTGAATGCGAGAAAAATCTAGACAAGAAAAAATAACACAATTTTAGAGTATATGATACACACTTTCCCATTATTATTTTTCCCCCCAACAAGCTCATTAGCGAAAACATTTCCTGACCTTCTTTCCTTTGTTATTCCAGCCCCAAAAGAAACATCAAGAAAAACGACTGGTCTTCGACCACTTTTTTCTTATTTTTCCCATTGTAGCTGATTAAAGCTGAAGCTGTGATGGCAAAGAATACTGAGCAGCTAAATAAATTGTTAGTAACCTCGATTATGCGATGTTATGGGAGCACAAGCCGTCGTTGAACTGAGCACCGTCATCTCTTTGAACGTTTTACCTTCCACTATGACGGATTGACGACGGACAAACGACAGAAACAGGTGTTTGCATAGTTCTCGAGGTGTTTCCATTTCCAGATATGTGTCCAGGAATTCGCAGAAGCCTTGAAGGTCGATTTCCTGCAAAAATGGAAAAAACGATTAGTTGTCGCCCCACGTTGGGCGGCAAAATTATGTGAAAGAATGCCGTCATAAATGATTCTATTACAATTTCCACAAAAGCTTGGACCTCTTTGACGGTTTATGGAAAATGTTCAACATAAAATTGTTAATCATAAAGTGTCAAATTTATGACAGAAATAACGTCAAATTTGAATCCCTTGACCCAAAAAACCTCGAAAACGATATGTCACTCTCCATACGCTTTTGTAACCTCATCTTCCTTAGTCCTTCGGGTGTAGTGGGAGGTTCAAATGTCAAAAATCAATTCAGGGTTCAAGGTGTCAAAAATCTGAATTTGGAGTTATTTTTGTCATAGCATAAACATTGCCCCACGTTGGGTGCCAAAAAACCCAATTTGACAGGCTGTGATTTTTAATCCGTTTGAGATTTTGGCTTGAAATTTCAGTCACATGGAGTTTGATGATAAGTCTATCGAAAAATGTACATTTCAAATTCAAAACTTCATTTTGGATTTTTTTACGACTTTCAGGAAAATATCATACAAGAGCGCTGGGGGCCAGAAAAAAATGAATATGCGTCATCAGTCATCATATTATGACGAAAAAGAAAATTGATTCAATAAAATCCGAAACGATCTTGATTCTTCTGTATTAAACTACAGTGCCCCACGTTGGTCGCCAAAAAATCCACTTGGACACGCCGTAATTTTCAAACCGTTTGAGTTTTTGGTCTGAAATTTTAATCATATTTAGTTTGAAGATAGATCTATTGAAAAATGTACATTCCAAAAAATAAACATCACCATTTTTGAATCAGTGATGAAATAGAATTGTACAGTGCCCCACGTTGGTCGGCAAAAATAAAAGGTGCTGAAAAATGCAACTTTGCGCCTCTTTTGGATGTAAAATGGAGGTCAAACTGCCTCATTTGCCCCAAAAATTTTCAGGAAAAACACACAGCAACAAGGGCAACACGAGACCAGAAAGCGGAATAATCCAGGAAATGAGGAACATTATTCAACCGACTCTTGATGCCTTAAAAAGCATCAAAGGATCGTATATATTGCGATACTTCAACAAAGAAAGCATATGTAGATTTTTTTCAATCCCTCTCTGGAAAGATTGCATTTTATCCGGCTTTGTTCGGAGAGGCGATATTAAAAAAATCTCATTATCCGAGTCCCCAAATCCAGTGGATTACTCTCTCGGAATTGAAGTAATGTCCTGAATTTTGCAGTTATTTTTGGAACTGGAAAGGTCAAATGTTGAGGAGGGATTGAGTTGGGGATGGCTTTAATGTTATCACGAATAAGGAGGACTTTTACATTTTAGAGTTCAAGCTAAAATTAGAAAGTGTGGGTCATACACCCACAAGTTGTGAATGCGGAATAAAATTGAGTTAAGCACAACCTAAACTTAAAATTTAACAAAAAATATTAGAACTTCAGGTTTAGATTAGTTCAAGTTAACTTCAGTTGATTTAGGTCACTCAAGTTAGTTAGTTAACTAGGATTAAGTTCAAGTACACTTGAGTATGTAAGTTCAGGATAACCAAGTGTTAACTTGGTTTAGCTTGATTCACTTCAAGTTAACTAGGATGAATTTCATGTTAACTAGGGTTAGTTAAGGTTGACTTCATGACATTTTTAGTCAACTTGACTGAGGGCCTGTTTATCAATTGAGTTTAACCCTGGGTTAACGCAATAATCTCAGGATAACCTCAAAATGTGTCACTTTGTGTTAACTTGATGAAGGTTGGCGAATATTTGGGTTAGGTTTGAGTCCGTTTCTATAGTTCAGGTTAACTCAGTGAAGTTGATGTTAACTTCACCAATGTTTGCGTTAGTTTTAGTTAAAGTTAATCTAGGTCAGCTTGGTGACCTTTTGTGTTGACGATCAAAGTTTAGTTCGAGTCAACTGAGGTGCGGTTTGGGTTAGTTAACTAAGCGAAGTTAATCATTGGGTTAACTTGGTGTTGTATATTTGAGTTAATTTTGAATAAGGTTCAGTTAACTCAAGTAAGTCCAAGTTAACTGAAGTTTAAGCTGATTAAGAGGTTAACTTGATCAAGGTTTGCGTATATTCCGACCAGTTCTGGTTAACTAAGCTAAGTTCAAGTTACCTAGGATCGGGTTTAAGTTAACTTGAGTAAATTTAGGTTGACGATACCGCGTTGATCTGAGCAAGGTTTCTGTATGTTTGAGTTGGGGTTTTTCAGCAAAGGTTGATTTAAGTTGGTTCAAGTTTACTAGGATGAAGTTAAGGTTAACTTTGTGAATTTTTGTATTCACTTGATCAATGTTCGTGCAAATTTGGGTTATGTTTGGGTCATTTTCAGTTAGACTTAAGTTGGTTCAAGTTAACTAGGATGAGGTTAAGGTTAAATAACGTGAGTTGAGGTTAACTTATCGACACTTTTTTTGCGTATATTTGGGTTGTGAGGTCATTTCAAGTTACCTAGCATGAAGCTTGAGTTAATTTAACGTTTTTGGCACTTTATTTTAACATAGTCGAGTTCCGCTTGAGTTGATCTAGTTCTAGTTGGTACAATTAAACTAGAATGAGGTTCAGGTTAACTTGAGTGAGGTTAGGTAGAGTAAGTTCCAATCTGAGTTAATTCCTCAAGTCAGTTCAAGTTTACTAATATGAGGTTTAGATTGAACTGAGAAGGTTTCGGTAAACTTGATCAAGGTTTGTGTAAATTAAATCAGTTCAAGCAATCTAGGATGATGTGAAAGATAACTTGAGTTTATTTAATCAGGATTTGCATATATTTAGGTTAAGTTTGAGTCGAATTCGGTTAACTTGAGTTGGTTAAAGTTGACTAGAATGTGGTTTAGGTTAGGTTGACTTGGTTTAAGTAGAGATGGTGACACTATTTGTTAACTTGATCAGATTTTGCGTATATTCATGTTAGGTTTGTGTCTCTGTTCACTAGGGCAAAGTTCAAGTTGACTTTAAGGCACTTTGTGTTGAGTGAAAGTTAGTTTCAGTTGACTTAGCTCAACTGCAGTTGGTCAGGTTTAAGTAATCTTGGATTAACTACTCTGGAGTTGCATTAAATATGATTTGGAATTGCTACAAAACTTACATCATCAAAAATGAAAACGTGCCGATCATAAACCACCAAATTATGTAGCAATTTTCTCGCAAACGCCCACAAAACTTCAAAGTTCACCTCTATAAAGCAAACCTTCGTTAAAAATACACTCTCTAAGCTAATTGAACTCCACACTCCGTCAGGCCGGTGAATTATTTAACCGGAAAAAGTGAGTGCCACTTCCGTAGGAATAAATAAGTAACCTTGACTTGGAAATTAATGAACGGTTTCAGTAACTTGAACTTTTCATCCATAAAATCGTGAATACACAAGCCTGCCCCCAAACAATTTAGACTTGTTCACGATAGGATCTCGTTTGCTGATGTCGAATTTCGAAATGCTATTTCCACTGTGGTTCACTGAATTTCCATTTTTAAGAAGGAAAAATTGGAAATGAAACATGTGAGTTCCCACCCAGAATCCTAAAAACCATAGTTCATAAACGCCCACTGTAAAAACAACCTACACGTGTATGCCATGTCCACGTTCCTTGATTCCCTTCAGGGTTCGATTTAATTTGCGATAAATTCTGGAGAGTGGGTGAGGCACGTTTCTTCGAACTCAAGAAAGTTTATGATTAGTGCAGCGAGTGCGGAAGCTGAAAACCAAAATCCCCCCGTGAAGCACTTTGGCGCGTTAAACTTTTAATAAAATGACAATCATGACCTGTGCAGTTATGAACCAAAGTTACAAACGGTCCATCATACTCCATTCTATTATGGAAAACGCCTCCGAAAATGTATTGGTTTCTGATTCCATCCAATTTTCCGAGAGAGTTTTAATTGAATTTTCGGTGAAGGCAACTTGAATTTATTATCCAGAGACTGAGGACATTTATTTGGTGTTGTGTCAGTGGAGAATTCTCCAGTGGGGTCATTGTATTTTCGGTGCCATTTCATAGTTGAATGGTTGGAGGTGATGGGATGAGATGCATAATTTTATAGAGGGACGATATGGAATGCTATCCAAGCGTCTGGATGGTTTCAATTTTAAGTTCGGAGTTTTAGTCAATTGAGTAAGTTGGGATGATTTATCCACTGGTGCGCCTGATAAGAAAATCGTTCATTAAAATTCCCTTTTCACTAGTGCGCATGCTTTCATTATCGTTTAACGTGTAATGTTAAGCAATTACAAAATAAATTAAGTGTGCATGCTCAGGTCAACATTGAGTAACATAGACAGAGGAATTTTTGAATTGGACAATGTATAAAACTATAAAAAAATTATAAAATTCATGGTATTATAGGGAGTGCGTAGGTTCAGATCACTCAAATTTACACGAGTTACTCTTATAACCTTCTTTCAATAACTCTCCTCAAATTACTCTATTTTATTTACCTCCGACAAAAACTTTGTTGAAATCTTCATCCACTTTAACCTAAGGGTGTTGACTTTTGGCGATATCTGGAAAGTAGTACCTCTGAGAGTAGATTGGTTCAGATAAATCTTGTAGACAATCATCTAGTGAACAGTTTTTATTTGAAGAGTTTTCTGATTGGGGTTGAGGTTTTTGATATAACTGCTGTCAAATTTTGTCTGACGTCATTATTCCCCATAACCAATGAGTGTGGACTTTCAAGGATATCTTGAAAGTAGTACCTCTGGCAAGAAATTGGTTCTTATAAATCTTGTAGACAATTAACCACCGTACAACTTTTATTTCAAGAGTTTTTTCATTGGAATCACGGTTTTTGAAATAACAGCTGTGGAAGTTTACCTGACGTCATCCTCCTCTTGAACCATAGAGTGTACGATATCTTCAAAGTGATACCTCTGACAAAAAAATTGTCGAGACAAATCTTGTAGGAAATTGAACAGGGATAAAGTTTAATACGAACATTTTTTTGATTGAAGTTATGGTTTTTGATATAACAGCTGTCAAAGTTTGTCTGACGTCATCTTCCCCTTTAACCATGAATATCTACAAAGTAGTACCTCTGAGACAAAAATTGCTTGGATAAATCTTGTAGACAATCTACCAGACAATAACTTTTATTTGAAAAGTTTTTTGATTGGAGTTACAGTTTCCGATGTAACTGCTGTCCATTTTTACCAGACGTCATTATTCCCTACAACCAATGAGTGTAGACTTTTAAGGATATCTTGAAAGTAGTACCTCCGACGAGAGGTTTGTTCAGATAAATCTTGTAGAAAATCAACCAACAAACAACTTTTATTCAAAAAGTTTTTTGATTGGAGTTACGGTTTTTAATATAACAGCTGTGGAAGTTTACCTGAAGTCATCCTCCCCTTGAACCATGGAGTGTACGATATCTTCAAAGTAATACCTCTGACAGAAAAATTGACGAGACAAATCTGGTACAAAATTAAACAGGGAGAAAGTTTTATTTGAAGAGTTTTTTCATTGGAGTTACAGTTTCCGAAGTAACCGCTGTCAATTTTTTCCAGACGTCATTATTCCTCAAAACCAATGAGTGTAGACTTTTGAGGATATCTTGAAAGTAGTACCTCTGACAAGAGATTGGTTCAGATAAATATTGTAGAAAATTAACCAACAAACAACTTTCATTCAAAGAGTTTTTTGATTGGAATCACGGTTTTTGATATAACAGCTGTGGAAATTTACCTGACGTCATCCTCCCCTTGAACCATAGAGTGTACGATATCTTCAAAGTAATATCTCTGACAGAAAAATTGTCGAGACAAATCTTGTAGAAAATTAAACATGGCGAAAGTTTTATTTTGAAGAGTTTTTTTGATTGGGGTTATGGTCTTTGATATAACAACTGTCAAAGTTTGTCTGACGTCATCTGTCCCTTTAACCATGAATATCTTCAAAGTAGTACCTCTGAGACAAAGATTACTTGGATGAATCTTGTAGACAATTCACCAGACAATAAATTTTATTCAAAGAGTTTTTTTATTGGAGTTACAGTTTCCGAAGTAACCGCTGTCAAATTTTTCCAGACGTCATTATTCCCTACAACCAATGAGTGTAGACTTTTAAAAATATCTTGAGAGTAGTACCTCTGACAAGAAATTTGTCCAGATAAATCTTGTAGAAAATCAGCCATTAAACAACGTTTATTTGAAAAGTTTTTTTATTGGAATTACGGTTTTTGATATAACAGCTGTGGAAGTTTACCTGACGTCAACCTCCCCTTGAACCATGGAGTGTACGATATCTTCAAAGTGATACCTCTGACAGAAAAATTCTCGAGACGAATCTTGTAGAAAATTGAACAGGAAGAAAGTTTTATGAGAAAATTTTTTTGATTGAAGTTATGGTTTTTGATATAAAAGCTGTCAAAGTTTGTCTGACGTCATCTGTCCCTTTAACCATGAATATCTTCCAAGTAGTACCTCTGAGACAAAGATTACTTGGATGAATCTTGTAGACAATTCACCAGACAATAACTTTTATTTGAAAAGTTTTTTGATTGGAGTTACAGTTTCCGATGTAACTGCTGTCCATTTTTACCAGACGTCATTATTCCCTACAACCAATGAGTGTAGACTTTCAAAGATATCTTGAAAGTAGTACCTCTGACAAGAAATTTGTTCAGATAAATCTTGTAGAAAATCAACCAAAAAACAACTTTTATTCGAAAAGTTTTTTGATTGGAGTTACGTTTTTTAATATAACAGCTGTGAAAGTTTACCTGAGGTCATCCTTCCCTTGAACCATGGAGTGTACGATATCTTCAAAGTGATACCTCTGTCAGAAAAATTGTCGGGACAAATCTTGTAGAAAATTAAACAAAGAGGAAGTTTTATTTCAAGAGTTTTTCGATTGGGGTTATGGTTTTTGATACAACAGCTGTCAAAGTTTGTCTGACGTCATCTTCCCCTTTAACCATGGATATCTTCAAAGTAGTACCTCCAAGACAAAAATTGCTTGGATAAATCTTGTAGACAATCCACCAGACAATAACTTTTAATTGAAGAGTTTTTCGATTGGAGTTACAGTTTCCGATGTAACCGCTGTCAATTTTTTCCAGACGTCATTATTCCCTACAACCAATGAGTGTAGACTTGCAAGAATATCTTGAAAGTAGTACCTCTGACAAGAAATTTGTTCAGATAAATCTTGTAGAAAATCAACCAAAAAACAACTTTTATTCGAAAAGTTTTTTGATTGGAGTTACGTTTTTTAATATAACAGCTGTGAAAGTTTACCTGAGGTCATCCTTCCCTTGAACCATGGAGTGTACGATATCTTCAAAGTGATACCTCTGACAGAAAAATTGTCGAGACAAATCTTGTAGAAAATTAAACAGGGCGAAAGTTTTATTTGAAGAGTTTTTTTGATTGGGGTTATGGTCTTTGATATAACAGCTGTCAAAGTTTGTCTGACGTCATCTTCCCCTTTAACCATGGATATCTTCAAAGTAGTACCTCTGAGACAAAAATTGCTTGGATGAATCTTGTAGACAATCCACCAGACAATAACTTTTACTTGAAGAGTTTTTTTATTGAAGTTACACTTGAAAGCAGTGCCTCTGACAAGAAATTTGTTGAGATAAATCTTGTAGAAAATTAACCAAGAAACAACTTTTATTTGAAGAGTTTTTTACTTAGAGGTAGGGTTTTCAACATAACCCCGTTTCTGTTTAAAATCATTTCCAATTCTATAAATAACAAAATCCATAACATATTGATGAGCATGCACAAGAGTGCATGTAACCCTCCCTTAGGAACGTATTTTCACGTAATGAAGGGCATATTACACAACATACGTAATAATCGCTTATCAAGTTGAACTCATCATTTTTCCTGCATTAAAGCAGGAAAATAATCAAGAGCGTGCTTTGAAAAGCAAGTTGCATCGTGACTTTCTTAAGACGCCTTGAGTGCAGCATTATGTTAAATTATGCGACTTTATGGACTAACGGAATGCGATATGAGAAATAGATGTTGCTTCAAATTAATTAATCATTAATTATAAAACAGAAGTGAACAACAGACTAATCAAATCGAATTTGCACAATCGACGAATCATACTCTGTTAAATTATGAACAAAGCTCCAATCCGCTCGGACATCGAGTGTCAATCAGAATGAAAAAGTTTCGTGTTTTAAAACTCAACACTGTGAAATTAAAACTCCAAATCCGGAAAGCCGAGTTTACACAAAAAGATTATTCGGACGTTGGTTAGCGGTGCTTTTGAAAAGTTAATTTTACAGATGGATGAGTGAGTTTGGATGTATAGTGGAAAATTTCTTCCATTATCTCCATGCTTCCGCAATTAATACCTCGTCACCAAACCGATGACGTACATCATCCATCTTCAAATAATCCTCGGGAAAGGAATTTAATCCCTCTCCAAATGGAGAATTAGACGGAGTAATCAGTCAAGATCGAGAGCTTTTGTGTAGGTTTACAGCCTGGATAGGGGATTTTGATGGAAAAAAGGATATATTAGGAAAGTGTATATCATGCTTTGTCCAATTATGAAAATGTAACCCAAATTAACCAAAACTAATTCAAATGAACGTTAATTAACCCAAATTTAAGTAAACTAACTCAAATTATTATAAACTACGCACTTTTTGAAGTAATTATAACCAGGTTTGTCCCAAGAATTTTTTGTGACACTCAAAATTAAAAATTGCAGCAGCATAAGCGATTAAGCTCAGAGCACGTAGCAGCGTAATGGATAATTTTGCATCTGCCAGATAAAACTTAATCTACTCGAAATTGCTACTGGAGTTCGACTTGGAAAAGTCAGATAATTTTTGATGGTAGATTAAGATGGAATTGAATTTTCCACAGAATGAAAACAAAATCCATTTCTGGCGTGACAGAAATAGAGGCTCTAAATAAAGTCTATTTAGAACAGAGCTCGCTGATGTTATGAGAAATATATTGAAGTTGTTAAAATGGTAAATCAGGACTGTATTTTCTACATTTGTAGATTTTTTATGGTGTATGAAAGTTTTACAATTCTAAAATAAAAATTGATTTACACTTTAGAATTTGAAATTTTCGAGTTTTCTTGTCTACAAAGATTTTAATAATTTCAAATTTGCGAGATTTTGCATTTTTATAATAATTGGCCACGTTTTCGTTGTTAACTATTCCTTGTTAGTTGGGTTTGATTTATTTTGAAAAAGTTAAGGTTTGTTTAAGTTAATAATCAAGATTGGTCCAGGTTGATTTAGGTTAGTTTACATGAATTTTATTCAGTCAAGGTTGACTTAAATTGGCTTGGATCAATTTTTTCAATCAGGTTTAATTTAGGTTGATTCTGGTTACTTAGTGATAGTTCAGGTGGGTTCATTTGGTTAAATCAAGGTTAATTTGAGTCAGTTTATATTATTTTGAATTAGTTTGTTGAAGGCTAGTTCAGATAAGCTTGAGATAGTTTAACTGTGGTCATTGAGGACAATTTGAGTCAGTGACAGTCAGTGGTTAGTTATACGTAACTTAATCAACATCCACCTAGCCAAATTGACCTAAATGAACCAATATTAAACTAACCTGAGCTAATTTAAACTGACCAAACCTAACACAATTTAACCTAAACTAATTTAAATCAATCTAAACCAGGCCAAGTTGTTGACCTGAATGAACAAAAACCAAACTGAGCTTGGTTAATCCAGATAAAGCTATCCCAATCCAACCTAAACTAGTTTGAACTAGAGTAGACCGTTCTAAATTAGCCTGAACTAACCTTGATTAAACCAAATGCGCCTAAGCCATCTAACTCTAACCTAGACCAATCGTAATTGATGTAAATTAGCCTAAATCCACCTGATTTGGCCCGAACTAACCTCAACTATAACCTTTATTGATCCAAATTGACCTAAACTAATCCATGTCAACATGAATTGGTCAAAATCTATTTCAACCTTAATTGAAGGAGATTTATGTAAACTAGCCTAAATTAACCCAAAAAAAACTAAACCATATCGAAATAACCTTAATGACCTCAAACTAAACTAATTTGACTCAAGTCAACTGGGAGTAACCCGATTCGACCTGGAATAAAGTAACCTAAATGAACAAAAATTGACCCACATCAACCTTAACTAACCCACACTATCCTGAACTGAACAAAATTGATCTTAACTTACTAAGATTATGTACACCAACCTGAACCAGCCTACATTAACCAAAACTAACCTAAACTGACTAAAGATTAGCCAAATTAACTTGAATTGACCTAAATTAACCCAAATTGACTAGAACGAAACTAACAAAATCAACAAAAATTAAACCCAAATCAACCTAAACCGACGTAAACTAGCCTGAATGAACCTAAACAAACTCAAATTAATGTAGACTGACCTAAATCAATCTGAACTAACCTAACAAACTTCAAAATAAATTAACGCAAATTAACCTAAACCATGTCAAAATAATGTATCCTAACCTAAATCAACCTCGATTTACTAAAACAAACCTATAAATAACCTAAATTTTACCCGAATAAGCCTAAACTAACCTTGATGATCAAAAGTTAAGCCAAATCAACCTGAACTAACCTGAATGAATCAAATTTGATTAAAACCAATTCAGACTGTTGTAAACTAACCTAAACTATTCTAAATCAACCTAAATTGACCCAAATCAACCTGACCTAACCTACATTAACCTAAATTGACCAAAATCAATCTAGATTATTCCAAATCAAACCAAGCAACGTCAAATATCAATCCAAACATCCTCTCTGACGTCATCTGATAAAACTCATGACGTCATCGCACCGCAGCTTCTCCTGCTGCAAAGGTCATCGGAACGGAGAAGAGATGATTGATGGCCTTCGGCTTTTTGTTTAACGATCAGTCAATCGTGAAACTCCGACTTTTGACGTTTGAAATAAATTCCAATTCGTCGTCAAATCAGGGGAAAATTCCCGGGGCCTAATTGCGGACCGGCCGGGAAATTGGATGGAGCCGCAAATTATTTCTGTTTTCCAGTGGAAAATCACCGAGAGTTTGCGGTCGGTGCGGATTTATTTTTGCAATAAATACATCACTCTGCCCTCGATACCTACTTTTCCAGTTTGCAGGAACTTTGCGAGAGGGTGAGTTTTTGGGTGTAGTTTGGAGTTTTCCACGGGCCAACAGGCGGAAGTTTTCAAATGGGGGGATTTGGAAAATGATACGTTATGATGTTACAAAATTATTGGAAAAAACTTCAATAATTTGTTTCTCAAAAACCTTGACAGGGATTTTGATGATTTTTGCACCAAATTAAAAAGAATTGTTGATATTTTCAACTGTGAAAACTTCAACCTCCTCAATTGCAAAATTATTGAGTTACACCCATTGACTTTAAATACTATAGACTGGGCATCCCATTCATAAAATGGTATTAGTCTTGACGCCAACATCACAATAAGTGCGAAAGAGACAACACTATGAGTGGAAAGAGATAAAACGAGGAATCCGAACCCATCGGGCAACACCGCATGAGAACATGTGATTCTTATAATACGTACGTCCGAACTCGATTTTCATCTGGAACAGCGGCGGCACATTTCGAATTTCAACCGTTTTGTATGAAAAATATAAATGAATATTAATTTGGGTAGGTACCTATGTCGTTATTGTTATATGACAGTATATCACATTTTTGACTTTCTGAATCAATAAAAATTGAAATTTCCATAACATTAAAAATTAAATCTCCTGCTGTTCTTCCGACAATAATTAATTACGGTTCCGAATAAAATGACAACCAAAATACAAAATATATTTCGCCTTTCTTACATAACTCTAAGGCCATTTTACTCAATTTGCCATATGATTTTTGTTTTTGGAGACGGGAAACTGTATGGTCTGCCGGTGAGTCATGATTGGCAAGCTTCCCGGTTTTAAATATTTGATTCCATCAATGTCACGTAAATAGTCTTGTGGGTTAAAATGGGCCGAACACAAAAAGGGAGGTTTGATTCGAAGTCGGTCCTCGTCAATCCTCACCAAAGAACACCAAATATTTCGCAGCTCTTCATTTTTTGGAAATCTAAAATTGGATAACAAGAAAAAAATATAAAAAATAGGAAACAGCAACGTTTTACTTTTCTTGTTTCTAATACATAAGTATATGTACAGGTGAAAAGTATTATAAATAAATGGCCGAAAAACTATTTTTAACTATACCAAAATGATTATCAGTGCTGGAAAGTGAGTGGAGATAAATTCAAAGAAATATGGTGCAGGAGTCATACTAAACAAAGACCGCAAATATTGGTATACCTGCAAATTGAAGCAGGTAAGCAATATTGTTTATTGGTCTATTCTTCTTTAAATTAATGTCTAGACATAAATTTAATTTTGTATGTTTAGACATAAAATTGGCCCAAAAACATTTATGTCTAGATATACATCCAAAGAAGTATGGGCAAATAAACAATACATAATGCGTAGGTACCCTGCTTCAATTTGCAAGTACCAATATTTGCAGTTTCTATTCAGTTTTCGCATTCTCCAGAAAATTAAACATTTTTTATATATCCTATACCTACCTTAAAAATAAAATTGCCATTTTTTCTGGCACGTTTTTTCTGGCACGTTTTAAAATGTAAAGGTTTATTCGGAAGCCTTGGGAACAGGGTAAATATCTATTTTCAACCATTGAACTTTAATTTAAAACTTTTTTCCAAACGTCAAATTAAAAAGTGAATTGCGGGGTCCATTTAGCTGTGCCCTGTACAAGGTTTTTTTATATATTAATTTAGACCCCCTTTATCTTTTTTATTTGACGTTTCTGACAAAAATGTCCCTTCATAAAAGTCTATTGATTGGTTTCGAGCAAATTGTTGGAAAAACTATATTTCGCTTTAACAGGAAGAAAGACTGGGCGTCGTCAAAATTTTAAATTCCAATTGAAAGGTACAGGCAAAGAGGGCGATATGTCAAAAAGTTAATTTCGAGATAAACGCGAGGTTTTAAGAGCTCTAAAAAGTGATTATAATAATAATAATTGTAAAAGTAAGCATTCTTACTGAAGACTTATTCAACCTTATTGTAATAAAAAAAACGAAGATAAGACAGTTGAGGAAGTATCCAATAAATAATTCATCTTGACTGTGTATGAAATAATCGAGAAAATAATGGAATAGGTATTCAAGTAATATGAATATCCTTTCTTATTTGAGAACAATCGGTTCCTATTGCATAAAACACTACCATTCAGGCTTTTTTTCCAAATCAGTTTCATTTTTTCGTTGTTACCTATTCACGAATAAAAACAAACATTTAAACTTCCTGAAGATTGAAAAATCCTCATTTTCATAAATGAAATATGATGATACCTACACTCTACACCACTGGATCCCTCTCCAGTCAATGCTCAATGCAAATTTGACACTTACCTGTGAATGGTGATTTCTGGATCCGAATGGTCCAGTTTTTGACACAGCAAGCACAATCTTACCATTTTTCACAAATAAAGTCACAATACAACACTTCACAAGCACGAAAGTAGAAGTTTTCAAGTTGAAACCCCATGGCATCACCGCACTACCTTCAAAATCGAAACCAGCTGTTTAAAGGCAGCGTTGCCGTGTACTAGGACTAATATTTACTATGTATCGTCTGTATCCAATGCACAAAAAATCATTATTTAATGAATGTTAGTAATTAAGCTTTGAGTAGCACAAAAATGTTTCACATTATTTATGATATGAAATGATATCATCATTAGACACTATCACCGTTCAACATTGAGTTGATTCACACGAAATCATGGTTGTAAATGTGTCAGATTATGCGATAATCTAGAATAGTGAACCTTGATGCACCTTCTTGAAAAATGAACAATACTCAATCCTCCTTAATTTTCATTGTATCATGTCTTATCAATCAATTTCGTACACAGAGGAATTTTCATTGATGAAGATTTGCCCAAATCGGCAACCGCGTCCAAAGCAGGTCAGTTTTCGGCGACGCAGATAGATATAACTCGACAAGGATAGCGATACAGTGAATTTCTCAAGACATACGTCCAAAATTGGATGATGGTGCCATTATTTTTGAAGGTTTCCTTCTCTAAAGCCTTATAAAACTCAATGGTTATACCCCTCCAAGTGTGAGCCTTACATTTTCAGATGAAAAAATTCAAATTAAATTCAATAATCAATTTCTCAAAAACCTTTTGAGCGAATTTGATGAATTTTACATCAAATTAAAAGGATTTGTTGATATTTTTAACAGTAAAAACTTCATCCTCCTCAATTGCAAAATTAACGAGTTACGCCCCTCCAAGTGCAAGCCTCACATTTTCAGATGAAAAAATTACGTAAACTTTACTAATTAATTTCTCACTAACCTTTTGACCGATTTTGATAAATTTTGCACCAAATTAAAAAGATTTGTTGATATTTTTTACATTGAAAACGTCAACCTCCTCAATTGCAAAATTATTGAGTTACATCCCTCCAAGTGCAAGCCTCACATTTTCAGATGAAAAAAAGTAAACTGATGTAAACTTCAATAAATCAATTGATGGATTTTGTACCAAATTAAAAGGATTTGTTGATATTTTTCAAGATAAAATTTCAACCTCCTCAATTGCAAAATTATCAAGTTACGCCCCTCCAAGTGCAAGCCTTACAGTTTTAGAGGAAAAAATTCAAGTTTACCTCAATAATTAATTTCTCAGAAACCTTTTGACCGATTTTGATGAATTTTACACCAAATTAAAAGGATTTGTTGATATTTTTAACAGTAAAAACTTCATCCTCCTCAATTGCAAAATTATCGAGTTACGCCCCTCCAAGTGCAAGCCTCACATTTTCAGATGAAAAAATTACGTAAACTTTACTTATTAATTTCTCACTAACCTTTTGACAGATTTCGATGAATTTTGCACCAAATTGAAAAGATTTGTTGATATTTTTCACATTGAAAACGTCAACCTCCTCAATTGCAAAATTATTGAGTTACATCCCTCCAAGTGCAAGCCTTACAGTTTTAGATGAAAAAATTCAAGTTTACCTCAATAATTAATTTCTCAGAAACCTTTTGACCGATTTTGATGAATTTTACACCAAATTAAAAGGATTTGTTGATATTTTTAAAAGTAAGAAGTTCATCCTCCTCAATTGCAAAATTATCGAGTTACGCCCCTCCAAGTGCAAGCATCACATTTTCAGATGAAAAATTCAAGTTTACCTCAATAATTAATTTCTCAGAAACCTTTTGACCAATTTTGATGAATTTTGCACCAAATTAAAAAGATTTGTTGATATTTTTTACATTGAAAACGTCAACCTCCTCAATTGCAAAATTATTGAGTTACATCCCTCCAAGTGCAAGCCTCACATTTTCAGATGAAAAAAAGTAAACTGATGTAAACTTCAATAAATCAATTGATGGATTTTGTACCAAATTAAAAAGATTTGTTGATATTTTTCACGATAAAATTTCAACCTCCTCAATTGCGAAATTATCAAGTTACGCCCCTCCAAGTGCAAGCCGTACAGTTTTAGAGGAAAAAATTCAAGTTTACCTCAATAATTAATTTCTCAGAAACCTTTTGACCGATTTTGATGAATTTTACACCAAATTAAAAGGATTTGTTGATTTTTTTAACAGTAAAAACTTCATCCTCCTCAATTGCAAAATTATCGAGTTACGCCCCTCCAAGTGCAAGCCTCACATTTTCAGATGAAAAAATCAGGTAAACTTTAATAATTAAGTTCTCTGAAACCTTTTGACCGATTTTGATGAATTTTGCACCAAATCAAAAAGATTTGTTGATATTTTTCACATTGAAAACGTCAACCTCCTCAATTGCAAAATTATTGAGTTACATCCCTCCAAGTGCAAGCCTTACAGTTTTAGATGAAAAAATTCAAGTTTACCTCAATGATTAATTTCTCAGAAACCTTTTGACCGATTTTGATGAATTTTGCACCAAATTAAAAAGACTTGTTGATAATTTTTCCACAGTAAAAACTTCATTCTTAATTGCAAAATTATTGAGTTACGCCCCTCTAAGTTCAAGCCTTAATTTTCAGATGGAACAAATCAATTCAACTTCAATAATTAATTCCTCAGAAACCTCTCGACCGATTTTGTTGAATTCTGCACCAAATTAAAAAGAATTCTTTACATTTCCCACTGTAAAAACGACAACCTCCTCAATAGCCAAATTATTGAGTTACGCCCCTCCAAGTGCAAGCCTTACATTTTCAGATGAAAAAATCAGGTAAACTTTAATAATTAATTTCTCAGAAACCTTTTGAGCGATTTTGATGAATTTTGCACCAAATTAAAAAGATTTGTTGATATTTTTTACATTGAAAACGTCAACCTCCTCAATTGCAAAATTATTGAGTTACATCCCTCCAAGTGCAAGTCTCACATTTTCAGATGAAAAAAAGTAAACTGATGTAAACTTCAATAAATCAATTGATAGATTTTGTACCAAATTAAAAAGATTTGTTGATATTTTTCACGATAAAATTTCAACCTCCTCAATTGCGAAATTATCAAGTTACGCCCCTCCAAGTGCAAGCCGTACAGTTTTAGAGAAAAAAATTCAAGTTTACCTCAATAATTAATTTCTCAGAAACCTTTTGACCGATTTTGATGAATTTTACACCAAATTAAAAGGATTTGTTGATTTTTTTTAAAGTAAAAAGTTCATCCTCTTCAATTGCAAAATTATCGAGTTACGCCCCTCCAAGTGCAAGCCTCACATTTTCAGATGAAAAAATTACGTAAACTTCACTAATTAATTTCTCACTAACCTTTTGACAGATTTTGATGGATTTTGTACCAAATTAAAAAGATTTGTTGATATTTTTCACGATAAAATTTCAACCTCCTCAATTGCGAAATTATCAAGTTACGCCCCTCCAAGTGCAAGCCGTACAGTTTTAGAGGAAAAAATTCAAGTTTACCTCAATAATTAATTTCTCAGAAACCTTTTGACCGATTTTGATGAATTTTACACCAAATTAAAAGGATTTGTTGATTTTTTTTAAAGTAAAAAGTTCATCCTCTTCAATTGCAAAATTATCGAGTTACGCCCCTCCAAGTGCAAGCCTCACATTTTCAGATGAAAAAATCAGCTTAACTTTGTTCACTAATTTCTCACTGACCTTTTGACCAATTTTGATGAATTTTGCACCAAATTAAAAAGATTTGTTGATAATTTTCACATTGAAAACGTCAACCTCCTCAATTGCAAAATTATTGAGTTACATCCCTTCAAGTGCAAGCCTCACATTTTCAGATGAAAAAAATCAAGTAAACTTCAATAAATTAATTGATGAATTTTGAACCAAATTGAAAAGATTTGTTGATATTTTTCACGATAAAATTTCAACCTCCTCAATTGCGAAATTATCAAGTTACGCCGCTCCAAGTGCAAGCCTTACAGTTTTAGAGGAAGAAATTCAAGTTTACCTCAATAATTAATTTCTCAGAAACCTTTTGACCGATTTTGATGAATTTTACACCAAATTAAAAGGATTTGTTGATTTTTTTAACAGGAAAAACTTCATCCTCCTCAATTGCAAAATTATCGAGTTACGCCCCTCCAAGTGCAAGCCTCACATTTTCAGATGAAAAAATCAGGTAAACTTTAATAATTAAGTTCTCTGAAACCTTTTGACCGATTTTGATGAATTTTGCACCAAATCAAAAAGATTTGTTGATATTTTTCACATTGAAAACGTCAACCTCCTCAATTGCAAAATTATTGAGTTACATCCCTCCAAGTGCAAGCCTTACAGTTTTAGATGAAAAAATTCAAGTTTACCTCAATGATTAATTTCTCAGAAACCTTTTGACCGATTTTGATGAATTTTGCACCAAATTAAAAGGATTTGTTGATATTTTTGACAGTGAAAACTTCATCCTCCTCAATTGCAAAATTATCGAGTTACGCCCCTCCAAGTGCAAGCCTCACATTTTCAGATGAAAAAAAATCAAGTTAAATTCAATAATTAATTTCTCAGAAACCTTTCGACCGATTTTGATGAATTTTGCACCAGATTAAAAAGAATTCTCTACATTTTCCACTGTGAAAACAACAACCTCCTCAATAGCCAAATTATTGAGTTACGTCCCTCCAAGTGCAAGCCTCACATTTTCAGATGAAAAAAATCAAGTTTACTTCAATAATTAATTTCTCAGAAGTCTGTTGACGGATTTTCATGATTTTTCATTTTGTATAGAATCACGTTCAACAATACAACAATACATTGTTTTAACCAACAACAATTTCCAATATCGCAAACACCCTCAATTCATTGCAAAATGTAACTTTACCTCGCAATTACATCCCCTTTGAGACGCCGACGATATTTTCAAAATGAGCACAGCTTAACCCAATTTAGCAGCTTCAAACGGAAAATACCTCAATTTCAATCAACGCAGAGGGAAAAATTTTATTATGGAAGGGAGGTTGATTCTAATTAACAAATTGCCCTTGGAGATGCCAAAAGGTGGATCTATTCTTTGGAATAGTCCAATGTTTGAATATTAAACATTCGTGATTTCAGGGTTTCAGTTATGCGTTGAAAGATGGCGCTACTATTTTGAAAATTATTTTTATTAAAGACAAATGTTGTATGCTTATCTCCTCTAAATTTGAGTCCAAAATCTCCCTTGGTTAATTTTTAACAGCCCCCCAAACTTTTATTTTCAAACTAAATTACTTGGCATTTTCTAATAAAAAATTATAACATTTCACAATAAATAATACAACATCGAATAGAATTTCAATAATTCATTAAACATCCTTTATTAAACCGGACAGACAAAAAGCCCCATTTCACAACTCATTAAATCATGATATCCATTTATTTAATTCCCGAAACGACTATAAATGGGACATGTTTTATTCATGCTACAAACTTCCGCAATCAAATTTGTCTATAAATTTAAAACTAGGACAAATTTTTTTCTCAAAATCAGATAATCCTTGTCTGCTTCCGCAATTACAATTCCTCCTTTCCAAATTCGAAACTTGACGGGAAACATTGAAGTTTCACTGAAACTTCTCTGGCACAACCTTAAATACATTGTAATTTTGACGTAGATCAATTTGATTTGGAAGTTGGAGAAGTTGGAGCGGCAATGAGAGTTGTTATGAAGTCTATGACGCAAAAGGAGCAAGTGGGAGATTTTTTTTATTCTCTCCATTTAATTTTTTTTTGTATTCTAGTCTGTTTTATCATTTTGTCAGGTATTTTCCTTTCCTTTCTTTTTATCTTGTATTTAATAAATGATTTGGTAATCGACATTTTTACCAAAAAAAATCATAAAAAACGTGCGCATTTGAAAACCGCCAACTTTTTTGAAAAACTAACAGCATAATCTGATCCCTCATCCCCGAAAATATCGAAAACGATATGCAACTTGATTTTTGGAATTTTGCCCCCCACCCACTCACTTTCCACCGCTGAATAAGGGTTGAGGGGGTAATTTTGACAAGGTCGAGTTGCATATCGTTTTCGATATTTTTGAGTATGAGGAATTCGAATATGACGATAGTTTTTCAATAAAACAAATGATACTCGGTATTTTCCCAAAAAAAAAGCTTAAAAAATGTCCACATTTGAAAACCGCATTTTTTTTTTGAAAAACCAATAGCATATTCTGATTCCTTATCTTCGAGAATATCGAAAACGATATGCAACATGATTTTTGGAGTTTTGCCCCTCCCCACTCACTTTCCGCCCCTTAATAAGGGTTGAGGGAGGTAATTTTGACAAGGTCGAGTTGCATATCGTATTCGATATTTTTTAATATGAGGAATTCGAATATAACGATAGTTTTTCAATAAACGAATGGTACTCAGTTATTTCCCAAAAAAAAGCTTAAGAAACGTCCACATTTGAAAACCGCTAATTTTTTTGCAAAACCAATAGCATATTCTGATTCCTTATCTTCGAGAATATCGAAAACGATGTGCACCATGTTTTTTGGAGTTTTGCCCCTCCCCACTCACTTTCCGCCCCTTAATAACTGTAGAGGGGGGTAATTTTGACAAGGTCGAGTTGCATATCGTTTTCGATATTTTTTAATATGAGGAATTCGAATATGACGATAGTTTTTCAATAAACGAATGGTACTCAGTTACTTTCCAAAAAAGAGCTTAAAAAACGTCCACATTTGAAAACCGCTAATTTTTTTGCAAAACCAATAGCATATTCTGATTCCTCATTTTCGAAAATATCGAAAATGATATGCAACATGATTTTTGGAATTTTGCCCCCCACCCACTCACTTTCCACCCCTTAACAAGGGTTGAGGGGGGTAATTTTGACAAGGTCGAGTTGCATATCGTTTTCGATATTTTTTAATATGAGGAATTCGAATATGACGATAGTTTTTCAATAAACGAATGGTACTCAGTTATTTCCCAAAAAAAAACTTAAAAAACGTCCACATTTGAAAACCGCTATTTTTTTTGAAAAACCAATAGCATATTCTGATTCATCATCTTCGAGAATATCGAAAACGATATGCAACATGATTTTTGGAGTTTTGCCCCTCCCAACTCACTTTCCACACCTTGATAAGGGTTGAGGGGGGTAATTTTGACAAGGTCGAGTTGCATATCGTTTTCGATATTTTTGAGTATGAGGAATTCGAAAATGACGATGGTTTTTCAAAAAAACGAATGGTACTCGGTATTTTCCCCCAAAAAAAAAAGGTTAAAAAACGTCCACATTTGAAAACCGCTATTTTTTTTTGAAAAACCAATAGCATATTCTGATTCCTCATTTTCGAAAATATCGAAAACGATATGCAACATGATCTTTGGAGTTTTGCCCCTCCCAACTCACTTTCCGCCCCTTAATAACTGTTGAGGGGGGTAATTTTGACAAGGTCAAGTTGCATATCGTTTTCGATATTTTTGAGTATGAGGAATTCGAAAATGACGATGGTTTTTCAAAAAAACGAATGGTACTCGGTACTTTCCCCCAAAAAAAAGGTTAAAAAACGTCCACATTTGAAAACCGCTATTTTTTTTGAAAAACCAATAGCATATTCTGATTCCTCATTTTCGAGAATATCGAAAACGATATGCAACATGATTTTTGGAGTTTTGCCCCTCCCCACTCACTTTCCGCCCCTAATAAGGGTTGAGGGAGGTAATTCTGACAAGGTCGAGTTGCATATCGTTATAGATATTTTTGAGTATGAGGAATTCGAAAATGACGATAGTTTTTCAAAAAAACGAATGGTATTTTCCCCAAAAAAAAAAGGTTGAAAAACTTCCGCATTTGAAAACCTCCATTTTGTTTTTGAAAAACTAATAGTATATTCTGATTCCTCATCCCTGAAAATATCGAAAACGATATACAGCATAATTTTTGGAATTTTGGCCCCAACACTCACTTTTCGCCCCTGAATAAGGGTTGAGGGGGAATTTGAACAAGGTCGAGTTTCATATCGTTATCGATATTTTTGAGTATGAGGAATTCGAATATGACGATAGTTTTTCAATAAAACGAATGGTACTCAGTAATTTCCCAAAAAAAAACTTAAAAAACGTCCACATTTGAAAACCGCTATTTTTTTTGAAAAACCAATAGCATATTCTGATTCATCATCTTCGAGAATATCGAAAACGATATGCAACATGATTTTTGGAGTTTTGCCCCTCCCAACTCACTTTCCGCACCTTGATAAGGGTTGAGGGGGGTAATTTTGACAAGGTCGAGTTGCATATCGTTTTCGGTATTTTTGAGTATGGGGAATACGAATATGACAATAGTTTTTCGATAGAATGATTGGTGAACAATACTTTCTCAGAAAAGCTTACAAATATTTTTCAAGACCTCTATAAAAAAATTGAAAAAAATTGCGACAAAATTCAAAAATGTTCCCAAGCTTACCCAGAGAAGGTGAGAGTTTGAAATTGGAAGTGAATACTCCTCAAACCCTCTGAAAAAAAGACGCAGGAATATTGAGGTTAAACTGTATTTGGAAATATCTTTCAAGTAACTCCTTAAATCCTTCACAAAAACAATTAAAAAAAATTACTCCAAAATTTCTCCAGGCTTATCCAGAGGAGGTAGGAGATTGAAATTCAGAGGAAATAATCCTTGTCATCTCTAAAAATAATCGAGGTTGATTTGTATTGGAAAATATTTTTTTAAAACATTCTTCAACACCTTCACAAATGTAATTTAAAAAAAAAATTCTCCGGACTTATTCAAAGGAGGAAAGAGGTTGAAACTTGGAGAAAATACTTCTCGAGACCTCTAAAAACTGTCGTTAGGTTGAATAAAACTAGGAAATATTTTCAAAAACAAAAAAAGGCGACGAGACTCGAAAATGTATTCATGCTTACCCAGAGGAAGGAGGAAGGAAATTCGAAGGAAATACCCCTCAAACCCCCTATAAATAGAAAAATGTTTAAACATTTATAAGTAAATCAAAAAATATAAACGACGTGAGATTTTTTCCGAAAACCAACGAATAATGATTGATTAGTTGATCTTCTCAAAAATATCAGTCACCAAAATCCAATTCACGTCAATTTGTGACAAATTCTCCTCGTAAATCTCCCAACTTAAAGTTTCCAATTGCCCGTTTGTTTACGCGTAAAAAATAAACTTTTCAAAATATTAGTTTAATGTCGATCTTCTAAAGAAATCGTTGATTTGATTTACGGTGCTTGAAATGTGACGCAAACTCAAATGAAAAAAACAATATTTTTATTTATATCTTCGAAGTCAAAGAGAAAATTCAATCAAATCCAATTATTGTTTGAAAGTCAAGGGTCATGAATTCCATCTTCGTTATTGAAACTACTCGGCTTTTAAGTTCTGAATTAAACATGAGCCGCGTCTGATGCAATTTGAATTTTTGAGCGTTTTTCAATTGACGATTTATGTTTCCTATAAAAAAACGTCATAAAAGGGTTTTAAACAGCGAAGTTCAATTTTTTTTACAGTGTTTTTCTTCCTTCGTGTTTTTTTTTCAAATTTCATTACTAAGTTTCTGTTTGTTGATGAAGATAGTTTTTTGGCGCCCACCCTGGGGTCTCTGTTTTAGTCTAACGTTATTTCTCATTTCATTGTTTTATTTTTGAGTGTTTTTTATAATGTTTTTTTTAATTCTTCAATTTTTGTTTTATTTCTGGGGTTTTATTGATTCATTTTTTTGAGATGATTTTTTGACGCCCGACATGGGGTTCTTTTTATACCGTTTTTTTTAGTGCCACTCATTACACTTTTTCATTCAATTTAATTCTTCACTATTTTTGTTGATAAGCATTAATGTTACTTTGAGAATCTAGATGATTTTTGACGCCCAACGTGGGGCTTTTCTACACCTGAAAACAGTTTATTTTTTTCTTCTTCTGTCTTCTATTCACAATTTTTTTTTATATTTTATCCCATTGTTGAACTGACTGACTCCTCTTTTGAAGTGACTAGTTGACTATTTTTTTAGGCTTTCCAATTTATTTGTTTATTGTTACTTTTTGACGAACAACGTGGGGCCATTTTACATCAGATTTTTTCTTTTATTCTTCTTTGGTGCTTTTCAAAAAAAAATTGTATTTGATCTGTTCAATGTTTGTTTGATGCTCAAGATTATATTTTGATGACCAACGTGGGGCTCTTTCTGAACCGTGAATCGTTTTTTTTCTTTCTAGAGCATTTCATCACATTTTTTTTGCTTTAGCTTAACAGTCCGGTTGATCAAGATGATATTTTGCTTGTCACATCATTTCATTTGATTTATGTTTCTTATGTTAGTTTGTGAGTCAATATAATTTTTGACGCCCACCGTGGGGCTTTTTTGAACCAGAAATCAGTCTTTTTAGAGCTTTTCATCACATTTTTATTTCACCTCATCGTTCAATGTTTGTTTGATGATCAAAGTGACGCCGGACATGGGGCTTCTTTTACACCAGAAACATTTTTTTCTTTTTTCAGGGCTCTCCATTACTTTATTGCATTTTACTTTATTTTATCGCATTGTTTATTTAATTATTTTTTTTGATGTTACTTTGTGAGTCTAGATAATTTTTTAACGTCCATCGTGAAGCTTTTTCACAAAAAAAACAGTTTCTATTTTTTTTCTTTTGCTATTCATCACATATTTTATTTTATCTCATTGTTTATTGTTTGTTTGATAACCAAGATACTATTTTGACTCCAACGTGGGGCCTCTTTTGAAGTAAAAACTGTTTTTTGTAGGCTTTCCATCACAATTCCATATTCAATTTAATTAATTAAGTTCAATGTTACCTTTTGACGCCCAACGTGGGGCGGTTTTACACCGAAAATTATGTTTTCTTTTCCTTTTTGGTGTTTTTAAAAAAAGATGTTTTGATTCAGTTCAATGTATGTTTGATGATCAAGATTATATTTTGATGACCAACGTGGGGCTTTTTCAACACCAAAGACTCAAACCGTGATACTGTCCATTAAAAACTTTATGAAGTGAAAACTATTTTTGGGCTTTCCATTACATTAATGTATTCAATTTATAAGTTCAATGTTTTTAACGCCCAACGTGGGGCCGTTTCACACCGGAAATCTTGTTTCCTTTTTCTCTTTGGTGCTTCTCCTCGCATTGTTTATTTAATTTCTTTCTTTAATGTTACTTTGAGAATTTATAAAAATTTTGACGTCCAACGTGGGGCTTTCCTACATCTTTGCATTTTACTCTATTTATTCTTACTGGGTTACCAGAAATCAGTTTTTCTCTTTAGTGCTCTTCATAACATTGTTTATTACATTTATTTTTTTAATGTTACTTTGTAAGTCTAGATACTTTGTTGACTCCCAACGTGGGGCTTTTTCTGAACCATGAATCTTTTTTTCGTTTTAGACCTTTTCATCGCATTAATTTTATTTTAACATATTGTTTTACAGTTTAGTTGATGATCAAGATGATATTTTGACGCCCAACGTGGGGCTTCTTTCACACCACATACAATTTTGAACTTTTTGGAGGTCGTGGAGCCTCTTTCACACCAAAAATTATTTTTTTAGAGCTTGTCACATCAGTTCATTCAATTTCTGTTTTTGATGTTACTTTGTGAGTTAAGATAATTTTTGACGCCCACCGTGTGACTTTTTTTGAACCGGAAATCAGTTTTTTTCCAGAGCTTTCCATCACATTTTTCATTTCACCTCATCGTTCAATGTCTGTTTGGTTATCAAAATGATATTTTAACGCTAATTTTTTAATGTTACTTTTTGACGCCCAACGTGGGGCCGTTTCACACCGTAGATTATGTTATTTTTTCCGCTTTGGTGCTTTAGAGAAAAATGTATTTAACTAGTTGAATGTTTGTTTGATGATCAATATTATATTTTGATGACCAACGTGGGGCTTTTTCAACACCAAAGACTCAAACCGTGATACTGTCCATTAAAAACTTTATGAAGTGAAAACTATTTTTGGGCTTTCCATGACATTAATGTATTCAATTTATATGTTCAATGTTTTTTTTTAACGCCCAACGTGGGGCCGTTTCACACCGGAAATCTTGTTTCCTTTTTCTCTTTGGTGCTTCTCCTCGCATTGTTTATTTAATTTCTTTCTTTAATGTTACTTTGAGAATTTATAAAATTTTTGACGTCCAACGTGGGGCTTTCCTACATCTTTGCATTTCACTCTATTTATTCTTACTGGGTTACCAGAAATCAGTTTTTCTCTTTAGTGCTCTTCATAACATTGTTTATTACATTTATTTTTTGAATGTTACTTTGTGAGTCTAGATACTTTGTTGACTCCCAACGTGGGGCTTTTTCTGAACCATGAATCTTTTTTTCGTTTTAGACCTTTTCATCGCATTAATTTTATTTTAACATATTGTTTTACAGTTTAGTTGATGATCAAGATGATATTTTGACGCCCAACGTGGGGCGTCTTTCACACCACATACAATTTTAAACTTTTTGGAGCTCGTGGAGCCTCTTTTACACCAAAAACTATTTTTTTAGAGCTTGTCACATCAGTTCATTTAATTTCTGTTCTTGATGTTACTTTGTGAGTTAAGATAATTTTTGACGCCCACCGTGGGACTTTTTTTGAACCAGAAATCAGTTTTTTCCAGAGCTTTCCATCACATTTTTTATTTCACCTCATCGTTCAATGTTTGTTTGATGATCAAAATGATATTTTAACGCCCATTTTTTAATGTTACTTTTTGACGCCCAACGTGGGGCCGTTCCACACCGTAGATTATGTTTTCTTTTCCGCTTTGGTGCTTTAGAAAAAAATGTATTTGACTAGTTGAACGTTTGTTTGATGATCAAGATTATATTTTGATGACCAACGTGGGGCTTTTTCAACACCAAAGACTCAAACCGTAATACTGTCCATTAAAAACTTTATGAAGTAGAAACTATTTTTGGGCTTTCCATCACATTAATGTATTCAATTTATATGTTCATTGTTTTTTTTAACGCCCAACGTGGGGCCGATTTACACCGGAAATCCTGTTTTCTTTTTCTCTTTGGTGATTTTCAAAAAAGATTGTATTTAATCTGTTCAATGTTTGTTTGATGCTCAAGATATATTTTGATGACCAAAGTGGGGTAACTTTTAAGAAACCATCAATTAATAATTTGTTGTGGCGTTTTTGAAATTTTTTCAATATCGTTCAGTACTTGTAAATCTGGTACGTGTCTGCAGAACAAGATGATTTTTGAATGTCCAACGTGGGGCTTTTGTTTACTTTTTTTTCATTTTGTACTTTTCATCATATTTTTCTTGTCATTAATGCGGGTTGATTGACAACGAATTAAACAAATTTGTTGACGCCCAACGTGGGGTTTTGTTTTATGTTTCAAATTAACCAAGTTTATTTATGGAAATGACGTTTTGACGTCCAACATGGGGATTTTTTTTCACAAAGCAAGAGAAATTAATCTTTTCTTTGTACCATTTCTCATTATATTTTTCTTATTTTGTTGCTGAATGTTTGTCTAATTGGAAATTGTTCAAAAATAAACGATATCAGTTTTTGACGTACGACGTGGGGACTTTTTTACATCGAAGTTTTGTTTCATGCTGGTATATTTAATACATTTTTCTTAATTCGTTCTTTTATGATTGTTGGTTGGAAGTTCATTGATTGAAATGGAGTTTTGACGTCCAACGTGGGGAATTTTTTGTACAGCCCACATCAAATATACCTCTGCAAAACCTCCAAAAATGCGCAACCAGCACCAATGTTTATTCATCAGACACGCTGACGTAAATGCAAATTTTAATCACTCTCCAATTGTTTTATGCCTGGAAAATCAATCAGTGGATCATGATAATTTTGCGCATTTTCATCGTTAGCTCTGGATGTGGTGCATAGAATGGAATACATCAATAACGTTGAAAACTGATTTATTGCCTGCAGCTAAGAAGCTTAACACAATAATACAGCTTCATTGTTCCGCAGCTGGAATATTGATTGAGATACCTGCAACTGAGTTGATGCTGCTGATTTTGTGGGTTTACGTACGTCTCTACATTATTTGCATGTGTAACCGAGCAGGATTAATTTGGTTATCCGTGTTGGACAGGTCAATATTATAGAAATTGATGTGGGGGTTGAATGGAAATCCCAACAAAATACATGTTTTCACTACCTGTCGGTCGTGAAACGGGCAGTTTGGTGACGACCTAACTACCAGCACGCTCGTATTGTTTTGTTCGATATTAACGATTATTGTTGAATTTATTAGTGAAATTGAATCGTGCAGCACCTGGGTTAATATTTTAATCTCAAACACTATTTTAGCCAACAAAAATTATTTTTGAGCTAATATTCCACTTTTTTGAAAAAATAACATCAACATCGTTTTTATCAACCCAAAAAATATTGAAAACGAGGGGTCACTCTATATTGTTCAAGTACTTAACTGATGGGGGTGGGAAAAGGGGAATTAAAAAAATCAAGCTTCTACCATATCATGAAAAACCTCGATTTTAGCCCAAAAAATATATTTTCCAAGCTTACTGTTGACATTTTGATAAAAATAAAGACTTTTCATATTCCCTCGTCGTTGGACGTCAAAAAACCAATTGATCGAAATTTATTTTCTGACGTCCAACGTGGGGACTGTTTTTGAATAAGATTTTTTTTTGTTCTTTGTATAATTTTTTAGTATTATTTTTTTTATGTAATCTTTTGACGTTCAACGTGGGCTGAAAGAGTCAGTAACTTGACTGAACTATTAACAATCATAAAAAAACAGAATGAGAAAAATTGAAGGAAAATTGATACAAAAAAAAAATAAAATTATTTTTAATTAAAAAAAGTACCTACGTATAAATTCAACACATTAATGTAAAGGAAAGCCTACAACAAATGCTTTACTTCAAAAGAAGCCCCACGTCGGGAGTCAAAATAGTATCTTGATTATCAAATCGACATTGAATAATGAAATAAAATGAAAATATGTGATTAATAGCAAAAAAAGAAGAATAGAAACGGTTTTCTGGTGTAAAAAATCCCCACGTTGGACGTCAAAAAATGATCTAAACACACAAAGTGATTGAAAGCCATGAAAAAGGAATAAAAGTTTTTGGTGTAAAAGAGGCCCAAAATATCATCTTGATCATCAACCAAACATAAAACAATGAGTTAAAATCAAAAGAAGCAATGAAAAGCCTGAAACTAACCCAAACTAACCCAAACCAACATTGAACAAGGGAACCAAATAAAAGAATATGTTGAAAAGCTCTAGAAAAAAAAATGTGTTTGGTGTGAAGAAAAGCCCCACGTTGGTCATCAAAATATCTTTTTGGTCGTCAAGAGGGGATGTAGAAATTGCCCCACGTTGGGCGTCAAAAAATTGACTTGACTCACAAAGTAACATCAAACATAACACCATGAGATAAAAGGAAAAATGTGATAAATAGCAGAAGAAGAAAAATAGACTTTGTTTTCTGATGTAAAAAAGACCAACGTTGGACGTCAAAAAATTATCTAGACTCACAAAGTGTAAAATACAAAAAAAAAATCAAATACAGCGATGAAAAGCTCTGAAAAGAAAAACAGATTTCTGATAACAAAGTAACAGTAAATAAATGAAGTGAATGCAATTGAAAAATAATTGTTTTAAACGGCCCCACGTCGGCCGTCAAAAAATCATTTCGATCCTCAGACAAACATTGAACGATGAGGTGAAATAAAAAATTAGATGAAAAGCTCTGAAAAAAAAGTGATTCCCTGTTCAAAAAAAGCCCCACGTTGGGCATCAAAAAATTATCTTCAAAAGTAACATTAAATGAAATTATGTAACAAGCAACATTGTAAACAGAAATTAAATGAAATTATGTGAAAGAGGCCCCACGTCGGGCTTCAAAATATCACCTTGATCATCAATCAAACATAAAACAATGAGTAAAAATTATAAATGTGATGAAAATCTCTAAAAAAAAAACTGATTGACGGTTCAGAAGCCCCACGTTAGCGTCAAAAATATCTTAACTCACAAAATAAAATTAAAAACAGTAATTTAGATAAATGAAATAATGTGGCAAGCTCTAAAGAGAAAACAAATTTTTTGGTGTGAAAGAGGCCCCACGTCGGTCGTGAAAATATAATCTTGATCATCAACAAAACATTAAACAATGAGTTATAAAAGAATGTGATGAAAAGCTCTAAAAAGAAAAAGAACCGAGTCACGTTTCCGAAAAAGCCCCACGTTGCGCGTCAAAACAATATCTTGACACACAAACCGATATTTAACAAAGAAATTTAATGAAATAGTGCGATGGAAAGTCCTAGAGGAAGAAAACATAATTTTTAGTGTACAAGAGCCCCACTTTGGGCGTC
Organism: Orchestes rusci; assembly: GCA_958502075.1. Classification (NCBI taxonomy): domain Eukaryota; kingdom Metazoa; phylum Arthropoda; class Insecta; order Coleoptera; family Curculionidae; genus Orchestes; species Orchestes rusci. Next base: position 3,758,117 of record OY293313.1, on the reverse strand, counting down.
AAAATACTATCTTGAATATCATACAATGATATGAAAACCAAAAAAAAATCCGGTGTTGAAATTTCCCCACGTTGCCGTCAACAATGTATCTGATTGTTTATTTGACATCCTATAATGTGATAAAAAAAAAAGAATGGAAATCACTGAAAATGAAAACACTTTTCGGCCCAAATGACGCCCCAAGTTAGACGCCAAAAAATATCTAATTAACTAATACTGAAAAATTGAATTAAATAAAAAAAGTGTGGTGAGCCCAAGTTGGGCGACAAAAATCATCTCCGGACAAGAATTAAACAATCAAATTGAAAAAAAAAAAAAAATAGGTGTGAAACAGCAATTATGAAGATTAACACTTGACAATTCAAAAGATCATCTCAAGCAGTGAAATTTGAAAAAAACACTTTAAAAAAGAGAAGAAAAATTGAGCTTCGTTGCTTAAAAGGCCCCACGTTGGGCGTCAAATAATAATTTTATCATAAAACCAAAAATATTGATTGAAAAAAAGTATGCTCCAGAAAGAAACGAAAGTAGAGCAAAAAGTGCCCCACGTTGGGCGTCAAAAACTGTTATTTATTATCGCCAGAACATTCGGGATTTTTCTCATTGATTGATTCAACCGCACCATATCTTGCAAACCCTTCCCTCAGGACCAATTCTTATCGCAAGACGTGAACCCCATACTTATCCAGAAATCCTTTTTCCAGTTGTGTTCCAGAAAATCCAGATCAGATGTTGTTTTGCGTCATCATTGACCATTCTCATGGCGCATTGTTCCCACTTTATAGCCTTGGAATTTATTGTTTAAGGCTCGCTAGTCCATTCACAATTTTCTCCATTATGCCGCATTTGCGGCTTTACGCCATAATAAATTTCCCATGAAATGTCAAAGTGCAAATACGAAGTGTTTTAAAACCGATCTCCGTCGTCTAATATCCTCGGCTTTTTCATGCAAATTTTCCGACGTATTTTCTATTTTGTCCAGATGGACGTATTTGACATGGAAATTATGCCGCAGTGGGGACAATACTGCGATTATTTTTCTGCTAGATTATGACAGGGTTATAAAGCTCTTTTGCCGCACAACGTGGGGCATTATTAATACATAATCAACAATTGAGTAGTATTCAGTAGTAGTTGAGCTCGATTTTTTTTGATGTCCAACGTGGGGTTTTGTTTACGTTTTCTTGACGACCAACGTGGGGAGTCTTTTTCCTTTGTACTATTTTTCTTATTCTGTTGTTTAATGCTTGTTGATAGGAAGTTGTTCAAAATATTTGTTGAACGATAAAATTCTTTGACGTCCAACATGGGGTTTTTTCACATGGAAGTTTGGTTTCATGTTAGCACTTTTCATTATATTTTTCTTTGTTCCCTTTTAAATGCCTTTTAACCAAGTTTATTGATCAAAATAGTTTTTTGACGTCCAACGTGGGGCCTTTTTTACATTGAAAATGATATTAATTTTCCTTTGTTACTATGAGAAAAGTAACAAGGAAAAATTATTTGAAATTTATTCAATGCTAGTTAATTGGAAGTTAAGTCAAGGTTATTGATTAAAATAGTTTATTTTGAGTTTTTTTCTGGTAAATTCAGGTTAGTTTACAGTAATTCGAGTTAGTTTGAATTAATTTTGGTTCATTGAGGATACTTTGGTTCAGTTTAGGTTGATTTTGGTTTAACTTTTTATCATTTTAGCTAGTTTCGTTTAGGTTTAATAGGGTTAGTTCCAATTTGGCTAATTTCTAGTCAGTTCAGATTTTTGTTGGTTAATTAAGGTTGGTTCTTAATTTGGGACAATTAACATTGGGTTAATTTGGTTGTTTTTTTTTTGTTTGAATTGGGTTACCTTTGTTCAAGTTTGGATTAGCTTGGGTTAGTTTGATTTTGGTTCATTTACGTCAATTTGGCTCAGTTTAAGTTGATGTGGGGTTACCAACTCAATTTAACCAAAATCAATGTGAAACGACCTGAAAAAATTACCTAGATCAACCAAAATTACCTTAATCAAACTAAATTGACCTAATTAATTAAAATCAATCTTAACCAAGCCAAATTGAACAGAACCAAATCAACGTTAACTGGTACAAAACAAATTGATCTAAATGAGATTTTTTATCCAAATATATTTTTTAACCTTCCTTTTTTATTTTTTTTTTTTTGGTGTTCAGTATTTGTTGATTATTCGATAGATTTTTGCTTTTCATCAAATTTTTCTTCATCGCATTGTTTAATGTTTGTTTGATAATCAAGATAATATTTTGACGTCCGACGTGGGGCCTCTTTTATACCATGCTTTTTCTTTTTTAGGGCTTTCCGCATGATTTCATTCAATTTCTTTGTTCAATGTTATTTTGTGAGTCAAGATAATGTTTGACGGACAACGTGGGGCTTTTTCTAAACCATAAATCTTTTTTCTCTTTTCAGAGCTTTTCATCACATTTTTTAAATATTATCTCATTGTTTAATGTTGGCTTGATAATCAAGATAATATTTTGACGTCCAACGTGGGAGTTTGTTCAAAGTTATTTTGTGAGTCGAGATAATTTGTTGATGTCCAACGTGGGGCTTTTCTACAAAATAAAACAGTTTTTATTTTTTTTTCTTCTACTATTCATCAATTTTTTTTTATTTTATCTCATTGTTTAACATTCAATGTTACTTTGTGAGACAAGTTAATTCTTTGACGCCCAACGTGGGGCATTTGTTACATCGAAAAACATTATTTTCTTTCCCTATTTGTTGCTTATTATGAATTGTATTGAAAATGTTTGTTCGATAATCAAAAAGATATTTTGCTGACCAACGTGGGGCTTTTTTACATCAAACAGAATTTTTTCTTACACTACATTCTTTTATTTGATTCCCTTGTTCAATGTTGGTTTAGGTTAGCTTTACATCGTGTCTTGTTTCATAATGTTATTAAATTTTAGTTTGTTGATCGAGATGATTTTTTGACGCCTCACGATCATTCATATTATTACTTTGTTGTTCGTTGAACCGGATAATTTTATCTCGGAAATCAATTTTTCTTTTCCTTTCTAGTGCTTATTATCACATTTAAGTAATCATTTAGTTGTCGTCAGTTAAGAAGAATTTTTTGGCGTTCAACGTGGGGCTTTTTTCACTTCGAAAATGATTTTTTTTTCAGTGTTTTCATCATGCTTTTATCATTAAATCGTGTAATGTTTATTTGTTATTCAAGATAATGGCTTGGGGCCTTTAATTCTTATTTTTGGTGCATTTAGTTCTTTTTTTATTGATGTAGATGAATATTTTGGCATTCAACGTGGGGCCTTTTTCACACCTTTTCTCTTTAGCTTATTTAATCATGTATTCTCTAATACATTGTTTATTTTTTTTTATCAAAACGAGTTTTCATATCGATTTTAAGAATAACTTGAAGTGGTCGCTGTCATATTCAGGGAATGATCACATCGCATGAAAATCATTGAAAATAAGACCAAAAGGATTTTTTTTTGTTTCAGGGAAAACTTGCGCATCAGTATCAAACGAGTGATCACATCTTACGATTTCCAGAATCAACACCCAGGTCAGCAATTAATTAAGGTCAACTAATACCAACAACAAGATTGGATCGTAATGCTGTAAACCCCAATTCTGGAGGATTTGCCATTCCAATTTCTAATACCTCCTAATGGCTTGTTGTTTGATCCCTCCCAACTCAAATTTCCCGCTCCAAATTAGCTCGAAAATCAATGGGAAATTTATCAAAGTTATTATTTTGCTGAGCAAACTGACTCCCAGCCACAATGCCGTTGAAGATATGATTAATTAGCCCCAGGGAGGTATTGTGTTTCAGATTTGAGAAACAAAATTCCCAATTACATTGGAGAAACGTTTCTTGAGGAATGTGGGGATAAACAGACTTGGGGGGGATATTAAATTAATTTTCGTACAGATTAAGTCGCTTTATTTATTCGACAAAAATTCATAATAACGATGGAATTGGTTCAGAAGAAACATGTTATGCTGCGGATTCCTGCATTTTTCATTGCCACGTTTTTCTTGACAGATATTTATTGGGGATTCATGTGGTGGAAATTGAAGATTTGTGTAGAAGTGTCGAAACGTTCTATATTTAAAACCACTATAAGCACTACTCATAACGTAATTGAGCTTTTTGATGGTTTCTCCTGCTGTTACGCACTTATCGCGTTAACAAACAGGAATTTTCGTTTTAATGGATTATTATCCTGCAAATTGGATCACTGAGCTGGAATGTAATTTTGAGTTTGCCTAATGAGTTTTGTGATGGACACTCTGCGGTAGTTGAATATTTAATTTGACGAAAAATCGAAACTTTGAGCGCAGGGTATTCGATAATCACGATGAAAAAATTCAACTTGCATCGTCTTAGTTGGAAAATTTCAACATAAATTGACACCCCTCTTGATACACCTAACCTCAAAACTAACAAAAATAGCCTAAATCTCCTCACTCGATAACCAACATGAAAAAATTCCACTTGCATCGTCTTAGTTGGAAAATTTCAACATAAATTGACACCCCTCTTGGTACACCCAACCTCAAAACTAACAAAAATAGGCTAAATCTCCCCTCTTGATAACCAAAATGGAAAAATTCCACTCGCATCTTCTTAGTTGGAAAATTTCAACATAAATTGACACCCCTTTTGATACACCCAACCTCAAAACTAAGAAAAATAGGCTAAATCTCCCCACTTGATAATCAAAATGAAAAAATTCTACTCGCATCGTCTTAGTTGGAAAATTTCAACATAAATTGACACCCCTCAAGATACACCTAACCTCAAAACTAACAAAAATAGCCTAAATCTCCTAACTCGATAACCAAAATGAAAAAATTCCACTCGCATCTTAGTTGGAAAATTTCAACATAAATTGACACCCTTCTCGATACACCCAACCTCAAAACTATCAAAAATAGCCTAAATCTCCTCACTCGATAACCAAAATGAAGAAATTCCACTTGCATCGTCTTAGTTGGAAAATTTTAACATAAATTGACACCCCTCTTGATACACCTAACCTCAAAACTAACAAAAATAGCCTAAATCTCCCCACTCGATAACCAAAATGAAAAAATTAAACTTGCATCGTCTTAGTTGGGAAATTTCAACATAAATTGACACCCCTCTTGATACACCTAACCTCAAAACTAACAAAAATAGCCTAAATCTCCTCACTCGATAACCAAAATGAAAAAATTAAACTTGCATCGTCTTAATTGGAAAATTTCAACATAAATTGACACCCCTCTTGATACACCTAACCTCAAAACTTACAAAAATAGCACAAATCTCCTCACTCGATAACCAAAATGAAAAAATTCCACTTGCATCGTCTTAGTTGGGAAATTTCAACATAAATTGACACCCCTCTTGATACACCTAACCTCAAAACTAACAAAAATAGCCTAAATCTCCTCACTCGATAACCAAAATGAAAAAATTAAACTTGCATCGTCTTAGTTGGAAAATTTCAACATAAATTGACACCCCTCTTGATACACCCATCCTCAAAACTAACAAAAATAGGGTAAATCTCCCCTCTTGATAACCAAAATGGAAAAATTCCACTTGCACCGTCTTGGTTGGAAAATTTCAACATAAATTGACACCCCTCTTGATACACCTAACCTCAAAACTTACAAAAATAGCACAAATCTCCTCACTCGATAACCAAAATGAAAAAATTCCACTTGCATCGTCTAAGTTGGAAAATTTCAACATAAATTGACGCTCATTATTATTTCAATTAGTACGCAACGCATATCACTTTTTTAAGTCGATTATGATGCAAATTTTCAATTTTAATTGGCCCTCATTCCGTCCACTTTAAACCGCCCAAAACCAACAAACACCCGAATCTATTTTGCTCTCGGCCAATCTTTTCACACCAAGAAGCGTGTGCTCGACAAATCGGTGACGTCACTCTCAGATGAAAATATCGACGAAATCGCGATGACGTCAATCGTTAAGTCAGAAATAGAATAAAATTTTTCGCATACACCGGCCATCGAAGTGGAAGGACATAATCTCAACGGAATCGCTTCTTTTTCTTTCTTTGTCGATTAATGGCGCACTTTTTTTCCATTCGATTGAGTGTTCTATTTGTTTCGAGGGCCTCGAAGGAATGGCGGCAATTTATGACGATGACCTTCTAGAAGTGGATTTCGTTTTGTCGATTCATTTATGATGTTCTATTTTGGTCGTGGGATGTGTTGAAAAAAACTGTAGCCTATTTTTCCATCGTAAGTAGTCGCCACAATTTACCACTTTACTACACTAAGAAGTTTATCACAATCCGGCAACGCTGAAACCATCAAAAGTTGACAGTTATATGGAAAAATTATTGTAGAGTTGATGGTTTTCAAGCTAATTCAGTCAAAAACTTTTTGAAATGAATTTTGTGAATAAAATGGTCGACAATTTTTGAAGCTATACTGCTTATGTATTTTCATGCCGATATCGATGATGAAAAACGCACCGTCCCCGTCAATCTAGTTCAACCAACTGAAATTGAGAAAACTGCACTGACGAAGTGAATAATTATGGAATTTTGAAAACTGATAGATATACGTCTGTGCTCTTCACCAATCGATTCAGCATCAAATATACTTCGGAAATCACTAAAAAAAATGTATAGGGTGTGTCAAAATGAAGAGAAGAATCGAGGCAAAATTTGGAAAAGTGACAAATTTATGGAAAAAATTCATAACTTGAAAACTAAAAAAGATATCCGTCCGTGCTCTTCATCAATCGATTCAGCATCAAATTTACCTCTAAAGTCACCAAAAACATGTACAGGTTGTCTCAAAAATATTTGGAGTAAAATCAAGTCAAAGTTAGGAAAAGTGGCAGAAGTGACAAATTTATGAAAAAAAAAACATATCGCGAGAACTAAAAAAGATATCCGTCCGTGCTCTTCACCAATCGATTCAGCATCAAATTTACTTCCAAAATCACCAAAAACATGTACAGGTTGTCCCAAAAATATTTGGGGTAAAATCAAGTCAAAGTTAAGAAAAGTGACAAATTTATGAAAAAAAAAATCATATCTCGAAAACTAAAAAAGATATCCGTCCGTGATTTTCACCAATCGATTCAGCATCAAATTTACTTCCAAATTCACCAAAAAAACGTGAAGGGTGTATCGGAAAGATTTGGAGAAAAATCAAGTAAAAGTTTGGAAAAGTGCCAAAAATGACAAATTTATGGAAAAAAATCATAGCTCGGAAAATAAAAAATATATCAGTCCGTGCTCTTCACCAATCCAAAACGACCAAAGAAATGTACAGGGTGCAATAGAAAGATTTTATACTATTCCGACCTAAACCCTTCACCTGAAACCTCCAAATCTTGTAAACTAATCCCTGAAAACCCAACTTAACCCTTCCAGCATCAATTTCCAGTCCCTCCCGACGCCTCCAGGATATTCTCACGATTGTTACCGATACAATAAAGCTTTGTTGTCAAGTTCTTGTTTTACGTCAGAACGCCCCCAACCCTCCCAAGGGGGGAGAAACGGTTGTGACAGAACCTATTGACGGTTTGCTTTATTGGAAAACAGAAATATCACAGTTGAGTTTGTGTGGAGTGAAGTAAAATATGAAGATTATATCTTAAAACTTAAAGACTAGGTTGAACGACAAGTTGTTCTACAGACTAAATAGACAACCTGTTGATCAACTGATCTACAAATTGAACCACAACCGGCACGGATAACAAATGAATTTGTCGGCGTTTTTCGAGTAAATATCCTGCAGCATGTTGATAAATGTATCCCATACAGAATAACGTAATTCCAGGACACGTTTATCGTTTCCTCAAGTTGTTTGGCTAGCTTTACAATGTCGAAACTTGATAAATGGCGCTGGAAACGCTTTGTTCTGTTTTTGTTTTTGTTACGGTTCAATCATATTATTTGCACCAATGTAATATGAGGTTAGAGTACCCAATTCGTGATCACACAGTTGTCGACATTGAACAATGTGATTGAGTAAAATTAGATAGAAAAAAAATACTGGAAGGGTTGGAGGAGTGGATTTTTGAGAAGGCACTCTTTATAACTCCTCAAATAACTCATCACTATTGGCATTTTTTTCACTTCAAGTTTTAATATTTTATTCGTTTGACAACTTGAAAACATGTCCAGCTTTGGAGGGCTATAAAAATTTAAATGGGAGGGTAATAGGGGGGAAATTTTGAGGAGGCACTCTTTATAACTCCTGAAATATCTCATACCATTGTCATTTCTTTGGAGTTTTTATTAAACTTCCATCATTTTATTCGTTTATGAACTTGGAGAATTTATTATTATAAAAATTGAACTAGGAGGGTTGGGGGGAAATTTTAAGGAATTCATTCCTCCTCAAATAACTCACGCCATTGGCATTTCTATGTCATTTTCAATTCAATTTTTATCATTTTATTTGAAAACATGTCCAGCTTCTAGGGCTATAAAAAATAAAATGGGAGGGTTATATAAGGATGAAATTTTCATAAGGCACTCTTTATAACTCCTCAAATAACTCACACCATTGGCATTTCTTAGGAGTTTTTGAACTAAGTTTTATCATTTTATTCGTTTGACAACTTGGAGACATGCCCTGCTTTGAGGGGTAAACATTGAGCTGGGAGGGTTATAGGGGTGAGATTTTGAGGAGGCACTCTTCATAACTTCTCAAATAACCCTCACTTTTGGCATTTTCTTGGAGTTTTTAATTTGACTTTTATTATTTAATTCCCTGGACAACTTGAAAACATGTCCAGCTTTGGAGGGTTATCAAAATTGAACTGGGAGGGTAACAGGAGTGAGATTTTGAGGAGACACTCTTGGGTTATAGGGGTGAGATTGTAAGGAAGCTCTCTCCACACCTCATTAAATAACTCACATCATTGACATTTCTTTGGAGTTTTTATTATAAGATTTATTATTTTATTCGTTTGACAACTCAGAAACATGCCTAGCTTTGGAGGGCTATAAAAATTTAACTGGGAGGGTTATAGAGGTGAAATTTTGAGAAGGCACCCATTATAACTCCTCAAATAACTAACACCATTAATATTTCTTTGGAGTTTTTAATTTAAGTTTTATCATTTTATTCTTAAGACAACTTGGAAACATGTCCAACTTTGGAGGGCTATAAAAATACAACTGGGAGGGTTATGGGCGTGAAATTTCGAGAAAGCACTCTCCACACCTCCTTCAATAACTCACAACATTAGCATTTCTTTGGAGTTTTTAATATGAGTTTTATCATTTTATTCGTTTGACAACTCAGAAACATGTCCAGCTTTGGAGGGCTATAAAAATTGAGCTTCGAGGGTTATGGGGGTGAATTTTTGAAGAGGCGCTCTTCACAACTCCTTAAATATCTCATACCATTATCATTTCATTGGAGTTTTTGTTCAAATCTCGTCATTTTATTCGTTTATGAACTTGGAAACATGTCCAGCTTTGGAGGGCTATGAAAATACAACTGGGAGGGTTAAAGGCGTGAAATTTTGGGAAAGCACTCTCCACACCTCCTTCAATAACTAACAACATTGGCATTTCTTTGGAGTTTTTAATATGAGTTTTATCATTTTATTCGTTTGACAACTCAGAAACATGACCAGCTTTGAGGGGCTATAAAAATTGAACTGGAAGGGTAATAGGGGTGAAATTTTGAGAAAGTACTCTTTATAACTCCTCAAATATATCATACCATTGTCATTTCTTTGGAATTTTTATTCATTTCATCATTTTATTCGTTTATGAACTTGGAGACATGACCAGCTTTGAGGGGCTATAAAAATTATTCTGAGAGGGTTTTAGGGGTGAAATTTTGAGGAGGCACTCTTTATAACTCCTCAAATAACACACCATCGGCATTTTTTGGAAGTTCTCAATTTAAGTTCTATTATTTTATTCCCTGGACAAATTGAAAACATGTCCAGCTTTGGAGGGTTATCAAAATTGAACTGGGATGGTTATAGGGCTGAATTTTGAGGAGGCACCCTTTATAACTCCTCAAATAACTTACACCATTGACATTTTTCTGAAGTTTTTAATTCAAGTTTTATCAGTTTATTCTTATGACAACTTGGAAACATGTCCAGCTTTGGAGGGCTATAAAAATACAACTGGGAGGGTTGTAGGCGTGAAATTTTGAGAAAGCTCTCTGCACACCTCCTTCAATAACTCACAACATTGGCATTTTTTTGGAGTTTTTAATATGAGATTTATGATTTTATTCGTTTGACAACTTGAAAACTTGTTCAGCTTTGGACGGCTATAAAAATTGAACTGGGAGGGTAATAGGGGGGAAATTTTGAGGAGGCACTCTTTATAACTCCTCAAATATCTCATACCATCGTCATTTCTTTGGAATTTTTATTCATTTCATCATTTTATTCGTTTATGAACTTGGAAACATGACCAGCTTTGAGGGGCTATAAAAATTGAACTGGGAGGGTTTTAGGGGTGAAATTTTGACGAGACACTCTTTATAACACCTCAGATAACACACCATTGGCATTTTTTGGGAGTTTTTAATTTGAGTTTTATTATTTTATTCCCTGGACAAATTGAAAACATGTCCAGCTTTGGAGGGTTATCAAAATTGAACTGGGAGGGTAACAGGAGTGAGATTTTGAGGAGACACTCTTGGGTTATAGGGGTGAGATTGTAAGGAAGCTCTCTCCACACCTCATTAAATAACTCACATCATTGGCATTTCTTTGGAGTTTTTATTATAAGATTTATTATTTTATTCCTTTGACAACTCTGAAACGTGCTCAGCTTTGGAGGGCTATAAAAATTGAACTGGGATGGTTATAGGGCTGACATTTTGAGGAGGCACCCTTCATAACTCCTCAAATAACTTACACCATTGACATTTTTTTGAAGTTTTTAATTCAAGTTTTATCAGTTTATTCTTATGACAACTTGCAAAAATGTCCTGCTTTGGAGGGCTATAAAAATACAGCTGGGAGGGTTATAGGCGTGAAATTTTGAGAAAGCCCTCTCCACACCTCCTTTAATAACTCACAACATTGGCATTTCTTTGGAGTTTTTAATATGAGATTTATGATTTTATTCGTTTGACAACTTGAAAACTTGTTCAGCTTTGGAGGGCTATAAAAATTGAACTGGGAGGTTAATAGGGGGGAAATTTTGAGGAGGCACTCTTTATAACTCCTCAAATATCTCATACCATTGTCATTTCTTTGGAGTTTTTATTCAACTTCCATCATTTTATTCGTTTATGAACTTGGAGACATTATTAATATAAAAATTGAACTGGGAGGGTTATAGGGGGAAATTTTAAGGAGGCACTCCTCATACCTCCTCAAATAACTCACGCCATTGGCATTTCTACGTCATTTTCAATTCAAGTTTTATCGTTTTATTTGAAAACATGTCCAGCTTCTAGGGCTATAAAAAATAAAATGGGAGGGTTATAGGGATGAAATTTTCATAAGGCACTCTTTATAACTCCTCAAATAACTCATACCATTGTCATTTCTTTAGAATTTTCATTCAAGTTTCATCATTTTATTCGTTTATGAATTTGGAAACATGACCAGATTCGAGGGGCTATAAAAATTGACCTGGGAGGGTTATAGGGGTGACATTTTGAGAAAGCACTCTCCACACCTCCTCAAATAACTCACATCATTGGCATTTCTTTGGAGCTTAAAATATCAATTTTATTATTTTATTCGTTTGACAAATTGAAAACATGCCCAGCTTTGGAGGGCTATAGAAATATAACTGGGAGGGTAATAGGGGGGAAATTTTGAAAAGAGACTCTTTATAGCTCCTCAAATGAATCACATCATTGACATTTTTTTGGAGTTTTTAATCCAAGTTTCATTAGTTTATTCTTATGACAACTTGAAAAAATGTCCAGCTTTGGAGGGCTATAAAAATACAGCTGGGAGGGTTATGGGCGTGAATTTTGAGAAAGCTCTCTCCACACCTCCTTTAATAACTCACAACATTGGCATTTTTTTGGAGTTTTTAATATGAGATTTATGATTTTATTCGTTTGACCACTTGAAAACTTGTTCAGCTTTGGAGGGCTATAAAATATGAAGTGGGAGGGTAATAGGGGGGAAATTTTGAGGAGTCACTCTTTATAACTACTCAAATATCTCACACCATCGTCATTTCTTTGGAGTTTTTATTCATTTCATCATTTTATTCGTTTATGAACTTGGAAACATGATCAGCTTTGAGGGGCTATAAAAATTGAACTGGGAGGGTTTGAGGGGTGAAATTTCGAGAAAGGAACGCACTGTCCACACCTCTTTATATAACTCACATCATTGGCAAATCTTTGGAGTTTTTTATATAAGTTTTATTATTTTATTCGTTTGACAACTCAGAAACATGCCCAGCTCTGGAGGGCTATAGAAATTTAACTAGGAGGGTAAAAAGGGGGGAAATTTTGGAGAGGCACTCTTTATAACTCCTCAAATATCTCAAACCATTGTCATTTCTTTGGTGTTTTTGATATAAGTTTTATTATTTTAATTGTTTGACAACTTGAAAACATGTCCAGCTTTGGCTATAAAAATTATGCTGAGAGGGTTTTAGGGATGAAATTTTGAGGAGGCACTCTTTATAACTCCTCGAATCACTCACACCATTGACATTTCTAAGGAGTTTTTGATTTAAGTTTTATCATTTTATTGGTTTGACCACTTGGAGACATGCCCTGCTTTGAGGGGTGAATATTGAGCTGGGAGGGTTATAGGGGTGAGATTTTGAGGAGGCACTCTTTATAACTCCTCAAATAACACACCATTGGCATTTTTTGGGAGTTTTTAATTTTAGTTTTATTATTTTATTCCCTGGACAACTTGAAAACATGTCGAGGGTTATCAAAATTGAACTGAGAGGGTAACAGGAGTGAGATTTTGAGGAGACACTCTTGGGTTATAGGGGTGAGATTGTAAGGAAGCTCTCTCCACACCTCATTAAATAACTCACATCATTGGCATTTCTTTGGAGTTTTTATTATAAGATTTATTATTTTATTCCTTTGACAACTCAGCCCAGCTTTGGAGGGCTATAAAAATACAACTGGGAGGGTTATAGGCGTGAAATTTTGAGAAAGCTCTCTCCACACGTCCTTTAATAACTCACAACATTGGCATTTCTTTGGAGTTTTTAATATGAGATTTATGATTTTATTCGTTTGACAACTTGAAAACTTGTTCAGCTTTGGAGGGCTATAAAAATTGAACTGGGAGGGCAATAGGGAGAAATTTTGAGGAGGCACTCTTTATAACTCCTCAAATATCTCATACCATTGTCATTTCTTTGGAGTTTTTATTCAACTTCCATCATTTTATTCGTTTATGAACTTGGAGACATTATTAATATAAAAATTGAACTGGGAGGGTTATAGGGGGAAATTTTAAGGAGGCACTCCTCATACCTCCTCAAATAACTCACGCCATTGGCATTTCTATGTCATTTTCAATTCAAGTTTTATCATTTTATTTGAAAACATGTCCAGCTTCTAGGGCTATAAAAAATAAAATGGGAGGGTTATAGGGATGAAATTTTCATAAGGCACTCTTTATAACTCCTCAAATAACTCATACCATTGTCATTTCTTTAGAATTTTCATTCAAGTTTCATCATTTTATTCGTTTATGAATTTGGAAACATGACCAGATTCGAGGGGCTATAAAAATTGACCTGGGAGGGTTATAGGGGTGAAATTTTGAGAAAGCAGTCTCCACACCTCCTCAAATAACTCACATCATTGGCATTTCTTTGGAGCTTTAAATTTCAATTTTATTATTTTATTCGTTTGACAACTTGAAAACATGCCTAGCTTTGGAGGGCTATAAAAATTTAACTGGGAGGGTAATAGGAGGGAAATTTTGAGGAGGCGATCTTTATAACTCCTCAAATATCTCATATACCATTGTCATTTCTTTGGAGTTCTTATTCAAGTTTCATCATTTTATTCGTTTATGAATTTGGAAACATGACCAGATTCGAGGGGCTATAAAAATTGACCTGGGAGGGTTATAGGGGTGACATTTTGAGAAAGCACTCTCCACACCTCCTCAAATAACTCACATCATTGGCATTTCTTTGGAGCTTTAAATATCAATTTTATTATTTTATTCGTTTGACAAATTGAAAACATGCCCAGCTTTGGAGGGCTATAGAAATATAACTGGGAGGGTAATAGGGGGGACATTTTGAAAAGAAACTCTTTATAGCTCCTCAAATAAATCACATCATTGACATTTTTTTGGAGTTTTTAATCCAAGTTTTATTAGTTTATTCTTATGACAACTTGAAAAAATGTCCAGCTTTGGAGGGCTATAAAAATACAGCTGGGAGGGTTATAGGCGTGAAATTTTGAGAAAGCTCTCTTCACACCTCCTTTAATAACTCACAACATTGGCATTTCTTTGGAGTTTTTAATATGAGATTTATGATTTTATTCGTTTGACAATTTGAAAACTTGTTCAACTTTGGAGGGCTCTAAAAATTGAACTGGGAGGGTAATAGGGGGGAAATTTTGAGGAGGCACTCTTTATAACTCCTCAAATATCTCATACCATTGTCATTTCTTTGGAGTTTTTATTCATTTCATCATTTTATTCGTTTATGAGCTTGGAAACATGACCAGCTTTGAGGGGCTATAAAAATTGAACTGGGAGGGTTATAGGGGTGAAATTTCGAGAAAGGAACGCACTGTCCACACCTCTTTAAATAACTCACATCATTGGCAAATCTTTGGAGTTTTTGATATAAGTTTCATTATTTTATTCGTTTGACAACTCAGAAACATGCCCAGCTCTGGAGGGCTATAAAAATTTAACTAGGAGGGTAAAAAGGGGGGAAATTTTGGAGAGGCACTCTTTATAACTCCTCAAATATCTCAAACCATTGTCATTTCTTTGGAGTTTTTGATATAAGTTTTATTATTTTATTTGTTTGACAACTTGAAAACATGTCCAGCTTTGGCTATAAAAATTATTCTGAGAGGGTTTTAGGGATGAAATTTTGAGGAGGCACTCTTTATAACTCCTCGAATCACTCACACCATTGACATTTCTAAGGAGTTTTTGATTTAAGTTTTATCATTTTATTGGTTTGACCACTTGGAGACATGCCCTGCTTTGAGGGGTGAATATTGAGCTGGGAGGGTTATAGGGGTGAGATTTTGAGGAGGCACTCTTTATAACTCCTCAAATAACACACCATTGGCATTTTTTGGGAGTTTTCAATTTTAGTTTTATTATTTTATTCCCTGGACAACTTGAAAACATGTCGAGGGTTATCAAAATTGAACTGGGAGGGTAACAGGAGTGAGATTTTGAGGAGACACTCTTGGGTTATAGGGGTGAGATTTTAAGAAAACTCTCTCCACACCTCATTAAATAACTCACATCATTGGCATTTCTTTGGAGTTTTTATTATAAGATTTATTATTTTATTCCTTTGACAACTCAGAACAATGCCCAGCTTTGGAGGGCTATAAAAATACAACTGAGAGGGTTATAGGCGTAAAATTTTGAGAAAGCTCTCTCCACACCTCCTTTAATAACTCACAACATTGGCATTTCTTTGGAGTTTTTAATTCAAGTTTTATCAGTTTATTCTTATGACAACTTGCAAAAATGTCCTGCTTTGGAGGGCTATAAAAATACAGCTGGGAGGGTTATAGGCGTGAAATTTTGAGAAAGCTCTCTCCACACCTCCTTTAATAACTCACAACATTGGCATTTCTTTGGAGTTTTTAATATGAGATTTATGATTTTATTCGTTTGACAACTTGAAAACTTGTTCAGCTCTGGAGGGCTATAAAAATTGAACTGGGAGGGTGATAGGGGGGAAATTTTGAGGAGGCACTCTTTATAACTCCTCAAATATCTCATACCATTGTCATTTCTTTGGAGTTTTTATTCAACTTCCATCATTTTATTCGTTTATGAACTTGGAGACATTATTAATATAAAAATTGAACTGGGAGGGTTATAGGAGGGAAATTTTAAGGAGGCACTCTTCAGACCTTCTCAAATAACTCACGCCATTTGCATTTCTATGGCATTTTCAATTCAAGTTTTATCATTTTAAAATAAAATGGGAGGGTTATAGGGATAAAATTTTCATAAGGCACTCTTTATAGCTCCTCAAATAACTCACACCATTGTCATTTCTTTAGAATTTTCATTCAAGTTTCATCATTTTATTCGTTTATGAACTTTGAGACATGACCAGCTTTGAGAGGCTATAAAAATTGAACTGGGAGGGTTATAGGAGTGAAATTTTGAAAAGACCCTCTTTCTAACTCCTTAAATAACTCACGCTATTGGCATTTCTTTGGAAATTTTAATTTATTACCGTTTTAGCTTTGGAGGGCTATAAAAATTGTACTATAGGAGTGTTAAAGGAGTGAAATTTTTGAAGAAGCACTCTTTATAACTCCTCAAATATCTCACACCATTGGCATTTCTTCGGAGTTTATAATTCAAGTTCTATTATTTTATTCGTGTGACAACTTGGAAAAAAGTCCAGCTTTGGAGGGCGATAAAAATTGAGCTGGGAGGGTTATAGGAGTGAAATTTTGATGAGGCACTCTTCATAACTCCCCAAATAACCCATACCTCTTGGAGTTTTTATTAATTTAAGTTCCATTATTTTATTCATTTGACAACTTGATGGTAATAGCCCCCCAAAGCTGGGCATTTGGGAGTATATTAAATTTAAATGGGAGGGTAATAGGGGTGAAATTTTATAGAGGTACTCTTTATAACTCCTCAAATAACTCACGCTATTGGCATTTCTTTGGAAATTTTGATTTCTTATATCGTTTTAGCTTTGGAGGGCTATAAAAATTGTACTAGGAGGGTTATAGGAGTGAAATTTTTGAAGAGGCACTCTTTATATGTGCTCAGATATCCCAGACCATTGGCATTTCTTTGGAGTTTTTGATTTGAGTTTTATTATTTTATTCGTGTGACAACTTGGAAAAAAGTCCAGCATTAGAGGGCGATAAAATATGAGCTGGGAGGATTATAGCAGTGAAATTTTGAGGAGGCACTCTTCATAACTCTTCAAATAACTCATACCATTTTAAAGTTTTTACTAATTTTAGTTTTATTATTTTATTCATTTGATAACTTGGTAACATGCACAGCTTTGGGGGACTATTAAATTCAACTGGGAGGGTTATAGGGGTGAAATTTTGAGGAAGCACGTGTGCAGATATTATTTGTCGCTGGCGACACCTGCATGATTGATTCAATCATAACCAATTTATTATTATAACCCAAACAGTCGTAAAACTGCTATATGTATTAATATTCCAGTATTCGCATCGTAACATCAACACCCGTTATTTATTCAATAAAAACAAATTAATTTATTAATCGCCTAGACTCTTATCTTTATTAGTTCAGCTCCCTTAAGCGATCAATTTAAGACACGTTTCTGACAAAAATAATCATAAAACCAACAATATCCAATTTATAATGTAGCAAGCAGTTGCAGTTTATTTTTAGCCGGGTATTTACGGTTAGAAGCGTGTGTATTAGCCAGACGAAAATTTAAATTTCCAACCTAATTAGAAAACTTTCAACAAAAGACTAATTGCTTTTTCAACTCGACCTCATCTCATTAGCATCTTGAATGTGCAACACCGAATCCAATTTGTGTGAAACTTTTTTTCACGGAAGCATTTCCTTGGGCTACTAGAGTTTAGTGTTTTTCTTTTTGTTTGAAAATTCTAAAAACTACAAGAGGTAGGTTTCTGATTTTTGTGCCAGTCGAGTTTTCGGACAGTTTTCCATGGGAAATAATGGAAAACAATGTATGAATGTATGAATGTATTTTTCCGCATCAAAATCCGTCAACAAATAACCAAGCTATGGCGTTTTGAAAATTTCGTCAGTATCGCAGGAACTATTTCGGGAGTTTTTGAGTTTGAATATATCGGTTGTTTATGGACCGATTTTGATGTGAAAAAGAGTGTTTTGTATGGTTTTTAATGCTTGTTTTTAGTAGTCTGCTTCTGTCAATTTTCATTCAATAAATGAGCATGTCTATTGTTATAAACGATTTTAGTATCTCTAGCTGGATAGAGAATGAAATTTTCTTTAAAATGCTTTTTTTCGCATCAAAATCCGTCAATAAATTAGCAAGTTATTACATTTTGAAGCGTTCGTCAGATTTTGTGTATTTTTGAGTTTGAATATCTCGGTTGTTTATGGACCGATTTTGAAGAGCAATAAAGAGTTCTGTATGGTTTTTTACCCAATTAATTTGGAAAAAGATTGAGAAAACTTTGAGTGATATTAAATTACGATGGACTACATCCTCTCGTGAAAAAAATCATAACTCAAAAACTACAAGAGATAGGATTCTTATTTTTGTACCCAATATACCTCAAGGTCATTCAAGGTGACATTGAACCATTTAAATGTCAATCAATGTTTTCATGATCATCAGACACAGCACAGATCCGTAGCAAAGAAAAGGGCCAAAAACCGCCCTCCATTATCAAGTTTGTCATTTCGTTTGATGGCAAATAAGGTTGGGCATTGAGATTATGGTATGAAGAAAGTCGACAAAGCGGAATGGCGGCCCTTAGGGCTGGATTAAGGAAAAAGAGACGCTGAGTTATGCGCGTATTTACTGAAAATGACGGAAATTATGTTCGCATGAGTATTTTATCATAATTTTATTTGTCTTGTGGGATCTTAACGCAAAAATATGAAAAATATTGCCGTAAAATAAACCCGTAAGACAGCAACAGGATTTTCCAATCTCGATCTGACGAAATTTTTTTTTGCATGCAGCATTCCTGAAATTAAAACAATTCTACCTTTGTCGCATAAATTGAACTCAACAACGTTGAATTTATTTTACATGATCGTTTATCAAACTTTTTGCAGTCCTTCTGCTGCATATTCCGCAGGGAACATAAGTTCCTGCATTTTTCACTGCCACGTTATTCCTGACGGATATTTATTGGGGCTTCATGCGGAAGGGTATTTTGTATGAAAATCGAAGATCTTGTATATAGTCAACCATTACTGCTATGAAAAAACTTTATAGAACATTTATATAGGGAATTTTGTGCTCTTCAATTTTACTTATGATGAGTTTTTCTCTAAGTTTAATGGTTTTAAGAATATTTGCTAAAAACTAAAAACTTTCCAAAAACTGAACTAGGACCATATATATCACTTTTCAACACTGTATATAGCCAACCATTACTGCCATGGAAAAACTCAATGAGAGTTTTTAATTGGGAATTTTGTGACCTCTAATTTCACTCATGACGAGTTTTTCGCTAAGTTTATTAGTTTCAAGGATATTTGCAAAAAAGTAACAAGCTGTCCAAAAACTGAACTAGGACTAGGACCCCATTACTTTTCAATCCTGTATAAACCCAACCATTAGTGCCATGGAAAAACTCATTTGGAGTTTTTCATAGAAAATTTTGTGCTCTTTAATTTTACATATGGTAGAGTTTTTCCCCAAGTTTATTTGCCAAAAAGTAGCGAGCTGTGCAAAAACAGAACCAGGACCCCATTGCTTTTCAATCATGTATAAACCCAACCATTCGTGCCATAGAAAAACTCAATCAGAATTTTTCATAGGAAATTTTGTGCTCTTCAATTTTACTTATGAAGAGTTTTTCGGTAAGTTTATTAGTTCTGAGGATATTTGCCATAAACTAACAAGCTGTCTAAAAACTGAACTAGGACACCATTAGTTTTCAACCCTGTATATAGCCAACCATTAGTGCAATGGAAAAACTCAAATGGAGTTTTTTATAGGAAATTTTGTGCTCTTTAATTTTACTTATGAAGAGTTTTTCGCCAAGTTTATTGGTTCTAGGGATATTTGCCAAAAAGTAACAAGCTGTCCAAAAACTGAACTAGGACCCTATTACTTTTCAATCCTGTATAAACCCAACCATTAGTGCCATGGAAAAACTCAATTGGAGTTTTTTATAGGACATTTTGTGCTCTTTGATTTTACTTATAAAGAGTTTTTCGCTAAGTTTATTAGTTCTGAGGATATTTGCCAAAAACTAACAAGCTGTCCAAAAACGGAGCCAGGACCCCATTACTTTTCAATCCTGTATAAACCCAACCATAAGTGCCATGGAAAAACTCAATTGGAGTTTTTTATAGAAAATTTTGTGCTCTCTAATTTTACTTATGAAGAGTTTCTCGGTAAGTTTATTAGCTCTGAGGATATTTGCCAAAAAGTAACAAGCTCTCTAAAAACTGAACTAGGACCCCATTACTTTTCAACCCTGTATGAACCCAACCATTAGTGCCATGGAAAAACTCAATTGGAGTTTTTTTATAGAAAATTTTGTGCTCTTTGATTTTACTTATGAAGAGTTTTTCGGTAAGTTTATAAGTTCTGAGGATATTTGCCAAAAACTAACAAGCTGTCCAAAAACGGAACCAGGACCTCATTACTTTTCAACCCTGTATGAACCCAACCATCAGTGCCATGGAAAAACTCATTTGGAGTTTTTTATAGAAAATTTTGTGCTCTACAATTTTACATATGAAGAGTTTTTCGCTAAGATTATAAGTTCTAAGGATATTTGCCAAAAAGTAACGAGCCGTGCAAAAACAGAACCAGGACCCCATTACTTTCAATCATGTATAAACCCAACCATGGCACTGGAAAAACTCAATCGGAGTTTTTTATAGTAAATTTTGTGCTCTTTAATTTTACTTATGAAGAGTTTTTCGCTAAGTTTATAAGTTCTGAGGATATTTGCCAAAAAGTAACAAGCTGTCTAAAAACTGAACTAGGACTCCATTACCTTTCAATCCTGTATAAACCCAACCATTAGTGCCATGGAAAAACTCAATTGGAGTTTTTTATAGGACATTTTGTGCTCTTTGATTTTACTTATGAAGAGTTTTTCGGTAAGTTTATTAGTTCCGAGGATATTAGCCAAAAAGTAACAAGCTGTCCAAAAACGGAACTAGGACCCCATTACTTTTCAATCATGTATATAGCCAACCATTAGTGCCATGGAAAAACTCAATCGGAGTTTTTTATAGTAAATTTTGTGCTCTTTAATTTTACTAATGATAAGTTTTTCGCCAAGTTTATTAGTTCTGAGAATATTAGCCAAAAAGTAACAAGCTGTCCAAAAACTGAACCAGGACCCCATTACTTTTCAACCCTATATATAGCCAACCATTAGTGCCATGGAAAAACTCAATGAGAGTTTTTAATTGGGAATTTTGTGACCTCTAATTTCACTCATGACGAGTTTTTCGCTAAGTTCATTAGTTTTAAGGATATTTGCCAAAAAGTAACAAGCTGTCCAAAAACGGAACTAGGACCCCATTACTTTTCAACCCTGTGTATAGCCAACCATTAGTGCCATAGAAAAACTCAATCAGAGTTTTTTATAGGACATTGACATTAACTCGATGGAAATAATATACAAGGTGATTTATAATGCAATATCTAATGCCCTACAAAATAAAATAATAAATGATTTTTTGAAAAATCGTCACAATCTTATTAGTGGGCCGATTTTTGATTTCCAAAAACCAAATAGTTGACAAAACCTTCCTCGATCACCCTGTATGATTTAACTGAAACGAAAGCGCCTTGACAATAATGATACAGGGTGATTCATGATGCGATGTCAAGTGCAAAATAGTTGATCATTTTTTGAAAAATCGTCACACTCTTATTTGTGGGCCGATTTTCAATTTCCAAAAACCAAATAGTAGACAAAACCTTCCTCAATCACCATGTATTATTCAACTAAAACGAAAGCGCCTTGACAATAATAATACAGGGTGATTCATGATGCAATGTCAAGTGCCAAACAAAATAGTTGATCATTTTTTGAAAAATCGTCACTCTCTTATTCGTGGACCGATTTTCAATTTTGAAAAACCAAAGAAGACAAAACTTTCCTAAGTCACCCTGTATAATTGTACTTTGACATTAACTCGATGGAAATAATATACAAGGTGATTTATAATGCAATATCTAATGCCCTACAAAATAGAATAATAAAAGGTTTTTTTGAAAAATCGTCAGAATCTTATTAGTGGGCCGATTTTTGATTTTCGAAAACCAAATAGTAGACAAAACTTTCCTCAGTCACCATGTATAAATGGA
This sequence comes from Orchestes rusci, assembly GCA_958502075.1. Taxonomy (NCBI): domain Eukaryota; kingdom Metazoa; phylum Arthropoda; class Insecta; order Coleoptera; family Curculionidae; genus Orchestes; species Orchestes rusci. Next base: position 3,735,957 of record OY293313.1, on the reverse strand, counting down.
CCAATATACAGGGTGATCAAGTGCCCCACAAAATAATTGATAATTTATTGAGAAATTGTCAAACTTTTATTTCTGGACCGATTTTCAATTTTCAAAAACCAAAATATCAATCGTCAATCACCGTGTATAATTTGAAATTTGTTGAAAATTATATACAAGGTGATTTATGATAGGATGTTGAATGGTTTGTGAAATATTTGTCAATTTTTTAATTTCTTGAAAACTTGTAAGTATTTGTTGATCGATTTTAAATTTTCTAAAACTAAATTGTGAACAAGACCTTTCTGAATCACCCCGTATATCTGGTCTGTGACGAAAACTTGTTGGTAATAATATACAAGGTGATTCATGATAGAACTTCCAAAACCTCGCAACTTTATCGATAATTTTTTGAAAAGCTATCACACTTTTTTTTATGGTCTGGCAGTAGACATTTTCAAACCGCTTCAAACATTGAAGAGGGAAAAAGGTTTGAAATTTCCTGTTTAAAAATTTCAATCCATTATTTCGATAAGTTTGCCAACAACGGCAAAGCAAAGTTGCCATTTTTCAAGCCGCTTTAAAAATTATCGATGAAAAAGTGTTTGAATCCCGGTTGTCAATAACAGAAATTGTTTTGAAGTTTCAATTTTTGAGCCTCTACAAAAATTTTAAATCAAACAGGTTTTGAGATTAGCTGTGTAAAAATTTCAATCCGTTTCCCAATAAAAGCCCTGCAAACTTGTCATTATTGGAAAATTATCAAAATTTATATTTTTTCTTGCAACCGAAATTTTCGAGCCGCTTCAAAAATCATTGATGAAAAAGGGTTTGAGATTTGCTGTGTAAATATTTCAATCCGTTTGCCAATAATAGCCCTGCAATGTTGTCAAATTATTAAAGTACAAAAATTCATATTTTGTTACGAAGTTGGAATTTTCAAGCCGCTTGGAACATTGTCGATGAAAAAAGGATGAAATTTGCTGTGACAATCTCAATCCGTCAATCCAATTCCGTGAAGCCATTTTTCCAAAATTATAAAAACAATTTTCATAAATTGTTTTGAAGTTGAAACTTTCAAGCCTCTCCAAAAATTATCGATGAACTAGGGTCTGAGATTTGCTGTGTAAAAATTTCAATCCGTTTGTCAATAATAGCCTTGCAAACATGTCATTATTTCTTGATTCATGAAAATTTCAAAAATTTATAAACCGAAATTTTCAAGCCGCTTCAAAAATAAGCGATAAAAAAGGTTTAAAATTTGATGTTTTGAAATTTCAATCCAATGCAAACTTGTCATTTTTTGATAATAAAAAACAACAAAAATTCATAATTTGTCTTGCAGTTGTAATTTTCAAGCCGCTTTTTTTTAATTTTGTCTTGAAACCGAAATTTTCAAACGGCTTCAAAAATTATCATTAAAAAAGGAGATAGAAATCTGTTAAGTGAAAAATCAAAATAGATATTTCAATCTGTTTTCTCATAACAGCAAAGTTGACAAAATATCGAAATTTGAAAAATTCATATATTTTGTCTTTCACTTGAAATTTTCAAACCGCTTCAAAAATTATCGATGAAATAGGGTCTGAGATTTGCTGTTTTGAAATTTCAATCCGTTTTCCAATAACAGCCCTGCAAACTTGTCATTTTTTAAAAATAAAAAAAAATAAAAAGTCATAATTTTGTGCTCTTCAATTTTACCTATGACGAGTTTTTCGCTAAGTTCAATGGTTTTCAGGATATTTGGCAAAAACTAACAAGCATAACCGAGGACTCTTTTCACAAGGGACAGTAGTGAGCTACATAATATGGCAAGTGACAATAGGGATGACATTGACAGGTGATCTGTCTCACGACTTTGACAAGTGACAGTAGGAAGTGACTGACTGGTTTTCAGTATTTTTTGATAACCGTTGAAAATGTATCTCTTTCTTAACGTAAAGAAAATATAATCTTGACATAATTTATTCATAAAAGCTGCAGCCATTAATCCGCATGTTGGAAACTTTTTAATGAAACGACGTAGTCACACAATCATAACAATATAATAAACTGAATCATTACATAACTCTCAAAAACGAAAAATAAGAAAACAAGACATCTACTCTCGGAAAAGGGTGAAGCTCGTCTGTCTACCTGAATGCCAAAACATGTGCATTCGGGTCCTTCAATACAAGATTTTATTACGCGTCCATCATAATATTTTTCAACGGGCTTTGCTGAAATACGCAGTTTTAGAAATGTCCCCTACAGCTCGGCCATCCTGATGAAAGTTCGTCCCCGAACTTCAACTCCCATTGGACGTCGCGTCGCGTCGTGGTCTAGTAGTTCATCACTTCAAGCTGTAGCTGGTTCAGGACTACTACCCAAAGTACCCGATCCTTACGGATAGTCAGACAGTTACCTTCAGAAAAGAAATAAAGTAAATACCAAATAATAACATAGTTTTACGATCATTCCTATGTTTTAGCATATTCTTCCATGAATGTAACATACATATACAAATGAGATCTATCATGGGCAACAACTTCCATCTACTCTTATACCTGAGTAGGCTTCTATCAATATGGCAACAACTGATAGGCTTCCGAACCACAGCAAATTCGGGCATTTAGTCAGAACCCGCAGTTTACTGACTAAGCTTCTGAATGTACAGAGAAATCCTCGAAGTCATATAGGCCAACTGTATATAAATATGTCCACTTAGCTCACCATTCCCCCCCCCCCTTCCTTTTGAGTCGTCTGTTTTTGTTCAAATGTTAGTGTAGTTTCGTAGTTTGTTGTGTTGTGTCTGTCATGTAATGGTGTGTGGATCTCCCTTGAACTAACCCAATTTGGCTCTACTGGCTTCGACGACTAACCTGTTATTCAGGGTTTCATCCAACTCCAACGTGAATTGGGCATTCGACCCCAACATATGCGACTTATCACGAGGTCGAGCTTCTAGAAGTAAAGAGAAAAGGGTTGTTCTCTCTCTTCACTGCTAGGCTTCTGTGCAACCCCACAGGCTTCTGATTTTTGAAACAATGCTTGATAAAACCAGGCTAACATTTCATTTGCAGGAATTAATTTCATATCAACATATGACTATTTACAAAATTCAGGATTTCCCCGTAGGGCTTTCAAACTCTCACCAATGAGATTGAGCTTCTAGAAATAAAAAATCTCTAGGCTTCTGCAGGATGCAGGATGTTTGTCATTCAATCCCCTACTGATGAGATTGACCTTCTAGAAATACAAGAAATTAAATATTTCTAGGCTTCTGAAATATGCAAGACTTTCTGATTACAAAAACTTTCAGGTTACAGTACATAGCTATGCTGTGTTTCACTCAAAATATTATGTTCTCGTATATGTATATGCTAAGACATGAATGATCAATATCAGTCGTCAAAATATTACTCACTGCGGCTGACAGTCTTGGTCATTCAACGTTATCCAAGGTTTCAAACTATCTATAGCTATAACGCTTATAGATTGCCTGGAACCACGAAGGTCCTGTACTATATACCTATCATTCTCTAAAACTTTTGTGACCCTGAAAGGACCCTTGAATTTTGGAATCAACTTTTTGGGCCCCCCACTCGACCCAAAATCAGTCTTGCGAACCATAACTAGATCATTAACCTTGAACTCGATGGGTGGTTTGCGTTTTTGATCAAAACTGAGTTTCGCCTTCAGCTGATTGTTATCGATTTTTTGAGATACCTGTTCCCTAAGAGTCTGTAAGTTTTCTCGTGCCAACGTATCACGTATAACAGATAGAATTTTCGCGTCTGCTATGGGTTTTGGGTTCAATCCCATGATTATTTCATAAGCTGATTTCCCAGTCGTTTTATGGATCGTCGAATTGATACTAAATTGAATAAGCTTCAAATGCTTATCCCAGTATTCTTCGCTTTCATCATTAGCAGTATAGCAACGCAATGAATTCAAAATTGTCAAATTGAACCTCTCACACTGTCCGTTTGCACGTGGTGTGGCAACGGCATTTTTGACGTGTTTAATGTTGAAATTTCGACAAAAATCGTACATTTTTCTGGAGGTAAAGGCTGAGCCTCTATCGGAAATTATTCTGTCTGGAGGTCCAAACAAGAAAATAAAGTTTTCGAGCACTTTGATGACGCATTTGATATTTGTGCTTTTGACTGCTTCAATAAATACAAATTTGCTAAAAGCATCGACTATTACGAATATTTGTGTATTCTTATGTTTTGACTTCACGAATGGGCCCATGTGATCGATGTGAAGGGTTTGAAACGGAGTTTTTGATTTTGGAATAGGATGAAGAAAACCTGGTTTCCGCCCAGTTGAACCTTTCATATATAAACAGTTTAGACATGATGACACATATTTTTTTACAAAATTGGACATCTTTTTAAACCAATAGTTCCGTTGAATTCTATTTAAAGTTTTCTCAACGCTGAAATGTCCGGCGTCATCGTGATTGAGACGACAGATTTGCCACCTGCAAGATGTTGGAACTACCCATTTGTGGGATCCATGAACTTTTCGATATAAAATATTTTTCTTGATGATATAATTTTCAAAATAATTTTTATTGGATGAGTTTTTTTCTGATTGAAGAATTTCCATGACGTTTTTGATATGATCGTCTTGACCTTGTACTGCTGAGATCCATTCTGATTCCGTTAGATTAATAATGTTTGAAACTAGTTCTTGTTCGTCAACTGGGTGTCTACTGAGGTAGTCAACATGATTCATGGATGTTCCGGCACGGTATTCTATATCAAAAGTAAAGTCTTGAATTTCGAGCCACCAACGAGCTATCCTTGGTACTAGATCTTTTTTCAATGCAGTAGCTCGAACCGCGGAACAATCGGTGAACACTGTGAACTGTTTTCCTAGTAAGTATACTCGGAAATGCCGTAATGAAAATACTACGGCCATGGTCTCCAGTTCATAAGAATGGTATCTACTTTGATCATAAGTGCACTGTTTACTAAAATATGGAACTGGGTGCCATTTTCCTGAGTGAGGTTGCATCAGAATTCCACCTATGCCGATACTGCTAGCGTCACAATGCAATTGAATGGGCAGATCATGATCAAAAATTTTAAGAACTGGACTATCAGCCAAAAGAGATTTTATGAGTTCGAAAGCTTCCTCTTGATCTTCAGACCATGACCACAGAGCATTTTTTTTTAGTAACTTGGTTATAGGTTGTATGATGAATGCATAATTTATAATAAACTTCCTAAAATAATTAGCCAAGCCGCAAAATTGCCTCAGTTCTTTTTTATTGGTGGGTGATTTAAGTTTGATTATTGCATCGACTTTGAGTTTGCTTGGTTGAACCCCTCGTTCAGAAATTTCCCGACCAAGATAACTGATTTGAGTAAGTAGAAATTTACATTTTAGTGGTTGAAGAGTTAAGCCATGTTTCTTCAATATTCCTAGTACTTTTTCGAGTTTTACTAAACCTTCTTCGAGTGTCTTAGACGGTATTAGAATATCATCTAAGTAAGGGAATGCAGTGTCCGTTTCCAGTTCACCCATAATTTTGTTCATCATGCGCTGGAACACAAAAGGAGCGTTGCATAGACCAAAACTCATTCTTAAATATTCATAGTGTCCATTGGGGGTGATAAACGCAGTTTTGGGGATTGATTCTGGGGCCATCGGTATTTGGTAGTAACCAGAAAATAAATCCAATAACGTGAAATATTTGAAATTTGCTAACTTGTCTATCTGGTCTTCGATTAATGGTAGTGGGAATTTTTCCCTTATAGTGATAAGGTTCAATTTTCGGTAATCCACACAAAGTCTTAGTTCACCATTGGCTTTTGGCACTAGAATTATCGGACTTGCATACGATGAGGATGATTCCCGAATAATATTATTTGCAAGAAGTTCTGATATGATGTCTTTCAATGCCATTCGTTGGTTTTCGGGCAACCTATATGGATTGTAGCATACGGGGTTTGAGCTCGATAATGTAATGTTCATTTCAACGCAACTTGTTTTACCCATTTCACTCAAATTAAGTGCCACACATTGGCGATATTTATTCAATAGGTCGAGCACGGTAGTGGTGTAACTGAGCTCGCAAGATATATCACTTTCATTCAATGGTCTTGAGTCCCTAATATTATTAATGAGGTATAAGTCCGCACAGGTACTAAATTTAATTTCACTGCCATTTTTCTGAAAGGAAACATGGGGTTGAGACAAAAAATTGTTCCCAATTAGGATATCAGCTGGGCACATTGCGTCAGGTACAATAATGATTCCCGTTACTGCACTTACTGAGTCTATGGAAACCGCACAAACAGTTACCTGCCGACCTTCAAAAATCTGTCCTGAAAATCCCTTCAAAAATCGGGGCTGGCTTTCAACTATCTTTAAATTAAGTTTTATGGCAACCGACCTTTTCATTAGAGAGCACTCACTACCTGTGTCAATTAGACCAGTTATTTTGGCATTGTTGATGAACACTTCCGCAAAATATAGATTAACAAAATGTTTTGAAGCAAAAAGTATCCGACGCTCAGATGATAGTCATGCGGTTTTGGAATGGTTAAATTTGTGGTTTTTCTTGCGACAGTCTTTCTCAAAGTGTCCATTTTTCTTACAAAAGTTGCAAATTATTTTGTTTCCTCGATGGAAAGGATTTTGACCCATTGCACGCTTCTTGGGACAGTTGAAACTGCGATGCCCTACATCATTGCATTGATAACAACGCATCTTCATACTTTCGTATCTATTTTCCCCGCGGCTAGTTCCCGGCATGTTCAAATCACAACCCCTTAAATAAGTTAATAAATCTTCGGATGATTTATAATTATTACTGAGTGCCATGTGTCTGATGTCTTTGTTCTTAATTCCATGTACAATAATATTCACTTTTTCGTGTTCAGGTATTTCCCAGTTGAGGCGTTGTAACTTGTTCAATTTTTGCACAAAATAGTCCACAAATGTCTTGTTTTCATCAGAAGAATAAAGAGCAGCGTCTTTGAATAATAAACCCATACTTTGAGTGTCCACGTCAAAAGTGTTACGTAAAGCTGTCTTCATTTGAGACCAATTTTTATGAGCAAATTCACCTCCTAAGTACCATTCGCGAGCACGACCGGTGAGTTTTGAGACCGCAAACCGAGTTGTATTAACATCATCCCACCTTGAAAAATACGCTTTTTCTTCTACAAGACGAATCCATTTATTTACAGTTAATCCCAAACCAATAGTTGACGGATTGAAGTCCGGAATGCATGACCAAGTAAAATTGTTTGTACTGACCTTTTGCTCCCGTTGTAATACCTTTACTTGTTCCTGCAAAAACTGCAATTGTTGCTGAACTGTCAAAGGTGGCGTTGACGATCGTTCACTTGAATTCCCCTCCATGGAGTGAGGGCTTGCAGTGCTTGCACATTCAGATTGGAGGTTAACCAGTGCTAGTTCTTTATTGTTTGCCATCACAGACACTTCACAAATCACTAACTAAAGGAATATAAGTTTCGTTTAGCACTACCACAAGAAGGTATGTCTAGCGTTTTCACACAGTCGGCACAGTTCACTATTAAAAGATCAAACACTATACAGGGTCCTTCATTAGTGCGTCGGGCAATCCTAGCGTGGTTATTTACAAAAGTAGAAAAAAAAGTTTTATACAAAAGTTGTAGAATGTGACTTTATGCATATTTTAAAAATATTTTCAAACATACAGGGTGCGTCACAAAAGTATGGCACGAAAAAGTATGATTTTTTTAAATGGAACCCCCTGTATATTGATTGATATTTCAATTGTTTCTTCAATTTGGAACAAAAATTGTGCCACAACTAATGTTCCTAAATTCGACCGTTATCGAGATATCGCGTTTTAAAAATGGCATTTTTGCAACTTTGACATGCTATAAAACTCAAACTATTCAAGTTAGAGAAAAATGGATTGCACATTCCTATCTTAACTTTTCAAGAGCTATTCAAGGAGATTAAATCCATTATTGTGAAAAAATGTCAAAATGTGCCGAAAAAAGTTGACAGTTGACGTTACCTTCTATCCAAATGACAGAAGAGCTCTTGAAAAGTTAAGATAGGAAAGTGCAAACCATTTTCCTCTAACTTGAATAGTTTGAGTTTTATAGCATGCCAAAGTTGCAAAAATGCCATTTTTAAAACGCGATATCTCGATAACGGTTGAATTTAGGAACATTAGTTGTAGCACAATTTTTGTTCCAAATTGAAAAAAGAATTGAAATATCAATTAATATACAGGGGGTTCCATTTAAAAAAATCATACTTTTTCGTGCCATACTTTTGTGACGCACCCTGTATGTTTGAAAATATTTTTAAAATATGCATAAAGTCACATTCTACAACTTTTGTATAAAACTTTTTTTTCTACTTTTGTAAATAACCACGCTAGGATTGCCCGACGCACTAATGAAGGACCCTGTATACAAGTCAAAATACTGTTTTTTTTTTTGTTCAAAACCGGAAAAGTTGATGAGGTTTAAATTTTTATTAAAACCGCACACTTCCGGCGATCCCACTTCTGACAATTTGTTGGAAACTTTTTAATGAAACGACGTAGTCACACAATCATAACAATATAATAAACTGAATCATTACAGAACTCTCAAAAACGAAAAATAAGAAAACAAGACATCTACTCTCGGAAAAGGGTGAAGCTCGTCTGTCTACCTGAATGCCAAAACATGTGCATTCGGGTCCTTCAATACAAGATTTTATTACGCGTCCATCATAATATTTTTCAACGGGCTTTGCTGAAATACGCAGTTTTAGAAATGTCCCCTACACGCACACAATCTTCATGACATTTCTTTTGTTGTTGCTCGGCAAAGCGCGTCTTTTTTCCTGCAAAAAGCAGCTTAATGCGTATTTTTTTTAACATCAAAAGACCCGAAGCATACGCGAGATTTATGGCAGTTTTTCCCCGTAAAACATGATATTTATGCTCTATATCTAATGATACACACAGGACCTCTATATAACGACATTTTATCTTTATTTGGACGCGACGGATCCCCCTTTTTCGATCGATTTGGGATTTTGGAACAGGATCAGTCCGGCTACGGAACAGGTTTTTATTTGCTGCCTTTTTACCCGTGAAAAATGTAAAATGTCAGCAAATCTTCTTATCTGCAAGAGGGTAGCCGAACATGGGTTTTAATAATATATGTGTTTTTTCAAATTGGGGATTTGGAGTGAAATTCTGTTATGTTGGGGTCTTTATAAGGGCAGATGTTTATTCAATTCAGTGGATATTAGATGGTTTCCTTGGAGGCGAAATGGGTGAAAATGGAGTAAAATAATGAACAATAAACAAGTTCATTATTGAGTACTAAAAACAAGCACTGGAAACCCTATAAAACACTTTTTTGCGCATCAAAATCGGTCCATAAACAACTGAGATATTCAAAGTCAAAAATTCTCAAAATCGTTCCTGAGATTCTGATGAAATTTTCAAAACGCCATAACTCGGTTATGTATTGACGGATTTTGATACGAAAAAAAGCATATTAGAGAAAATTTAATTCTCTATTCAGTTAGACACAGTTAGCCAAAATTATTCATAACAATGCAATGAGCTGATGATTGGATGAAGATTGACGGAAGCAAGGTTCTGAAAACAAGCACTGAAAACCCCAGAAAACACTCTTTTGCGCATTGAAATCGGTCCATAAACATCCGAGATATTCAAACTCAAAAATTCACAAAACCGTTCCTGAGATACTGACGAAATATTCAAATCGCCATAACTCGGTTAGTTATTGACGGGTTTTAACCGGAAAAGAAGCATATCGAAGGTAATATCATCCTCTATCTAGCTAGAGGAGTCAAAACTGTCTATAACCACAAACAAGCTCATTATTGAATGAAAATTCACGGAAGCGAGTTACTACAAATGAGCAATGAAAATCCTACAAATAACTTTTTTGTGCATCAAAATCGGTCCATAAACAACTGAGATATTTAAACTCAAAAATTCCCAAAATAGTTCCTGAGATACTGACGAAATATTCAAATCGCCATAACTCGGTTATTTATTGACGGATTTTGATACGGAAAAAAGCATTTTGAAGGAAATTTTGTACATAACAACAAAAAATCCCATTTTCGTTAATTTTCATAAAGAGTGATTAACTTAACTTTCAGCTATGGAAAAAATTATTGGACCTGTAGAAAGTTTCTGAGGGGGCGCCACGTGGATATTTATAGACATGGTGATCGAGTAAACATTTAACCATGGCAAGGTTTTTGGATTTTGGAAATCTGCGATAAATTGAGGCCGTAACATATTTTACAAAAAATAAACTTTTTTATACAAATTGTACCCTGTAGAACATTTATGGGCGCCACGTGGTTCTCTTATATACAGGGTGATTGAGTCAACATTTTTGGATTTCGTGATTCGGCGCTAAATTAAAGCTGTAACAAATTTCCCAAAATAAAACTTTTTTGTAGAGAATGTATAATTCCCCTTATCATCCTGTAGACATTTTCCAAAGATGTGCCACGTGAATGTTCATATACAGGGTGATCAAGCAGACATCTAACTTTGGCAAACTAAAGCTGTAACAATTTTTCCAAAAAGAGAACTTTTTTCTACAAAATGTATTATTCCACTAATCAACCTGTAGAACATTTGTGGCGGGGCGCCACGTGAGTTTTTATATACAGGGTAATTCAGTTAACATTTAACTACGGTAAGATTTTTGGAATTTGGAAATCTGCGTTGAATTGAAGCTGTAAATTGTAACTGATTTTTCAAAAAATGAACTTTTTTCTACAAAATGTATAATTCCAGTAATCACCCTGTAGAACATTTCTGAAGAAGTGCCACGTGATTTTTCAGATAGAGGGTAATTATAGGTAAACAATTCATTGGGACAACATTTTTGGATTTATAACTTGGCGCTAAATTGAAGCTGTTACAAATTTTCCAAAATATTTTATTTTTGTACAAACTGTTGATTCCACTTATTATCCTGTAGATAGTTTCCAAGGATGCGCCACGTGGATTTTTATATACAGGGTGATCAACTTAACATTCAACTACGAATAATATTTTCGATTTTGAAAATTGGCGATAAATTAAAGATGTAACAAGATTTTCAAAAAATCAGCTTTTTTAAACAAAATCAACCGGTAGAAAAGTTCTGAGGGGGCGCCACGTGGGCTTTTATATACAAGGTGATCAAGTAAACACTTAACTATGGCAAAACTTTTGGATTTTGAAGATCTGCGTTAAATTAAAATTGTAACAAATTATTCAAAATATGAACTTTTTTCTATAAAATGTATAATTCCAGTAATCACCCTGTAGAAAATCTCTGAGGGGGTTCCACGTAGGTTTTCATATACAGAGCGATCAAGTGAACAATCAACTATGACAGGATTTCTAGATTTTGAAAATCAGCGTTAAATTAAAGTTTTAACACATTTTTCAAAAAGTGAACTTTTTTCTACAAAATGTATAATTTCACTAATCACCCTGTAGAACATTTCTGAGGAAGTGCCACGTGATTTTTCAGATACTGGGTAATTAGGTAAACAATTCATTGGGACAAAATTTTTGGATTTAGTAACTTGGCGCTGGATTAAAGCTGTAACAAATTTCTCAAAATCATTTTTTTTTTGTACATAATGTATGATTCCACTTATCACCCTGTAGATATTTTTCAAGGGGGCGCCACGTGGATTTTTATATACAGGGTGATCAACTCAACATTCAACTACGACAAATATTTTTGATTTTGAAAATCGGCGCTAAATTAAAGCTAAAACAAGATTTTCCTAAAATCAACTTTTTTAACAAAATCAACCGGTAGAAAGTTTCTGATGGGGCGCAACGTAGGTTTTTATATACAGGGTGATGAAGTGAACATTCAACTATGGCAGGATTTTTAGATTTTGAAAATCTGCGTTAGATTGAAGCTGTAACAAATTTCCCAAAATAAAACTTTTTTAAAAAAATGTAGGTATAATTCCGTTTATCATCCTGTAGACATTTTCTAAGGGGGCGCCACGTGAATTTTCATATACAGGGTAATCAGGTTATTTTTTAACAATGACAACATTTTTTGATTTTGGAAATCAACGCTAAATCAAAGCTGTAACAAGTTTTCCAAAATATCAATTTTTTTCAAAATCTACAAACTTCCGAGGAACTGCAGCATTAATTTTTTTATACAGGGTGATCAAGTATTCAATGAACTATGTAAAAAAATGAATTTTGAACATCGGTAATGAATTGAAGCCAAAAATCAACTTTTTTATACAAAATCACCGTGTAGAAGATTTAGGAGACGCCCAGTTGATTTTTATATACAGGGTGATCAACCATCTTAACTATGGCAACGTTTGTGAGTGCATCATAGTCTAACCTATAATTATCTATATAGTTAACACCCGGTATGTGAAATTGAGAACCAAAGTAAACCAGCACAAAAGTTGACCCAGTTCAACAAAAAAAGTCAAAACTCCAACAGTAAAATTAAATCCCTTCAACAATTCCCCAGCCGACATTGAAATGCAAAAACCCGTTTCCAGGTAACATTTTCAAAAGACCGGTATAATGGCATTCCGTTCCAAAACTAATTCCCATTTTATCCCGCGCCAAACGAACAAAGAATCAACTGCTGGATATGAATGCGAACTTACCCCATCTGGATTGTGTTTATAGGGGGGTCCAGAGCCGCAAAAGTCCACCAGAACGTCTTGGAGTTTCTTGTTGGCATCTGGAATTGAGTATGATGAGAAGTTATGACTTTTTTAATGGTTAGTTATGGCCTGAAAAGCTAAATTCCACGGTTTTACTTCATCAGTGTCAAATTTCAACTTGATATCTCTTTTTATACGACCTATATATAGATTATACATAGAATTAGTTATTTGACAAGGACAACATTTTCTCAAATCAACATCAAAGTTTTTCCATCGATTTCCATGGAAAATTGAGTGAAAAATTCACTGGAGAAAAAATCACAGCTCTATTTCTGACACTTTGTGAGTTATGCTTGTTTTTGTTAACACCTGGTATATCTTCCACAATTTCACTGAATGATAATCCGGTATAAATTACACAAACACCGGAATAATCTCCATAAACATTCCGTCCAAACATGTCAGCTAACACGCCCTTAATTGACCCACAGACTAATTACCATTTATTCTTGTCATGAGGGACACGAAGAACGGCTAACATGACCGATCCGATTACTATTTGCGTTGTGAATGTCAATCGAATTAATGGGGGGCGGCAAATGGACACAAATTTTATCCAAAGCGTGAAATTAAACTCGACCGTGTGGTTTCCTTTGATGAAGGGAAACTGGGTACTTAATGGTTCATGTTTCCGTTTCACCTGGGTTAATGTCAAACGGCCAGATAATGTTGCATTTACGGATTAATTTTCCGCGATATCTTGAATTATGAGTGACATTCGGTGGTATGAATAAAGTTGAGTAAATGCTCAGACTCAAATATATATGAGCATTCACTAAACTTTATTTACACCACCCATTGTCATTATTGGTGATTAGATAAGAGAGGCATGCGCATGCAGGAAATAAGTGAATGATTCATTACCCAAGTGAGAATTGACTAAGCTCGACTTTAAAGCAATGAATTTTGAAAGTACAACGGCGGCAGTCTCAATTCATTATCCAGTTTCATTGATTTACCTTGGAAAATTTCATAATTTTCATTACATAAAAGATTAATTCATTATCTTGAGCAATTTTAAAGTAGTGATATTTTTGAAACAATGAAGGAAATGGCTTCGATATCCTTAGTTAACTACAAGAGTCTCAAAGATGTGTTCATTACCCAGTCATCAATCAAGTTCCATTGATTTATATCTTGGGCAGTCTTAAAATAATGAAACAAGGAATAAGTCAATGGAGGTAATGGATTCTGAAATGCAACATAACTGTCTTCGTCTCAAAGATTAATTCATTACCCAATTTGATTGATTTAACTTGATCAATTTCAAGGTGATGAATTTTGAAAATACAACGGCGGTAGACTCAATTTATTGTCCAATCTCCGATCCAGTTTCATTGATTTACTTTGAAAAATTTCAAAATAATGAACGTAGGAATGAGAAATAAGATTAATTCATTATCTTGAGCAATTTTAAAGTAGTGAATTTTTGGATAAAATGAAGGATAATGCTTCGATCTCCTCAGTCAACGATTTCAGTTTTAAAGGTCAATTCGTTATCGTTCTTTCAGTTTCATTGATTTATCTTGGGCAGTTTTAAAATAATGAAAGATGGAATAAGTCAATTGAAGCACAAGATTAATTCATTGGCCAGTTGATGTATTTCTGATTTAAAAGATCAGTTTATTATGCTATCGTTAATTCAGTTTCATTGATTTATCTTGGGTAATTTTGAAGTAATTAATGAAATTAGACACTTTGAGGTAATTTCCAAATTGGAAAAGATGTGGGATGATTGGTAAATTTATAAGAGAGGCATGCGCAGCATGGAAATAAGTTCGTGATTCATTAACCAAGTGTGTCATTGACTGAGCTCGACATGACATAATTCATTATTGATTGATTGATTTTTAAAACAATGAAGGAAATGGATAAGTCAATGACCTCAGATTGATTCATTACCCAGCTATGAAGTTTCATTGATTTATCTTGAGTGATTTTAAAATAATGGAACAAAGAATTATTCAATAAAGGCACAAGATTAATTCATTGTCCAGTTCATGAGTTTTCGAAAATAATGGAGTTGCTCACAAAGATCAGTTCATTGTCCTGTCATTAATTCAGGTTCATCGATTAATCTTGGGTAATTTTAAAGTAATGAATTTTGAAAATACAACGTCGGTAGTCTCAATTTATTGTCCAGTCTCCAATCATTGATTTACCACAAACAATTTCAAAATAATGAATGAGGACATAAGATTAATTCATAACCTTGAGCAGATTTGAAGTAGTGAATTTTTGGATACAATGTAGGAAATGTATTCAATCTCCTTAGTCAGCGGATTCAGCTTTAAAGATCAATTCATTACCCAGTTATCAATCAAGTTTCATTGACTTATCTTGAGTGATTTTGAGATTACAGTGACTTCACGGCGTCTGTCTCAAGAATCAGTGCATTATCATGATTCCAATTTCATTGATTTACCTTTGGAGGGTTCAAAATAATGAAACATGGAATAATTCCTTGAATAATTCAATGAAGGCTCAAGATTAATCAATTGTCCGGTTGATGAATTTTTGATCTTGAAAACCAGTTCATTAATTTAGTTTCATTGTATAATCTTGGGTAGTTTCAAAGTAATGAATTTTGAAAATACCAGGGCTCAATTCATTATTCCTTATCCAGTTTCATTGGTTTACTTAAGACTATTTCAAAATAATGGATGTCAGAATTCAATGAGGACATAGGATTAATTCATTATCTTGGGCAGATTCAAAGTAGTGGATTTTTGGATACAAAGAAAAAATGGCTTCAATCTCCTTGGTCATTAATCAAGTTCATTGATTTATCTTGAATGATTTTGCACGGCGTCAGTTTTAAAGATCAGTTCATTATCATTATTCCAGTTTCATTGATTTATCTTGGACAATTTTACAATAATGAAGGAATTCTCCAGTTGATGAATTTTTAATCAGTTCATTATCCTGTCATTGATTGATCTTGGATAATTTTGAAGTAGTGAGTTTTGAAATTCAACATAACGGCCAGAGATTAATTGATTACCCAAATTTAATTGATTTATCATAGATAATTTTAAAATAATGAATTTTGAAACCAACTTTCTATTTTTCCTTGCATGTCATAATTTCTAGATGAAAATTTCAACTTGATTAACGCGCGCTAGAAATACATTTAACCTAATTATCTCGATCCCACAGGACACGTTTTCCCATCCCATTGAAAAACACACCCAGCAGGCCAGCAGGATCAGTATTTTTTTTTTAATTACCATTTGTCATAGAATGACGTCATAGAATCCATCGACTTTGTGAAACACGACTCTCGGATTGTTGTTTGTCTTCTTGTCCGATCAATGACGGGAATTTTCCGGCAAAGGGAAAAACAAACAGCAGGAGTTCGACATCGAATTTGCGAATCGCATTTCGCTTGAGAAATTGTTGACTATTTGCTGGTTTGATTGGCGACAAAAAAAAGATTTTGTTGTGAAAATCGTTGTAGGTTTATCGTTCAGATTTTTGGAAATGAAAAATCACAAAAAATAATAGAGAAAACACATCAAATTACCTACAAATCGGTCAATCCGTTCAGAAATTAGTGTTTTACAAAATTTGGAAAAATTATAAAACCAATGTCCCTAATTTCTTGAAAATTTGTAGAGATCAAAATCATGAGAATCAACTAAAAAAGTATATCAAATTAATGCCCTTCTAAATGATGCAAGATTCATTAAAATCGGCCAATCATTTCAAAAGAATTTTGAAAAAATTAAGAAAATTCAAAAATTGATCCGGATTTTTTCCAATCTCATTAAGATAAAACAATTGAATGAGAAATCAATTTTTTGTAAAAATTCCCATTCATGTTTATGCAAAAACTATCGACTATTTTTATTTATGTCGACCCATACGCCACTTTCTCGATACATAGAGGTAGGTTTCAATGTACATGTTATCATAATTGTTTGTTTATTCTGTTGTTATTATAGTTTTCACGTGTATTCTACAATAATAGTTCATAGTGAGACTATGTTGCCAAATTTAATTTATTGTGCTGAATTGGAAACAGTGTAATAATGCGTAATAACTGCATTCACATTCGCGTCGGGCTATGCGCAAGTTGTTGCCGTACATAGAGCTAAGAAAAATGTAAATTTTCACATTGGGATGCAGATTTTTCTCTAAAATAAAATTTTGCTCATTTTTGATTTGGAATAGCAATAAATTATACCTATTCAGGAAGGTAAATGTAAAATTTTCAACATTTCTCAATAATAGAGATAATTTTTATACAGTGTGTTCCATTTTTAAATTCTTTTATTACTATTTAGTGGATTGACCGATCTTAACGAATTTTGCTTCATTTTGATGAATTTTTATCGATTTCTACAAATCACGACTTCTATTTTCCAAGATTTTCCCAAATTCTTTAAAACGCTATAACTTTTTACTCGATTGACCGATTTTGAAGAATCTTTCTTCATCTTGAAGGGAATTTGATCTTCTTTCTTCATTAGTTTTTGAGATTTGAACAATATTCAACATTCAAAAACTCGAGAAAGCTGAAGGAAATTGGGCAGAATTCATCTTGATATCTCCAAAAATAAAAAACTTATGAGCATAAGATTGTGAAAAAAAAATTCACTCTTTCTCAATGATAATTGATCTAATTTTTCCTTTTCTTTATTTTTTGGTGTTTGTATTTATTTAACTAGTCGAGATTTTTGAAACAATTTAACAAAAAATATTTTTTCCTATTCACTTTAAGAATTGTAATATTTGACCTCATTATTCAATTATATTCAATTTCTTTGTTTATAGTGAGAATAATTTTCAAATTCCTCCATATTGGAGTTTTTTTTCACTTTTCATAAAAGTTTATTTGACTTTAGTGTAGTACGTGTTGTTCATAATTTTTTCCAGTTTATAAATTGTTCAGTATCTTCAGACATTTTTTTTAATGTTTTTCGTATTCATAATTTCCTAAAAAATAACATGAATTCCTGGAAACAGATAATGTGTGACCATAATAACAAAATGTTGAAACAAAAATAAAAAGAATTCCAAAATAGATCTAAAAACCATCCTAAATTCTGTAATGGTGTAGGGTAAAAAGTAGCAAAAACTAAAATAGTGTTGAGTGAATAAATTTGTTTTAGCAATAACAGATGATGTAAAAAAAATTATACAAAGCAGAAAAGAAGAAAAAAACGCAAAAATCCACTGAATTTGTGCTTCACAACAATACCTACGTTGCCTGTCTGGAAGCTACTCGATGGACACTGTGGGCCCTTTACCACGTTAATCCAAAGGGTGGCGCCCGAGATATGAAAAACAAGATTTGTCCTCTTCGTCGAAAATCGCAATACCGGATAGCAAATTTCTTTTCTGTGATGTAGTGTATACAGGGTGCCACAGATTCGAGTGCATGCATGGTGATCTCAGTTATTATAAGAGATACAGGGTCGGTTAAATGGTTGCAAAGTTGCGCATTTTTATGCTCAACAAAATGACGTTTTGAAATTTGAAAAATTCCGACTACTTCCGAAGATATTCGAAAAAAACCGAAATTTCGCAAAAACGTTATTATTATTTCCTGAGTTCATTTGAGAAGATATTTCCAAATGAATTACACTTTCTCATTGCCACTTTTTCTCCTCTACAAGATGGCGGTATCAAATTGAAAATCTGACGTTTTGTCTTTGAGCGGCCATCATCAAGTTCATTTTTTTCAAATACGGACCTGGATTTTTTATTTTATTTTTAATAATCTTTTGTCGTCCTTATAGTACTGAGGTATCGCAACCGTCGAAAAAAAATCTCATTTAAAAATTATACCAGAGAAAACTAGTTAGGCAACCCTTTTCTCCCTAACTAATAGTTTGGTTCATAAATCTTTCTTTATTTGACACGTTATACATATGAGAAAACGTGCACAACTAAACAAGCCTAATTGACCGAACCAAAATCAAAATAACATCCAATAACGATACATTTAATGAAATCAAATTAGATCCACAAATGACAGGGAAAATGAAAAAAAATCATATAAAAGCTGAATCAATTTCTGCAAGTGTTGAAGAATATTGCCATTTTAACAAAATATTTAAAATAACAATAAAAGGCGAAAAATAATTGAAAATATTGATCAAAAGATAACTAAAAATAAAATCAAAAATCCAGGTCCATTATTAGAAAAATGAACTTGATGATGGCCGCTCAAAGACGAAACGTCAGATTTTCAATTTGATACCGCCATCTTGTAGAGGAGAAAAAGTGGCAATGAGAAAGTGTAATTCATTCTACAATATCTTCTCAAATTATCTCAGGAAATAATAATATTGTTTTTGCGAAATTTCGGTTTTTTTCCGAATATCTTCGGAAGTAGTCGGGATTTTTCAAATTTCAAAACGGCATTCTGTTGAGCATACAAATGCACAACTTTGCAATCATTTAACCGACCCTGTATCTCTTATAATAACTGATATCCCCATGCATGCACTCGAATCTGTGGCACTCTGTATATGTATATGTCAATAAACATTTTCCTCATTTTATTTCATAAATTATACAATTCACAACAAAACTGTATTGAGAAAAATTGTAGATAATTTTGTCCACTACAACTTTTAATTGAACCAATTTTGCATATGTTTTATGGTTCAGGGGATTTTCTTTAAAGTATGTGTTTTTAACATACGTGTATGTATATATGTCGATACATTGTTCCCCTTTTTATCTCATTTACTATACGATCCATAACAAAACTGTAAGGGGAAAAATTAGATAATTTTCATCTGTACAACTTTTATTGGAACCATTTTTGCAAATTTTCTATGGTTGAGTTTGTGTTTTTAACATACGTGTATATATATGTATATGTCAATAAAACTTGCCCTGATTATATCACATCAATTATACAATCCACAACAAAACTGTATTTAGAAAAATTGTAGATAATTCTGTCCTCTTCAACTTTTATTTGAACCATTTTGGCAAATTTATTATGGTTGAGGAGATTTTCATGAAAGTGTGTGTTTTAAACATGCTTGTATCATATAAAAAAAATGATTATCAATAGGTAGCTGACCATAAAATCGCCTTGGACAAGTAACTATGTGCAGCATAGATAAATATCACATACGGTTACATGGAGATCGTTCACCATTCAGCGGAAGCGGCGTTGCCAAGTGAACGATTATGTGCATTTTTTTACCGAAATTGTTCTGCAGCTACGAACAATTCGTGGATACTTAATTTTTACTAGGCTCAAAGTGAAATATATTCAAATTGCCTTCGCTAAGGTCAAATCTAGACAAGTTTGACCTCAATCAATTCGACATTGGCTACAATAAACGCTAAGACCATGTTTTATGGTGAAATGGGTAAAATGAACGTAACAAACCATTTTGTCACGCAGCAGGAAATTTAATAATTTTGAATTCCCCACCTCATCAACAGCTTGAAAATATGTAAGGCTGTTTACACAACTACAGCCAAATCAAGCTGATTGAGGTTAACGACCCCACATCACATCACTATCAGATCACTTCACCCTATCACAATCACAGAAACTCACCATCATAGATCAACAACAACCTCATGTTTGCACAAAACTGAAAATAACATTCAACAAATTCACACCAAACGGCATCTGAAGGCCGACAACAGATCAGCCTCGTCTACTATTACTGCTGAAGCGAGTGATTCACATTCATTATAATTCCTTTCGCATCATCCAGTTATTTAACGGCAAACAATTGCGTTTTTCAATATCCTGCTGATGTCAGGAATACCGTTACATGCAATCAATGGAATCGGTTCATTTTCCAAAATCTCCGTTTATTTATAAATACAGAATAATAAATGATTATTACTAATTCCACATCGTGTTCAATTGTCTAGACCAGGATCTCCTGGTTTATTTATAGACAAGTAGATTAGCGAAGTTCATTGCTAATCTAAATTAAACCGCTGGGAAAGATGAGCAGCGGGTGTGGTCAAACCGATTCCGCTATAAACGGATAAATATTTGCTCATGTTTCCGGGTAATTGATTGGCTCCTGCGGCTTCCTGCTGTTTCTGCTGGTTATCCGTTTTGAGGTTTATGGAAAAAAGTGCATTAAATGAGCAATGAGATTGGTAGGAATAAAGCTAATATAAACTCAAGGATGTGAGTTTATAATAAAAACAATACCAATTGTATTTTTAGGCATAAAAATCAAAAATATAGTGGATTCTAAGATATTTTTGTTCTTCAATAAATTTCCATAAATGTAGAAATAACGGCACTATGGAGAGTTGAAAATTTTGATGACGTGGCAATTTTTCAATTTTTGAATTTCAATATTTGGCAAACTATTTGATGGAATCTGTTGAAAATTTGTATATCGGGGTTTTGGTGGTTGCTCTTCTGATTGGTGATGTTTTGAGAGTTGTCAAAATGACAGGTCAAGAGTAAATTCTGATAAAAGCCACCAATTTTATTTTTAGGGAATAAAAATCGAAAATGTAGTGGATTATAAGATATTTTTGAACTTCAATAATTTTCCAAAAATGTAAAAATAACGGCACCATGGAGAGTTGAAAATTTTGATGACGTGGCAATTGAATTTCAATTTCTTTATTGGAAATTTGAATATCGAAGTTTTCGTTGTTGCTCTTTTGATTGGTGATGTGTTGCGAACTGTCAGAATGACAGGTCAAGAGCGGATTTAGAAAAACGATGCCAATTGTATTTTAAGGCACAAAAATGGGAGATGCAGTGGATTCTAAGATATTTTTGTTCCTTAATGAATTTCCAAAAATGCAGAAATAACGGCACTATGGAGAGTTGAAAATTTTGATGACGTCGCAATTTTTGAATCAATTTTTGAATCAACATTGGGCAAACTATTTGGTAAAATTTGTTGAAATTTTGTATATGGGGGTTTTCGTGGTTGCTCTTTTGAATGATGATGCTTCAAAAACTGTCAAAATGACAGGTCAAGAATAAATTGAGAAAAACGATACCAATAATATTTTTGGGCACAAAAATCAAAAATGTGGTAGATTCTAAGATGTTTTTGTTTTCTAATAAATTTCCAAAAATGTAAAAATAACGGCACTATGGAGAGTTGAAAATTTTAATGACGTGGTGATTTTTCAATTTTTGAATTTTAATATTTGGAAAACTATTCGATGGAATTTGTTGAAAATTTGTTTATCGGGGTTTTGGTGGTTGCTCTTCTGATTGGTGATGCGTTGAGAACGTCAAAATGACAGGTCAAGAGCGGATTTAGAAAAACGATGCCAATTGTATTTTAAGGCACAAAACTGGGAAATGCAGTGGATTCTAAGATATTTTTGTTTTTCAATCAATTTCCAAAAATGCAGAAATAACGGCACTATGGAGAGTTGAAAATTTTGATGACGTGGCAATTTTTCAATTTTTGAATTTTAATATTTGGAAAACTATTCGATGGAATTTGTTGAAATTTTGTATATGGGGGTTTTCGTGGTTGCTCTTTTGAATGGTGATGTTTCAAGAACTGTCAAAATGACAGGTCAAGAATAAATTCAGAAAAACGATACCAATTCTATTTTTGAGCACAAAAATCAAAAATGTGGTGGATTCTAAGATATTTTTGTTTTACAATAAATTTCCAAAAATAATAATAATATAATGATAATGTATCTTTATTTAGCACTTGGCTACAAAGTGTTACAAAAATAGATATCAGCATTAGTAAATAATAAAACTGATAAGTGAATAATTGAAAAAAAAATAATAACAAAATTCTCACGAAAAACTCAATTCATACAATGTACAAACATAAAAAGCAGTAAATAGAATAAAAATACAAAACATAAAAAGCAGTGAATAGGGTAAAACTTGAAAAATTCAAACAAAATCAAAATATATGTGACATAACATGTTGTCTTGAAATAGTTTTAAAGCTGTGGAGATTTGTACAAACGTTCAGTTCATTAGGCAATTGGTTGAACTCGAAGAGTCCCTTGAACAGTAATGAGTTAAGTAATTGACTAGTGTGGCATTTTTCACTTAGTATAAAGTCATTACAATTCCTAGTACTGTAGTGGTGAACATCACTAAACATTTTTATTTTATTACATATATAACCTGGTAGGAGTTTTAACTTTATCTTAAAAATAAACATATTAACATTGAATACAATTTTTTGTTTAACAGACATGAAATTTAAAACGTTTAACATCGATTCAATCGGAGTATATCTGTCACATTTTAGGATGATTCGCATTGCACGATTCGGTATTTTCTGAATCCTATCGACCTTGAATTTCGGAAGGACATATAAAATTGTTGAACAAAAGTCTAAGTGTGGTGCGGCTATGGCGTTATAAATCATTATTTTGGTGGATATCGAAACATGCCTTCCTACCCTTGACAAGAATCCAACTTTTTTTGCGAATTTTCTCATCATCAAATCGGCATGTGATTGAAAATTCAAATTTTCATCTAAAACCACTCCCAAGTACTTTATCTCACTTACATGTTCTAATAGTTCTAACTTCACTTTATTTATACATATATTTATATTATTATTCTTCACATCACGGAGCCTGGATTTTTTTGTAGAAATAACGGCGCAATAGAGTTAAAAAAATTCAAGATATATGGCAATTTTTTAATTTTTTAAATTCAATATGTGAAAATGTGTGTGGTTTTTGGTAATCCTGATTAAGATTCCGTTGTAATTTCTTTTTCAAAAAATGCCCTAATTCAATTTTCTGAAATTTGACCCCCTTTGAACCTCCATAACTACCCATAAGTACGCCCCTGGAACCAAATTGACAGATGCTAAAAAAAGGTTTGTCGAGACCTAGGTATCAAACAAAAATTTTTTTTTTAAATAAACAAAAATATTACATTATTAAAAGCGTCCTCCTTTAGAGTGGATGCAATCTGAAGAAAAATGTATAAAAATGCACATTTTCCCTCTTTCAAATCCAATTATTATTTACGGTTAGTCAAAACAACAATGAATTCGCTTTTTTGAATAAAATTCAATTTTAGAAAATATTTGCACCCCAATGTGAAAATTTACATTTTACTCAGCTCTATGAACCGCAACAACTGGCGCATAGCCTGACGCGAATGTGAATGCTGCTATTACGCATGATTACACTGTTTCCAATACAGCACAATAAATTAAATTTGACAACACAGCATTACTATGAAATATTATTGTAGAATACGCACGGAAACTATAATAACAACAAATAAACAAACAATTGTGATGACATGAACATTGAAACTTAGCTCTATGTATTGAGAAAGTGACGGTAGAGGTTGACATGAATAAAAATAATTCATATCCTGCATACACAGTGATTGTGATTTGTCTAAAAATTTTCATTTATTTTGTATGATTTTTTTTTGTAATTTTGCACAAAATTTCAATACAAAAAGCACAATTTTTTACTAGATCGACCGATTTTAATGAATCTTGCGGCCTTTTTTAATTAAATTTGGTGTACTTTCTTGATGAATTTTGGTAATTTGTACAAATGTTCACATTGAAAAAAATCAATCAACACAAAAATTACCCTGTATACATAAAAAACGTAATTACAAACCGGTTATTACGTATATTTACATAATTTTCACGGAAACAATGATGAGAAATTAGGTGCATCCTGTTAAACAAATGTTTACGTTCGAGCCTAAAGATCTATTAAACCGAAGCACAAGCCCAATTATTTAATTTGTTTATTTTATTTGCTACATGTGTTTATTATAAAATGTTCATTAACAGTCCATGATGTTCTGTATATGTTGACGCTTATACTGTTGCAAAAGGATTTTTTTTTCTTAATAAATCACAATAACTTCGGATGGCATGTCGGGAATACAGACGTAGGAAAACATCGATGTGTTTTTCATTACGAAGCGAGAGAGACGAAAGAATTTTCATATAAAAATACCAGGAGGAAAATTTTATTATCATACGTCGCCGGATATTTGCCATGGTGACGCCTTTGGGGAAACATTTCTTCGGTGAAAAATGCTTTATGAAATGTTGGACTATTATTTAAACATATTTTCACGGGGATGACGATATAAGGTACATTTATATGGCGCTGTAATGGCAAAATGTGCTGTTATTTGGCTACATTGACCCGGTTTCTAGTGGTAGGAATGGTTTGGAGCCGTTTGCACCTTTTTTAAAAGCGGTCGTTTTTTTGTCATGACTATGACTCATCGGATCTTCCTGGTCGACGAGATCACCGGATTTGTGCATGAGCGACTTTTTCCTGTGGAGCTTCTAAAAAGGTAGTGTTTAAAGGGTTTTGATATTTTTTTTCCTTAGTAGGTAAGTATCACTTTATTCGTTTTTAGATTTGGTTATGTTATCTTTTTTCTCTTTCAAACAGTTTCAATTATTTTTTAAGGATCTTGACATCTTTGGATTTTGTTAATTGCCTAATTTTCCCATTTTTAATTGCTTTCATGGGATTTTGTTTTTTTTTAATTTTCCCCTGATTGATCCTTTTTTCATTTTGAACGTTTTAAACACTTCTAATTATTTTGAGGATTTGAGATTTTGTTAAATGATTATTTTATTCGATTGTTTGGATCATTTTATAGGAATCTCAAAAATGTCCAAAACTTATTAATATGCTTTTTTTGTTCCTTTAACCGTTTTAAGCGTACATTGTTGATTATCTCAAGCTCAATTTTTTTTTATGTGAAAAAATAGCATTTAAAATGTTTTCTTTCATACTTCTTCAAGCATTTCAAGGTTTTTGGTTTTGCTTGATTGTTTAATTAGATTTTTCATCTATATGGAGTGTTTAATCGCTTTTGAGGTTTTTTATAGTTTTATTGACTTTTTTCCATTCCAAGTATCACATCTTTATTTATTTCAAGGTTTTAAGATTTAACTGTTTCAATTATTCTTTAAAGATGTTAACATTTTTAGTTTTTTTTAATTACCTAGTTATTCTCATTTTTAATTGCTTTTAAGGGATTTTGTTTGTTTTAAATTTTCCTTGATTGATTCTTTTTTCATTTTAAATGATTTAAACATCTTTAATCATTATAGGATTTGAGCCTTGGTTTATTGACTTTTTTTTCGAGAGTTTTCAGCATCTTTTGGGAATCTCAAAATCTGTAATTTTCACCGGTGGATTGAGCATCAAATTCCCTTCAAAAACCATCAAAAAAATGTACAGGGTGTATAGGTGAAATTTTGAGAAAAATTGAGTCAAAAATACGGGTTGATCATCTTTTAGGAATCTCAAAAATGTCTAAAACTTATTAATATTCTTTTTTTTTTCTTTTAAGCGTTAATTTTTGAGTATCTCAAGTCTTTTTTTATCTGTAAAAATACCATTTATATGTTATACACTTATATGTTATGTTTATATCTGTAGTACGCCTTCATTCAGCGCATATCCGTATATTATTTAATTATTATTGCCCATTGTATAGCTTTGCTAAATAAATAAATTATTATTATTATTTCAAGTGTTTTTCTTTATACTTTTTCACGCATTTTAAGGTTTTTAGTTTTGCTTGATTGTTTAATTTTTCAACAATATGAAGTGTTTTATCGCTTTTGAGGTTTTTAATAGTTTTATTTAGTTTTTTCCATTCCAAGTACCACTTCTTTATTTATTTTATAGTTTTAAGATGTTAAATTATCTTTTTTCTCTTTTTAACTGTTTCAATTATTTTCTTAGGATGTTAACATTTTCAGATTTTGTCAATTGCCCAGTTATTCTCATTTTTAAATGCTTTTTAGGGATTTTGTTTGTTTTAAATTTTCCCATATTGATCCTTTTTTCATTTTAAATGTTTTAAACATTTTCAATTATTATAGGATTTGAGTCTTGGTTAATTGACTATTTTTTTCGAGAGATTTCAGCATCTTTTGGGAATCTCAGAATTTGTAATTTTCAGCATTGTATTGAGCATCAAATTTCCTTCAAAAACCATGAAAAATTGTACAGTGTGTATGAGTGAAAATTTGAGAAAAATGAAATTTTGAAAGAAAGATGAAAAAAAATCATAACTCACAATCCAGGGACATTGGTGATTTCCACTGGTTGATTAAACATGATTTTTTTTTTTGAGAATCCCAAACAAATATACAGGGTGTATTTGGAGAAAAATCGAGTTAAAAATAAGGCAACCTTTATGCCTTTCATGAAAAAAAAAATCATAACTCAAAAACCAAAAGACAAAGCCCTTTGTAATTTTCACTAGTCTATCAAATTTCATTCAAAAACCATCAGAAAATATACAGGACGTATGAGTGAAATTTTGAGAAAATTGTAGTTGAAAATATGGCGAACTTTGTCCTTTTTATGAAATAAATTCATAACTCAAAAACCTTTGTAACTTTCATCAATCGATTAAGCATCAATCAAATTTCCTTGAAAAACCATCAAACAAATATACAGGATGTCTCGATAAACTCATGGAAAATTCAAAAATTGATTTTTCAAAAACTAAACACATATTTATTTTACACAACGCACAAATTCTCACAAACTCAAAAAAAAAATTAAAAAAGTTATCTTTCGTAAAGGCGAAACTTTCCAAACACAAAAATCCATACAATACCTCCCATTAAATTTATCCAGTCATCCCTGAAACAAAACAAATATAACCCAATAAATTCCCGACTAAAAATGGTTCCGAAGGCCCGACTGTCGCATAAAAGAGCAATATAAAAATCATATTAAGACCCTACATTTTTTCCCAGAGAAAATATTTGATTCATATTAACGTGGCAACATTGTATGCTGTCACCTGTCACTTTGTCGTTGATACAGTGTTGCTTAACTGTCACCTGTCACTGTCATATGTTCAGTACCTTTCATTTATTTGTCGTTGATAAGTGGCAACGCCGCACGAATTTGCTGTCAACTTCCAATGTTGCTTTAGACATTTTAAATAGTGTTACTTACACTCAGCAAGATCCTGCAGCTGTTGGAACTCCTGCGGCGAAAGTTTGTCCCATTTAAGGGACGCCATTGTTAGTTTGGGGCCAATCAAGTTGGATGGAACATCTGAAATATATTCATTTGTTTTTTAATGAATAGTTTCATAAACCTTAAAAAAAAAACAAAGTTTATTTTTACCAAACGCATTAGTTTAATGTGAAATGTTGGCACTCGATTTAAAAATAAAGTCAAGTATTGGCCGGATTAATGACTCACGATTTATTGATGAAGAATGTCTTTAATGAATCGATCAACATACCGGGGGTAAACAAAATGTTATTAAATTCGAACGTCTGCAAATATCATAAATAGCCGAACATTTGGCCGGGATATATTTTTGTTTATTTTGCTCATTATTATAGTATGCGGTTTATTTGCGGCAGCTTGTGCGTGGGTAATTGGATTGGATTGTTTAAATAATAGTTTGGTTTTTGATCGTGATAATATTTCATTGAATGTGCCGACAAACTAGAATAAAGAATATTTTGTGGTGAAATTTCAATTAATTGATAACTTTGACAGGCAGAATCAACCCTCTATCTTCAAATTTGACGATATGGCATGGCGAATTTATTTCCGAAGCATTACAAATAAAAGACCCAAAAAGTTTCCAATTTCGGAAGGGTTGGAATTATGGTCAATTGAGGAGTATAAAAACAAACAGTTTTTTTCAATTTAACGCAAAAATCAACCCTTTATCTTCAAAATCATCTTTAAAAATGAAAATTTGAAGAATCTATTCCATACTCCCATTTTTTCACAATCAAATAATTTGTTCCATGTACGCCAACAGGATACAAAACAAATATAAACATTTTACGGCTATGTTTATTTATAACAATATCTATGCAAATTTGTTTAAGTGCATGTTGTTTTTTTGATAATAGATTGCTATATGAATAGACGAAATATTTATTTTATTGAAAATTAAAATAAAATTCCATCATTTCACCAGACTATTCTCGAATTTATTCCATTAAAAACGAAATGGAATATTAAATCAAGATTTTATGTTTATGGGGCGGGACTCTGGAATTGCTTTGTTTGCTTTGGGATATCAGGAAAGAAATCAGGATTACATATTTTGTTCTGCTTAATCTTTATGAATTTTTGTATCATAACAACATGACATAATTTGAAATGTTACCACAAAACAAATTTTCCATGATAAGGTTTAAGTATATTGTGTGCCATTCTACAATGTACGGAGTTTAAGAGGCAATAACTTTCAGAAACTAGGAAATTGCTTCTATTCTGAGGAATGTTTGCATGGTGGAGTCTTGGATATATAAAAATTCGTATGGGATTTGCTCGGATTAAACTGGGTGATTCTGTAAAATTGTAAAAAAAACTCAAAAACTACATTCCTGCATTTTGCCAGTCGATTTACACAATCTTACATGAATCACCCTGTATATATTGGTACAATCGACCGTCTGTGTGTCAATCTTAATATACAGGGTGATTTAAAAAACCGCCCATTCCAGTTATGTTTTTCAAAATTTGCAAGTTGGTTGAGTTTGATTATCTTGATGTCAAAATCATCATGATACTTTTTCATAAATCACCTTGTATATATTCAGAAAATCGTCTGTGTGTCGATCTTGATACTCCATTATCATTATGTTTTTCACGAGGTTTCTCAAAATTTGCAATTTGAGTTTTTGTGGATTTTTCTTGATGTCAAAGTTATCATGACACCCTTTCATAAATCACCCCGTATATATTGAGATAATCGTCTGTGTTTCGATCTTGATATACGGGGTGATTCAAAAAACATTCATTTTCATCATGTTTTTCAAAATTTGCAATTTGGTTGAGTTTGATTTTCTTTATGTCAAAGTTATTATGACTCTCTTTCATGAATCACCCTGTTTATATTCAAACAATCGTCTTTGTGTCAATCTTTATATACGGGATGATTTAATTTCATTACGTTTTTCAAAATTTGCAATTTGGTTAAGTTTGATTATCTTGATGTCAAAATTATCATGATACTTTTTCATAAATCACCTTGTACATTTTTTGGAAATCGTTTGTGTGTCAATCCTAATATACAGGATGATTGACAAAAGCGTCCATCTTCATTATGTTTTTCACGAGGTTTCTCAAAATTTGCAATTTGAGTTTTTGTGGATTTTTCTTGATGTCAAAGTTATCATGACACCCTTTCATAAATCACCGCGTATATATTGAGAGAAGCGTCTGTGTTTCGATCTTGATATACGGGGTGACTCAAAAAACATTCATTTTCATCATGTTTTTCAAAATTTGCAATTTGGTTGAGTTTGATTTTCTTTATGTCAAAGTTATCATGACTCTCTTTCATGAATCACCCTGTATATATTCGTACAATCGTCTTTGTGTCAATCTTTATATACGTGGTGATTTGATTTCATTATGTTTTTCAAAATTTGCAATTTGGTTGAGTTTGATTTTCTTGATGTCAAAGTTATTTTGACACTCTTTCATAAATCACCCCATATATATTTCTTCTGTGTGTGGATTTTAATATACGGGGTGATTCAAAAAAAGATCATCTTTATTATGTTTTTGAAAATTTTCAATTTGGGTGTATTTGGGTATTTTTCTTGATGTCAAAGTTATCATGACGCATATGATGAATCTCCCTGTATAATATCTTTGAAGTTTGAAAGTTTGAGAGGACTCAAAAATTTGCACATTGACTAGAAAAAAAATCATTATTCGAAACCAAAAGAACATAAACGTTCCTGCTTTTCATCATATGCAATCTATAAGAAATGAAATTTTATTCTAGACTACCAAAGAATATATACAGGGTTTATATAAAATCCCAAAAAATATGAAGTTAAAAAAATTTCGAAAATTGACACATCGACTAAAAAAATTCAAAATTCGATAACCAAAAAAGGTAAACGTTCCTGCATATCAACAACCGATCAAAAATTGGATTATCTTCCAGGTTCCCATGAATATATACAGGGTGTCTTCATAAAATCCCTAGACAGACGAGGTTAAAAATTCTCAAAAATAGACACATCGACTAGAAAAATCCATATTTCCAAAACCAAAAAAGATAAACGTTCCTGCATATCAACAATCGATCAAAAATTGAATCATCTTCCAGGTTACCCAAGAATATAAACAGGGTGTCTGTATAATATCCGGAGACAGATGAGGTTGAAAAAAACTCGAAAATTGACACATCGACTAAAATAATTCGAAAACCAAAAATGATAAACGTTCCTGCATATCAACAATCGATCAAAAATTGAATCATCTTCCAGGTTACCCAAGAATATATACAGGGTGTCTGTATAATATCCGGAGACAGATGAGGTTGAAAAAAACTCGAAAATTGACACATCGACTAAAATAATTCGAAAACCAAAAATGATAAACGTTCCTGCATATCAACAATCGATCAAAAATTGAATCATCTTCCAGGTTCCCAAGAATATATACAGGGTGTCTTCATAAAATCCCTAGACAGACGAGGTTAAAAATTCTCAAAAATAGACACATCGACTAGAAAAATCCATATTTCGAAAACCAAAAACGATAAACGTTCCTGCATATCAACAATCGATCAAAAATTGAATCATCTTCCAGGTTCCCAAGAATATATACAGGGTGTCTTCATAAAATCCCTAGACAGACGAGGTTAAAAATTCTCAAAAATAGACACATCGACTAGAAAAATCCATATTTCGAAAACCAAAAAAGATAAACGTTCCTGCATATCAACAATCGATCAAAAATTGGATTATCTTCCAGGTTACCCAAGAATATATACAGGGTGTCTGTATAATATCCGGAGACAGATGAGGTTGAAAAAAACTCGAAAATTGACACATCGACTAAAATAATTCGAAAATCAAAAATGATAAACGTTCCTGCATATCAACAACCTATCAAAAATTGGATTATCTTTCAGGTTCCCAAGAATATATACAGGGTGTCTTCATAAAATACCTGGACAGACGAGGTTAAAAATTCTCGAAAATACACACATCGACTAGAAAAATTCATATTTTGAAAACCAAAAACGATAGACGTTCCTGCATATCAACAATCGATCAAAAATTGAATCATCTTCCAGGTTCCCAAGAATATATACAGGGTGTCTTCATAAAATCCCTAGACAGACGAGGTTAAAAATTCTCGAAAATAGACACATCGACTAGAAAAATCCATATTTCGAAAACCAAAAAAGATAAACGTTCCTGCATATCAACAATCGATCAAAAATTGGATTATCTTCCAGGTTACCCAAGAATATATACAGGGTGTCTGTATAATATCCGGAGACAGATGAGGTTGAAAAAAACTCGAAAATTGACACATCGACTAAAATAATTCGAAAATCAAAAATGATAAACGTTCCTGCATATCAACAATCGATCAAAAATTGAATCATCTTCCAGGTTCCCAAGAATATATACAGGGTATCTTCATAGAATCCCTAGACAGACGAGGTTAAAAATTCTCGAAAATACACACATCGACTAGAAAAATTCATATTTCGAAAACCCAAAAAAAAAACGTTCCTGCATATCAACAACCGATCAAAAATTGGATTATCTTCCAGGTTCCCATGAATATATACAGGGTGTCTTCATAAAATCCCTAGACAGACGAGGTTAAAAATTCTCAAAAATAGACACATCGACTAGAAAAATCCATATTTCGAAAACCAAAAAAGATAAACGTTCCTGCATATCAACAATCGATCAAAAATTGGATTATCTTCCAGGTTACCCAAGAATATATACAGGGTGTCTGTATAATATCCGGAGACAGATGAGGTTGAAAAAAACTCGAAAATTGACACATCGACTAAAATAATTCGAAAATCAAAAATGATAAACGTTCCTGCATATCAACAACCTATCAAAAATTGGATTATCTTTCAGGTTCCCAAGAATATATACAGGGTGTCTTCATAAAATACCTGGACAGACGAGGTTAAAAATTCTCGAAAATACACACATCGACTAGAAAAATTCATATTTTGAAAACCAAAAACGATAGACGTTCCTGCATATCAACAATCGATCAAAAATTGAATCATCTTCCAGGTTCCCAAGAATATATACAGGGTGTCTTCATAAAATTCCTAGACAGACGAGGTTAAAAATTCTCGAAAATACACACATCGACTAGAAAAATTCATATTTTGAAAACCAAAAAAGATAAACATTTCTGCGTGTCACCAATCGATTAGGAATGGAATTTTTCATCAGATTCCTCGACAAAATATACAGGGTGTTTCGATAAAATTCACTTGTCAAAGTTTAGGGAAACTCGAAAATTTCTGCTTCGACTTAAAAAAAACTCATATTTCGAAAACCAAAACATTTGAACGTTCGTACATTTCACCAATTGATTCAGAATGAAATTTTCAATCAGATTCTTCGAAAAACTATACAGGGTGTCCCTAAAAAGTTCTCGGAATTGGGAATTAGGGAATCGCAAAAATTGCGACTGATGATGACTTGAAAATATATCGGAAACCAGAACCGATAAACGTTAGTGCAATTCACCAATGAATTTGAATTGAAATTTTCCATCACATCTTCCTAAACAATATACAGGGTGTCTCAGTAAAATTCACAGAAAATTGAAAAATCCACTTTAAAAAGAATCATATTTCAAAACCAAAAGAGATATATGTACTTAAATTCGTGCATGTCACCAATCGATTATGGATTCCCAAAAAATATATACAGGGTGTCCTGATGAAATTTAGAGAAAAACTGAGTCAAAGTCCATTATTTATATATTTATCACCTAATAACCTACCCCAATTACAGCGTGTCGCCTAAAATGGGGATAAAATAGCACTATATATAATAAAATGAACATTCCATCTCCACCCTGTATATTGCCCTCAAAAATTCCATATTTTGAAAACCAAAACAAATAAACCTTCGTGCATTAAACCAATCGATCTAAATTGAAATTTTCTATCACATCTTCCAAATAAATATACAGGGTGTATCGGTAAAATTCACACAAGTATTGGGTCAAACTCTTGAAAAGTCCACAACTTAAAAAAAATCATATTTATTCAAAAACCAAAAGAGATATAAATTCGTATATGTCACCAATCGATTGAGCAATAAATTTCCTATCAAAATCTCAAAAATATATACAGGGTGTCCTGATAAAATTTAGAGAAAACTGAGTTGAAGTTCATCATTTAATTTATCCCCCTTCATGTAATAAAATAAACATTTCATTTACACCCTGTATATTGCCCCATATTCCAGCATCCCCCGCATTGCGGGGGATGTAAAAGGCGTCACATATCCCATTAAAATTAACTACTTTCGCTCCCAATGTGCATCATTACATAAAAATATCACTAATGTAAACACCTAACAATAAAAAAAAAAGGTCACACAATGCGTCTATAGCAATAAACCGATTAATTTAAATTACCTTGTGTTATCTTATTATTGGCCCCCCTTTAAAACATCTGCTAAACACACTTGCAGGCACCTACATTGCTCTGCTAAATTTAACAGGAATTTCTGTTTATCCACGCAAAACCACAGCGAAATGTTCTGGGTTTTTTTAATTGTGGAAAAATACGTATTTTTCCGATTTTTTTAAGACAAATTGTTATCCGCACACAATATCACTGCAAACAACACTGCGGCCTGCGAGAGTCGGAAAGATAACCGTAACCGCACACGCCGGCTACGGTTGTCATGGAAACGGCCGGGTATTTTTGAATTTGTACCGTAGTTTGTACGGGAAATTTAGTGGTTGTACTAGATTGAGGTTATAAATGTGACAGGAGGCGGTGTTGCCAATACGCAAAGTCTAAACCGATTAAAGTTATAAACCGAGATAAAGTTAGGTTAGTATGTTTATAATGTTATAATTTGATATGGACACGTTCTGAGATGTGGGTATAAACTTGGAAATGTGACAGGAGGCAGTGTTGCCAAAGCCAGTGACATGAGGGCTGATGAGTTGGAATATTTTGTAATGAAGGTCAGGATGGTTGAACGTATAGAAAAATCGCCAAAACGCCAAACTCACTCACAAAACTGGACGTTTTTTGAATCACCTTGTATATTTGGATTGACACATAAACGATTCTACGAATATATGTATACAGGGTGATTCATTGAAGAGTGTTATAATAACTTTGACATCAAGAAAAACACCAAAACTCAACCCAATTGCCAATTTTAAAAAACAGAATGAAGATGGACGCTTTTGAATCACCCTGTATAATGAGATCGACACACAGACGATTATACGAATGAATACAGGCTCCACCAAATTGCAAATTTTGAAAAATATAATAAAGAGTGACGTTTTTTCAATCACTCTGTATATAAAGTGTTCCCATACTCCTGTAAAATTTTTGATTATCAACCGAGTTATCAACCGATTTTCAATTTTTTTTGTTTGTTTGATAGGTCTCGACAATCACTTTTTGAGCATATGCGAAATTGGTTCCAGGGTCGTATTTATGGGTAATTGTGAGGGTTCAAAGGGAGTCAGATTTCAGAAAATTATATCAAGGCAGTTTTGAGAAATAAAACCTCTCTGAACAAGTTTCCAACTGCCTAATCTACAAGGTGCTCGAATAAAATAATAATAAAAAACGTTAATTTAACTCCATTGTTGCACCACCCTGTATTAATTATGGATTATTTTTTGTTGAAAACACTCATTCAGGGATTTTATTAACATCTTTATTGTTTATTAAAACGTACAAGATGCCTTATGAAGCAGTTTAAGTATTAACCATAGACGTATAACCACAGCACAATCTCTAATTTCAGCTCATACATGAAACCTTTAAACACTGAAAGACTAGAATTAGCATCCCCCAAGGGGCATCCGAGGGGGCATCAAACATGATAGGTGTGTTATTTGTCATCCTCCACTAGAGCACACTTTTCTTCACTGCTATACTCAGTGTGACTTTGATTGTAAAATGATTGTCTATTTTTTTAAGTTAGCATATCAGCACTAAATGAACTAAACGCGTTTGGTAAATTTCCTTTACACTGGTAGCCATAAGTTACACCATCGATCTGCATTACACTATCCTGCACCGAAATAACAGCACACGTGATAGATGTGTTTGATATCCTCCCCTAGTGCATAACAATTTACAATTTTCTACACTGCGACGTTTGTAACGCGGTTAGTGCAACCAGTATAGCGTGTTTGTTATATCAGTGTATCAGTGTACAGCCTCAGTGGCCTATAGTTTACACCGACAACTTGGTCCGCGGATCAACTACTTAATTTGAACTATATCAGAACCAAATATTTGGTTCGAACGGTGTTAACAGCTGCGGACTAAGCTGGTCCGCTCTTGGTTCGGTATTCGCCAGCAGGTGTACCGAACTGAATGTGGTCCGGATTTGGTGCGATCTTAATCAAAATTATGAGGTTATGTTGTCTGTTGATGTGTTGTGATTTTGTTGGTTCTATTTCTAAGGCAATCTTAGCGTACTTACGTTGTGTTGATAAATAGTTTCGACTTGTTTTTGACTTTTGACGAATTGCGCGCGTACTCATTCAGTTCACGCGTTGCAAGATGGTGTAAACGGGCGAGAAGCAAGCATTGGTCCCACCGTACTATCCCCACCCACTTGGTCCTATCTGACCGAACTAAACGAGTTATCGGTGTAAACTAGGCTAGTGTACTTTATAGCAAGAGTTACACCAGGTTAAGTGTAGTGTAGTATAGATTACGATGGGGAGCCTATTTCGTGAATTTTTCATGCAAAGCAATTTCAATTTTAATTTCAATTTAATCAGTATATCATCAAAAACATTGATTTTACATCGTCATAGGTTAAGCTTCTCCTTACCCAACCTAAAATGAGGAACAAAGAAGATATGAAGTGAAAAATCAGTGTGGATCTGCTGATTGTAAAATGTTTGTCTACACTATCTCATACCAAAATAACAAGCACACCGCATAATAACTGAATTGTACTAATTTCAGTACAACCGCTCAACCCTACCAAACCGCAAGCTGTCAGTCATGGACCTCTGGTGGCCCAATTGCCAATCTAATCTGCAGCGTGCATCATTTAGTCCGAAATAGAATGACTAGATGTCGACAGATTTGCGTGGGATGAGGGCAATGCAAAAAATGTGCATTGAATTGCCGGCAAAATATGCGACGTTGTCACGTTTTGTCGACCATTTTTGTATGTTGTTTTATCCCATTTATTTTTTATAGAGAGATTTTTGGTTTATTCGTATTGACTCTTGTTTTTGGTTTTATGGACTTGAAAGTCTTAACCAATATTATTGAATGGTTTGAAATTCATTTTGTATACATACAGGGTGCCCCAAAAGTTTATTTCTTTAACTGTTTGCTTGTTATTTCTAAAGATTTTTGGCCACGATTTTGTTTATTTATTTTTTTTTAGTTTTTTTTATTTCAGTTCAAAAAATTCTGAACTCATTTGCGGAAATATTTTCACTTGAGTTATCGATATTCATCAAAAGTAAAGATTGCATGATTCTTTCCAAGTATGAAGTCAAAACAGTCTCACCTTCACAGATTAAAAAATTATAAAGACATCGATTCATCATCAAGCACGTAGAAAGCGCCCTGTGGCAATTTGGTTCAAACCAATACCGAATTCAGATTTCTCATCTTCGAAACCGATAGTACCTATGTATGTATACCAATTTTGAATATGCTATCTTTATCCGTTTAAAAATTATTCAAATTTTCCGAAAATACAGTTTCACTTTTAACACCCTGTATCTTTTTAACGACTAGCATCCGCCACCACATTTATTGGACACATCTCTATGGCGGATAAGTCATCATACAAGGGAGCCTTAACTATTGAAACACGAGCCCGTGATGATAGTGTTTAATGATAAAATTTCAAAATTTTATATATTTCCTCATGTTTTTGGAAACGATTCTGAAATGTGAAGATATTTTCAAAGTTGTAAAGTTTTAACCAGGAGTGTATCAAATGAAAGGATGAATTGGGTAATTTTTGCTTAAAATCACGTCATACAGTCAAAACTGCCCATTTACCTATGTTAGTTTGGCACGAATTTCCACGGGCACATGGCACAGCACAGGTGTTCAAGACTAAACCCCATAGACAAGAGCATTTCTTTTTCCTATGCTAAACCCTATTTCCTGGTAGCAACATAAATCCTCTATTCGATCTCTGCACCAGGTAGAAACCAACCCTTCTTGACGGCATTAGAGGTCAGCTGTTTGGCTCTTTAATTTTTAAAACTGCGCTTTTTGGTAAATTTGTCAAATTGAAGAAGCATAGCATTTTTTTGCTTATAAAGTGAACTTTTTTGTCAAAATGATATTTTGTAGGTTATGTCAATTACATAATATGTGTGTCAATTTCGCGATAAAAAAATGTAGTATTTTAGAGAGAGTATATCACCATCACCGCTTCAGTTAAATAATCTTTTTTTTATTGTTTCAAAAGTTTTGTATATCCTAAAATTTTGAAGTTGAGTCCGCAAATCTCAAAAAAACATCGCAAAATACGAAGTGGATTAAAAAATGATTATATCTAGTTTCAGAAGAGTTATCCCAAAAATTCCAAATACTTCCCGACTTATCTTAGCTGTACTCCTAAGGTATAAATTTACTGAAGAATTGTTTTTTAGCAAAATGACAGTATCTTGAAAAATTTGAAAATTGCATCACTTATTTTCGCACCCTGTATATCATAAAAAACCTCATCTTACACAAAATCTACAAAAGTAAGTCCAATGACAAAGATGAGGAGACACTACACAAGAGTTCAAAATGTTTCACAAAATTCAGTTTTGAAATCTCATCTGACGTTTTGGATTCGACCAGACACTATCAATAATTATTTATGTTTTCCTGAATTGGATTTCATCCCTGTTTCAATGATGTGATGTACCAAATCTTTGACGTCGTTTTGAACCTGTAAAGTGACATCATAAGGGATTCTAACAAAAAGAAATCGGGCTTTGTGCGTTAAATCTTGTTGTTTTTTTAATTTATCATTTACTTTTATTGATGAAAGAATGAATGACAATCGATTGTACGATTAATAGAGGAGTGACTTATCAAAATGCGTTTTGTCCAAAATTGGAAAAAATGAGTTTGATGTGGTTTTGCTATCATGAGGACACAGTATATACGTACCAATCCACAGAATGCGGCAAATCAACTTTGATCCCATAGAAATTCAAATACAAAATCGACCAGTCACATCAAAACGCTTGGCAGCGCTGATATATGTAGTTCCGAAAACAGGTGTTGTTTCAGCGTCAGAAAATCAAGTAATCAATAATTTAAAGATTTTTTTCTTTTTACAGACTTTTAATAATATCCACATAATTACTTTTTTTTATTTTTTTTTCATTTGGAACCCCTAGTGAGTTTTATTTGACCTCATTCGATAGTAAAAACGTAGATTTTTTCCATTATTTTTTAAAATATTGAAGATTAAAGCAAAAAACTAATCCTACTAGGATAGTGTAGTGCCTCATACTAAGAAAACTACTTATTCCTGGTTAGTGTATTTTATCTTAATCACTTTTTATTAGTACGTTTTTTAAGTTAAATAAATGTATTCATTCATTACTTTGCGATTTATCGGTTGGATATAATCTATTTCGCTGATATCGTTGTTTATATGTATAAAATATGAATTTGATATATTTTGTAAATACTCCATTAAAGTATGGAAGTGAGATTGTTAATATTAGCTTTTGATAAATAAAGCTCCATCTAATCTAAAACGCATTTGGTCCAGGACTTTATAGTCTTTTTATAGAAACCTAAGGTACTTTTGATTTGAATGAGACTATTTTCCATGTTCATGCATGTATAATCATCGATTCTACACACACCACCTTGTTTTTAGTCGTGA
This sequence comes from Orchestes rusci, assembly GCA_958502075.1. Lineage (NCBI taxonomy): Eukaryota > Metazoa > Arthropoda > Insecta > Coleoptera > Curculionidae > Orchestes > Orchestes rusci. The sequence continues at coordinate 3,696,451 of OY293313.1, read as the reverse complement.
AGGGTTTTTGGTAATTATTGGAAATTTAGTTTTGGGTGACATAATGCGTTAAGATAAGTCACTCCTCAATAGCACACATAACATTGGAGTCTAAAGTTTATTTTTTAGTTTTTTGTCTTGTTTAATTTTTCTTCCTAAATGTACCTAATATTAGTTGAATACACATTTGAAATGATTCTGTGTATTTATGGGAAATACTGTTTCAAATAAGAACCATGGAATTTTGACTCATATATACTTCAAACAATAACCAAAAACCTTTAAAGTTTCTTGGAAAATGATATCAACTAAAAAAAACGTATCCTCGGCAAAATACTAGTTCAATCAACTTGAAACCTGAACGAAATGTGGTTGAAATATTCCTTTGATAGCGTGATCAAACCGTGAAAAAGTTCATATAACTTTTTTTAGAAATAAGTTTAAAAACCATGAATCTTGAATTTACAGCAAATTCCAAACAACTTTCGATTCACGTCATAATCGCCACCAAGCAAGTTATTATGTGATTTGCTGGTGACCAAATTTGGCCACCAGCAAACCTCCCTGGAGGACGAATCAAATTCAAATTTGCACTGGTTTTACACCAAACATTCCTCTGAGACGATAACCAAAAACCCTTCAAGTATAAAATATCATTTTAAATATTTGTATGCTTTTTTGAATGTTTTGAAAAATCAAATTCAATCAAAATACTGAGAAAAAAGAATTTCCTTAGCCGTGAGATCATGAATTTTGATGTTTTTCAATTTTCTTATCAACTCCATATCTTTCCCCATTTTAACATTTAAAAACAAGCATCGGCAACGTTGTAACCATCAACACAAATTCCCGCCTTCTTAGTATGAACATGTTGCCGGATTGTAGCCTGCATTTTTCCAAGGGCTAATTAAAATAATCAATTATTAAATTTCAATCGATGGTAATATGATGCAGAATAAACTTGAGCCTAGATACAATGATATTGTCAACACAAACGCTACATTATCATGATTCTTATGCATAAGTTTAATAATAATATAAAAGAAAGTGGTAAAATATAGGAGAATATTCACATGTTGGCACCGCTGCCTAGTCCATACGCTCCCTAGCGGCCGGCGAGACGCACGCGTCCCTAAAATCACCATTTTGTGCCGGTGTCTATTTGCAATCAGTCCTTTCCTTGTCCGTCTAATCGTCAATTTTACCAAATTTTCAACCGCCAAACAAAGAATAACCACTCAAAAACAACCATCCACAGTTTTAGCAACGATCTACCATAAAATGAGTGCCAATTTCGAGAAAATTACGGCTGTAGTGGTCGATGTTTTAGGAACAACGACCTCAGCCAGTTTTGCCAAGGTAAGCCCCTTTTCCCAATTATATTCACACATCAATTAACCAGTTTAATCGATAATTTTCGAATATATTCAACGAAATTAGCAAACTGCACCTCTAACGGTCGTTTCCTTGTTTTTGTTGCAATAAAATGGCTGCCGCTTTACTAGTCAAATGCAATTTCGCGAAATTGCAATTTTTTCGCAAACACGTGTTGCTCCCATTCTATAAATAGAAAGCCGGTTAACCTTGGGGCCAGGTAAAAGGTCTTTTTTGCATGGATGGGTCTTTTGTTGTCGGGGGTTTTTACCTGGGGTATTGATTGGGGATTTTATTGATTGTTTTGCACGTGTTTTTCCGATGGAATATTATGTAGATACAATCAAAAAATGGGGTTGTTTTTACCCTTTACCCCTCCAAAATGGTACCCCCCCAAAGTTTTGAAATTTTGAACTCAAATTCTGATTCAACATTTAAACTTTATGCGTTGTATCAAATTTAATGATTTTTGTTTGAACGGTTTCGGAAATATTGAGAAAAACCATCTTCAGGTGCCCTATTTGAATGAGAGCTTTTTCAACAAATTATAGGTAGAAACTTTTGAAACTCTTGATGATTTTTTTGTTTTAATCTAGTGAAACTTTCTCGTGAATTTATGACGACCTCGTTCGACTTTGGATTGATTGTGTTTAAAATTGAGTGCTTCCCAGAAAATCTTTGTTACTAGGTGAAGAAACAATATAGGATTATCTTTTAAATAACGTAAGAATCACCCAAATCGGTCATTAAGGTCAAAAGTTATTTAACTTTGGAAATTAATTTGGTTTATATGGAAAAAAAATGGATTTTGTCTATATTACTCTTTGAATTTTTAGATATTGGGATGATTTTTAGGTTATATTCTCAAGAAAACCTTCACATTTAGGTTTATCTAAGTAATGTTACAGAAATATGTACAGGGTGTTCACGTATATAATATTGACCCTAGAGAGTGGTTCAAATTAGCAAAGTTGTGGTAATTTTTCTGAATCATCAGAAAAAACAATTGTGCAACTGAAGTAAAAAAAAATCAGGTTTCTTATTTATTTTTTTTAAATGAGACACCCTGTATTTTATCCCTAAGTGTCAATGTAAATTTACCTATTTATCGGCAAAAATAGTTAATCATAGTTTGTGTTTTTTTTTTTTTTTTGATTTCTCAAAGCAAACAATATTGAACCTATCAAACCAAAATTTTATTATTTTTCATTGAAAAAATCCACTTGTTATGTTATTTTGAACATCTTGTTATTCAATTTGTAGTTTATTGTTACAGTTAATAAACAAATTCAATTTCCATGGCAACTGTTGATGCAAGGTATTCTTTTGTGACCGTTAGCTTAGAGAATTTATGAATTTCAAGTTGATGTAGCTTTGTTATTAATGAATATATTTTATTGAAATTTTGGTCACATCCATTTGGAGGCACTCTAAATCCAGTGGCGTAGAGATTTATTTAATAAAAAAATCGCTAATACAAATTCGCCATTTTTTATCACGAAAAAGTAGTGCAATATAATATGTACCTTGAAAATTGAAATAAACAGTTTAAAGTTTGTCCAACAGTTGATCTTTTATAAATTAACTTAGAGAAAAAAAAATGGTTGAAATCGGTTAATAACCTACAATTTTACAGGGGTGTTTCCAATCTAAATGGGTCACACTGTATATTTGAAATCAGGAAGGAATTCTCTATCGAACTAGGGGATGAAATACAGGGTGTCCTATTCAAAAAAAGATAAGAGGCCTCAATTAAGTGACTTGTAGATAACAATATTCTGATAATTCAGAAAAAATATCACCACTTTGCTAATATATTAACGGAGATAGCTATTGGCCAAAATATACGTGAACACCCTGTAAATAATTTGAAGAAATTTATGCCATGAGAAATGTTGTGATAAATTACTCAAGTAACCTGAAATGTAAAAAATTGAATATGTATTTGTAAAAAAAAATGGTGATAAAAAATCACAAAAAATCATGTAAGAAGATCAAATAGGTACCCTACAAAATTACGCATAATTTTCAAAATCGGTCGATTCATTAAAAGGTTATGCTGTTTCAAAGAATTTGTGAGAATTGAGAGTTTTAGATTAAAAAAAAATTAACAAAATAATCATCAAAATGCCACTTTGAAGATCAAATTTTACAGTTCTAACGTTTCGGTTTCGACCCTACACCATCATCAGGGATTCTTGATTTTTATAAATTTGAGTTTTAGGTATAAGGCATTCAAATCCTTGGAAACGTTTTGTTATTTTATATTTAGCAATAACTAGAAAATTTATTAAATACTGGACATTTCATGGATTTATAACATTTTTGTCATAATGAAGTACAGGGTGATTCATTTTCAGCGACAGGGCGCCAGTTCTCGTTAACTATTCATCGTAGAGGCTTGCGGCGAAAAATTTTATTACTAAAACGGCCAAGAGAAAAACCTGGAAAATATTTTCAAGTTTCTGAAATGGTCGCTAGGGGGCGTAACAACCAACACCAAGTAGAAAAATATGATTTTTATGGATTTTTGTCCAATGAAAATATATCGATGAGCTCATTTTCGGATTTACTGACTATTTACCTACACTTTTTGTCTAAAACGTTTTTTTCTATCTATCATAATAAAGTGGTGGGGGAAGTTCAATTGTTTTATTAAACAAACGGAGATTTCTCCAGTTTCGCTTGACCGATTTAAACGAGCTTGAGCTCATATGACAGAGCATGATCTGCACTTAAAAAAACTTTTTTGGTTTTGAATTTTTGACCTTCGCTGTCGCCGCTTGATGGCGTTAACTGAAATGGTAGCATGTTTTTGAGTTTTTTTCCAAAAAAATCAAATGTAATGGTATATTCATTTTTATATATTTTAAAAGGGGATACATTTTCCTATTACAAAAATTAAGAAAAAAACAAAAAATTAAAAAAAAAAAAAACAAAAAACCATTTTTGTTGTTGAGTAGTTGATTTAAGAAAGAATAAAATGGAACAAATTTCTTCGAAAATCTTAAAACTACATGAAGAAAGAAAAAAAAATGAAACGTTTATTACAATTTTCAGTTGATTTTTAAATTTTTGACTTTTCCGATAGGTATTCTAGTTTTTCAGTTTTTGAGGGATTTTTGTTTCCACGTTTTAATATTATTGACGAGTTTTTATTTAGTTTAGTTCAAATAATTGAAACTTGAAATGTGCAGGTAATTAATCAATAATATTAAATATTAATTGCATTCAAAAAAACATTACAAGGAATTTAAAATAAAAATTTATAAAATATGAAAATTATCAAACATTTTGGGGGTTTAGAACCTCACAATGACACTCAGATTTCACTTCAGATTCATTGTAACTCATCTATGCGATTTTTTGTAATAATCTTGAAGGAAAAATAACCAAGTTAGGTTAGATTTTTCTTACCAAAACAATGTTGCAACTTTGTTTTTTTCGATTTTTTCAGTATACTGCGACATATCAAATAAGTGTAGTTTTTTCCAACCAAGACAATGAAACGAACAATTTTCCAAAAAAATCGACCGTTTTTGAGATATTTTGACAACGGAAATCAATTTTTCTTTTTTTTAATATAATATTTTGACGCTTAACGTGGGGCTCTTGTACATCAAAACCTAATTTTCCTTCCTTTAGGGCTTTCCTTTCATCACACTATTTGATTTAATTTCTTTGTTCAATGTTATTTTGTGAGTCAAGATAATTTTTGACGCCCAACGTGGGGCTTTTTGTAAACCGTTGATCAGTTTTTTTATTTTTAGAGCTTTCCATCACTTTTTTGTAATTCTATTTCAATGTTTATTGTTTGCTTGATGATAATCAAGATACTATCTTGATGTACGACGTGGGGCCTCTTTTATACAAACACTTTTTTTTTTAGGACTTTCCATCGCATTATTTTATTTAATTTTGTTGGTTAATGTTATTTTGTGGGCCAAGATCATTTTTGACGTCCGACGTGGGGCTTTTTACTCCAGAAAACAGTTTTTATTATCCATCTGCTATTCATCACATTTTTTTTTCATTTCATCTCATTGTTCAATGTTTAATGACACTTTGTGAGATAAGCTTTTTTTGACGCACAACGTGGGGCATTTTTTACATCGGACAACATTTCTTATCCTCTTCGTTGCTTTTCATGAAAAAATGTATTCAGTATATTTGTTTGATAATCAAAAAGATATTTTAATGATCAACGCGGGGCTTTTCTTCCACCAAACACAATTTTTGATTTTTTCAATAAAGTGCGACTCATCAATATTATCATGTGAGGGTAATTTTTTACATTCAAGACAATGAAACGAACAATTTTCCAAAAAAATCCATAGTTTTTGAGCTACTGTATTTTATTTCCATTTATTTATTTTTAATGAATTATTGTGGTTTTTTATAGGAAATGTTATGAGCTTAAACTTTTAAAAACGCTTATACAGGGTGTCCCAGCAAGGGTGGCCACCGGCCATATCTCAGAAACTACTGGACCTAAAAGTTCAGGAAAAAAAAAATTATCACTAAAGTGGCCACGAGAAAATGCTGGGAAATATTTATAACTTCGAAATTTTGCCGCTAGGGGGCGCAATCAAAGCTTAAATATTAAAATTCGAAATTTCTCCGGAAATTCTCAGATTGAGGTATATCTTTATCAACATGGTTAGAAAACCTAGACAATTTCACGTCTTTTTGGGTTAGGGCTCATTGGCGTACCGATCTTCGTGTGAGTAGGGGAAGGTAGTGAAAGTGTAATTGTTCAAGTGGCTGTAACTTATAAACGACTTGTCCGATTTTGTTGCGTATAGGCTTGTTTGGAAGATAAATGTGAGTACTTTCGTATATCGTATCCAGTGATGCGTGATTGTCTCCAGAAAAGTTGCTAGAAGGCGTAATTTGAATTAAAAACTGTTATTTTCGTTTCACCGCAAAAATTTAAATGGTACGGTATAATTCTGATAACAGAATCGAAATGAAGATTAAATTTACAAGAAAAAACCTTGAAAAAAAAAAAAAAAAAAAAAAAACTTAAAAACCTTAAAACATTACATTTTACATAATTTGGACTAGTTAATATTATCAGAATTATACCATACCATTTAAATTTTTGCGGTGAAACGAAAATAACAGTTTTTAATTCAAATTACGCCTTCTAGCAACTTTTCTGGAGACAATCACGCATCACTGGATACGATATACGAAAGTACTCACATTTATCTTCCAAACAAGCCTATACGCAACAAAATCGGACAAGTCGTTAATAGGTTACAGCTACTTGAACAATTACACTTTCACTACCTTCCCCTACTCACACGAAAATCGGTACGCCAATGAGCCCTGTACCAAAAAGACGTGAAATTGTCTAGGTTTTCTAACCATGTTGATAAAGATATACCTTAATCTGAGAATTTCCGGAGAAATTTCGAATTTTAATATTTAAGCTTTGATTGCGCCCCCTAGCGGCAAAATTTCGAAGTTAAAAATATTCTCCAGCATTTTCTCGTGACCACTTTAGTGATCATATTTTTTTTCCTGAACTTTTAGGTCCAGTAGTTTCCGAGATATGGCCGGTGGCCACCCTTGCTGGACCACCCTGTATAATAATAATAATAATAATAATAATAATGGTCTTTATTTAGCAAAACAGCTATAAAAAATAACAATACCATTACAATATAATTTAAATATACAATATTCGCTGGATGAGGACAAAAGTTTAAACACTGGGAAATACAGCGAGAAAAAAATGAATAAACAGATAAATATGACAATGATGATTAAGAAATAATACTTTTCAAAAAACCCAATAATTTTCGAAATATTGCAAAAATTCAATACATGTGCTCCGCATTAATTTACAAACTGATTGGTAAAATCGAATCTCATTTATTTCTAAAATCCTCTAAAATAAGGAAAACATTTATAGAAAAAAATGTTTGTTAGCATCAACTTTCAATCAAAAGCAAAAAATAAAAACTAAAATAATAAACAAAGTATGTACTAAACATTTGAAATAGGGACAAAACTGAAATGAAAAATTAAAATAAAACGTTCATCACAATTTTCGATTAATTTTTAAATTTTGGCTTTTCTGATAGGTATTCTTGTTTTTCAGTTTTTGAAGGATTTTTCTTTCCACGTGGTTTTTAATATTTTTGATGAGTTTTTGTTTAGTTTATTTTAGATAATTGACACTTAAAATGTGCAGGTAATTAATCAATAATAAAAATAACATGAAAAAAACAAAATCAAGCATAAATGATGAAATTTTAGTTGAAAAATTATAATATATTATGAAAGTTATCAAACCAAAAAAAAAACAATGGTTCAAATAAATAATGAACAATGAACATAAATCATTGAAATTGATTAAATCAATTTTATACAACAAATTGAGAATCACAATGTATAGAGTAAATCATCACAAATGAGTGTTATCATCAATAAACTATAAAATATTGTGTCAAACATGAAGTTGCTTGAATCAAGTGTTTATTAATTTAGTGAATTAAAAGAAGATAATCGATTTTGTTGACCTCAAAAACCAACATTTTGAACATGATAAAACTCCACAAAGCCACAACCTTTGACTTAAATCGCGATTTGAATCAACATAGAAACAATTAAATTTCGAAGACCGCGCACCGCAGTAGTGGTAGTACAGGCTGCAAAACCTGCTGACCCAAGTCAGACAGAGTAATGACCTTTTAGTTTATGGGTTCTAATTCTAGGACACGTTGTTCCCTTACGTAACTAAAAACGTTGAGGATGTCCTTAAGGCAAAATGGGACGATGAAGATGTCAAAGCTGCAGTGAAACTGCTTAAAGACGATTTAGATCTAGAAGGGGCTGTGAAAATGGTTAAAGAACTGACCGAAGCTTGCAGTGAGAATCAGGGGTTGAAAACCATTCAAGGAATTGTTTATGAAAAGGGTTATGAAAGCGGTGATTTAAAGGCGCAGTAAGTTTTTTGTAATAATGTTAGGTTTGATTCAATGGGATTTAATTCAGTGTCTTCGACGATGTTCCTAAATCTTTTGAAACCTGGGCCGCCGGACGCAAAATTGCCATCTTCTCCACCGGCAGTGTTCAGAGCCAGAAACAACTGTTTTCCAAGTCTTGCCTTGGTGATGTTTCCTCCCACATTTCCAACTATTTCGATCAAACTACCGGGTCTAAGACTGAGTCTGCTAGTTATAAGAAAATCTCTGAAGAACTGGCCGTTAAACCTGATGAAACCCTGTTTATTACTGACTTAATTGAAGAAGCGGCAGCAGCCAAAGAGGCCGGTTTATCTGTCGTGTTGATCAAACGCGAAGGTAATGCAGATTTGGTTGATGCCAAGTTTCCTGTGGTGTCTAGTTTTGCCGATATTACCTTCGGCGCCCCCAAGAGGAAGATCGAGGAACCAAACGAGGTTAGTGTTGTTACAAAAACCAGTAGAAAAAGAGTAAAGTCGTAGGATTTTTTTTCAGTCTAGTGCATGCTGGTTAGTACAAATGTTGTTAGTAGTTGTAGGTAATAAAATCTTTTTTGTTGACGAGTATTTTATTTGTTTCCTCTCTTGAGCATGCTGGTTGTGGTAGGTACTGATTTAATTTAATGAGGAACTTGACTAATTGCCCAATTAGGAACCACCGAGCAAAGTTGCCAAGAAAGGTGACGCTGAAGAGACCAAAGAGGCTGTGATGGAAGTGGACTCTAAAAGTGAGGTTGTGGAGGAAAAGAAGGACGCCAAGGATGTGGAAGGTGAGGAATTACAGTCAAGTATGTGTGTGGATTGATGGTTTTTCTTAGAAGAAAAAATGGAGGCTGAGTCAGTTGAAGAGAAACCCCAAGAAGCGGATGTTGAACAAGAGAAGGTGGAAGAACCAAGTAACAGTAAACCAGAAAAAGTCGAGGAAACCGAATCTGTTGAAGCCACTAAAGAAGACAAGGTCGAAGAACCAGAGAAAGTGGAAGAGAAAACCGACAAAGTAGATGAGAAAACTGAAAAAGTAGAAGAGAAAACCGAAAAAGTAGAAGAGAAAACCGATAAAGTGGAAGAAAAAACAGAAAAAGTAGAAGAGAAAACAGAAAAAGTAGAAGAGAAAGCCGAAAAAGTAGAAGAGAAAACCGATAAAGTAGAAGAAAAAACCGAAAAAGTACAGGAAAAAGTGGAAGAAAAGACCGAATCAGTAGAAGAGCTAAAAGCAGAAGTTGAAAAAAAAGAAGCCGAGACTGAAGTAAAAGACACAAAGACTGAAGAGGCAAAAGAAGAACAGAAAGAAACGCCCAAAGTTGAAGAGAAGACTGAAGAAAAGACTGAAAATGGCAAATCTGATGACGAAAAAGAAAACTCTAATGTTCTTGCCAATGGTGTGTCCGAGGAGAAGGATCATAAGAAGATCAACGGAGATGTGGGGGTATGTTTTGTGCGTTAGCTTTGCCTTTTCAATTTAAAATTATGTTTGCAGGAAGAACCCAAAGTGAACGGCGGCACAAGTGAAGAGAAACCTGAAGAAACTGCCGAAGAAATCAAAGCAAAAAAAGCTGATTCCTCTGAAGAAGCACCTCCAGTTGTCGTCGAGGTGTAAGATAATTAGAATTTGAAATTTTTGTTAATAATTTATTCGTCGTCACACTGGATTCGAGATTTGTCTAGAATCGACTTTTATTTTTTTAATCGATATCTTAGGTGTTAAATCAGGGGGTTTTCTGACACATACTAGTCAATTGACATCACCCCCCCCCCATATTTATTACAGGGTTTGAAGTTCCAGAAAGTAATTTTACACTGCCCCCGCCACTGCTGATTTTGAGTGCCAAATTAAGACTGAATTTTTCCGATGTGTTCAAATCAAAATTTTCCATTCCACCTAGTCATGCGCAAAGTTGGGGCCATGCATTCCAAAATTTTGTGAAAATGTGATTTAGTTGATATTGTTTTAGTGTATGCAAAATTTCTGTTACTGTCTTGATGTTTCGGAATTACTTGATTTATTTCGTGAAGTCGCTATTTGTGTATGTTCTTTTTACATCATTTACTTAATAAATTGCGTAGTCTGATAGAATGTGGTTATTTGGTCATTTTCCTTTGTCATGCGCAACAAAGTGGTACCACTCATGCTTTTCTAGATTGCAAATATCTTCAACTCCTGTAGAGATAAACATGTCAAGATGGGATTCGTTTCTTAAAAGTCGTATACGAGGGATCGATTGAGATTGAGCATGGTTTGAAGGTGGTACCACGCTTGGTACTCTAGATCGCGAATATCTTAGAAACCATTGGTGATACATATGTCATGATGGTACTCGATTCTCAAAAGTCTTATACGAGGAATCGATTGAGCATGGTTTGAAAGTGGTACCACGCTTGGTACTCTAGATCGCGAATACCTATAAGCTATTGGTGATACATTTGTCATGATGGTACTCGATTCTCAAAAGTCGTATACGAGGAGTCGATTGAGGATGGTTTCAAGGTGGTACCACGCTTGGTACTCTAGATCGCGAATATCTTCGAAACCATTGGTGATACATATGTCATGATGGTACTCGATCCTCAAAAGTCGTATATCGAGGAATCGATTGAGCATGGTTTCAAGGTGGTACCACACTTGGTACTCAAGATCGCGAATATCTTAGAAACCATTGGTGATACATATGTCATGATGGTACTCGATTCTCAAAAGTCTTATACGAGGAATCGATTGAGCATGGTTTGAAAGTGGTACCACGCTTGGTACTCTAGATCGCGAATACCTATAAGCTATTGGTGATACATTTGTCATGATGGTACTCGATTCCCAAAAGTCGTATACGAGGAGTCGATTGAGGATGGTTTCAAGGTGGTACCACGCTTGGTACTCTAGATCGCGAATATCTTCGAAACCATTGGTGATACATATGTCATGATGGTACTCGATCCTCTAAAGTCGTATATCGAGGAATCGATTGAGCATGGTTTCAAGGTGGTACCACACTTGGTACTCAAGATCGCGAATATCTTAGAAACCATTGGTGATACATATGTCATGATGGTACTCGATTCTCAAAAGTCGTATATCGAGGAATCGATTGAGCATGGTTTCAAGGTGGTACCACACTTGGTACTCAAGATCGCGAATATCTTAGAAACCATTGGTGATACATATGTCATGATGGTACTCGATTCTCAAAAGTCTTATACGAGGAATCGATTGAGCATGGTTTCAAGGTGGTACCACACTTGGTACTCAAGATCGCGAATATCTTAGAAACCATTGGTGATACATATGTCATGATGGTACTCGATTCTCAAAAGTCTTATACGAGGAATCGATTGAGCATGGTTTGAAAGTGGTACCACGCTTGGTACTCTGGATCGCGAATACCTATAAGCCATTGGTGATACATTTGTCATGATGGTACTCGATTCTCAAAAGTCGTATACGAGGAGTCGATTGAGGATGGTTTCAAGGTGGTACCACGCTTGGTACTCTAGATCGCGAATATCTTCGAAACCATTGGTGATACATATGTCATGATGGTACTCGATCCTCAAAAGTCGTATATCGAGGAATCGATTGAGCATGGCTTCAAGTTGGTACCACGCTTGGTACTCTAGATCGCGAATATCTTCGAAACCATTGGTGATACATAATATGTCATGATGCTACTCGATTCTCTTAAGTCGCATACGAGGAGACGATTGAGCATGGTTTGAAGGTGGTACCACGCTTGGTACTCTAGATCGCAAATAATTCCCAACCATTGGAGATGAGCATGTCAAGATGGTACTCGTTTCTCAAAAGTTGCATTCCAGTAATCGATTGACTATGGTTTCAAAGTGGTACCAAACTGGATACTCTAGATCGCAAATATCTTGAAAATTATTGGTGATACATATGTCAAGATGGTACTCGATTCTCTTAAGTCGCATACGAGGAAACGATTGAGCATAGTTTCAAGGTGGTACCACGCTTGGTACTCTAGATCGCGAATATCTTCGCAACCATTGGAGATGAGCATGTCAAGATGGTTCTCGTTTCTTAAAAGTTGCGTACCAGTAATCGATCAACTATTGTTTCAAAGTGGTACCCCGCTTGGTAATCTAGATCGCGAATATCTTCGAAACCATTGATGATACATATGTCATGATGGTACTCGATTCTCTAAGGTCGCATACGAGGAATCGATTGAGCATGGTTTGAAGGTGGTACCACACTTGGTTCTCTAGAACGCAAATATCTTCGCAACCATTGGAGATGAGCATGTCAAGATGGTACTCGTCTCTTAAAAGTTGCGTACCAGTAATCGATCAACTATTGTTTCAAAGTGGTACCCCGCTTGGTACTCTAGATCGCGAATATCTCAGAAACCATTGGTGATAGATATGTCAAGATGGTACTCAATTCTGAAAAGTCGTTTACGAGGAATCGATTGAGCACGGTTTCAAGGTGGTACCACGCTTGGTACTCTAGATCGCGAATATCTTCGAAACCATTGGTGATACATATGTCATGATGGTACTCGATTCTCTAAAGTCGCATACGAGGAATCGATTGAGCATGGTTTGAAGGTGGTACCACACTTGGTACTCTAGAACGCAAATATCTTCGCAACCATTGGAGATGAGCATGTCAAGATGGTACTCGTTTCTTAAAAGTTGCGTACCAGTAATCGATCAACTATTGTTTCAAAGTGGTACCCCGCTTGGTAATCTAGATCTCGAATATATTCGAAACCATTGATGATACATATGTCATGATGCTACTCGATTCTCTTAAGTCGCATACGAGGAAACGATTGAGCATGGTTTCAAGGTGGTACCACGCTTGGTACTCTAGATCGCGAATATCTTCGAAACCATTGGTGATACATATGTCATGATGGTACTCGATTCTCTAAAGTCGCATACGAGGAATCGATTGAGCATGGTTTGAAGGTGGTACCACACTTGGTACTCTAGAACGCAAATATCTTCGCAACCATTGGAGATGAGCATGTCAAGATGGTACTCGTTTCTTAAAAGTTGCGTACCAGTAATCGATCAACTATTGTTTCAAAGTGGTACCCCGCTTGGTAATCTAGATCGCGAATATCTTAGAAACCATTGGTGATAGGTATGTCAAGATGGTACTCAATTCTGAAAAGTCGCATAAGAAGAATGGATTGAGCATGGTTCGAAGGTGGTACCAAGCTCATCGCAAATATATTCGCAATCATTGGTGATGCGCCTGTCAAGATGGTAATCGTTTCTTAAAAGTTGCGTACTAATAATCAATTAACTATTTTTTCAAAGTGGTACTACGCTTCGTACTCTGGATCGCAAATATCTTGAAAATCATGGTGGTACATGTTTCTCAAAAATGAAATACGAAAAATCGATTGTGTATGATTACTCTAGATCGTAAATGTTTCAAAAACCATTGGAGGTAAATATGTCAAGATGGTACTCGTTCTTCAGAAGTCGCATATTATTAATCGATCACGCATGGTTCCAGAGTGGTACCATGGATCATATCTTCATAAATATTTTCAGTACTATTATTAGAGAATCATGTCAAGATGGTACTCGTTGGAACGGACGTCAGGTTGAGGTAAACGATCCGGACGTTTCATAATAATCATTGTACAGGGTGTACAACTAAGAGAGGTCGCCCCACATTTTTGAAAAAAAAAAATTATGAAAGTTTCCAAGAGAAATTGCTAGAAAATATTCCCAAGTTCGTGCGATGTCCGCTGGAGGGCGTGATACAATAGTGAAATAGAAAATATATGTTCTATTAAGAATATTGAACGATGACCTACCAGATAAATAATTTTATATTAAAGAAGGAGAAATTATGAACATTTTTCATATTAAACTTTTTTTTGTAATCTGTCAAATAAAGGGTGGGGGAAGGGTCGAATGTTAATTTTTAAAATTTTTGATTGGCTTAACCGATTCCAATAAGCTAAGCGTCGTTTTAAAGGTTTATTGTTATAGTTTTTTATGGTGTAATATCACTTCACGAATCATTTTATTGCTGAACGGTAGAGGGCGCTTTCTGTTAAAATGAATTATTTCATCGATTTTTTCAAAAATATTAAATACAAAGGTGTTCTTATTTTACGTTAGTTTGAAAGAGCTTAAAAAAATATTAAAAATTGCGCAAATAGCTAGTTTGCACCATGTACATTTTTTCTGGGTCAAGTGTTGGTAAATAGAGTTATTATTATAAACACAAGAGAATTGTTAACATTTTAATGTGCCGCATGTTTATTTTCATAAATATTTGCAATTTCCGAAAAAGATCTCTAAAAAAAAATCGTTTTTTATTTTTTGATTGTACTACACAGAATCTCGAAAACAAAGCGATTCCGGGCTAAGGTAAGTTGCTTAAAATCGATTTTGACCTCTGGAGTATATGGTGAGATTTTATACCGACGTTTTTTGAGACACTCCGTATATAAGTAATCGATTATCAAAGTGGTACCCCACATGGTTCGCTAGATATCAGACAAGGGTACACTTTCACTTCACAAAAGTCCATACGGAAAAGTGTTCAGTAAAATTTGTACCGACTTTGGTGAATGACACATTTTTGTGCCCTCAAAAACAAGCTGAAAAATAATGATTCTCAATAGTTGTGCCATCTGTGAACGTATATTTACAAGTTTGGATCAAACACAATCGAAAATCCATTGAAAACTACAAATCTTTCCATATGGCTGGCTTTTGTAAAGATTTTGCACACAAATCCTGCTTTTTTGGTGAAATAAGTGAATAAAACGCAGATCGTTCAATGTTCCTTCTATAATTATATTTGGATTAAATCGATACAAAATAAGTTCTATATGATCATCTGCACGTGAGGGGTCACCCCAAACAACGGACAAAACACAGCCCATTGTTGTACCATTGCTCCCTGCTCCAAACACTCATTGGCACAATTCAACAAAGCCGGTCCTTTGAAACATTGATCACATTTCAGGATACAATCATCAATGGAGTCCAATGTTGGCATCGATCTGATCTCAATGCTCATCGCCAAAATAACAAGAAATAATCTGCAAACTATCCACTACTTAATATACAGGGTAATGAAAATATAAATGGTGTGTACCACTATTGCTATCTCCGAAATGGAGCTATGAGGTCGGTTGACTAACCCAAACATCTCTCATGTATACAGGGTGTCCGGAAAGTCAACGATTATACTGAAAGGGGTGATGGACCAACTCATAAGCATCCTCTATGGTTTTCGAGATATTGCCACTAAAAGTTCAAAATATTCAATAATAAATCTTATTTCACAGAGAAATGATTTATTTTTATTTTCTTTTTTACTGACTGGCTTGTAATTGCGAAGAAAAAGGTGGTGGGGGCAGTAAAAAAAAAAAAAATATGTTTTTCTGGATGCTTATGAGTTGTTCTATCACCCCTTTCAGTAGTATCGTTGACGTTCCGGACATCCTGTATATTTACCCTTTTTTCTGCGAAAAAATACCCAGAAAAATGAATCAATTCAACTGATAGTCTTCTGAATCACTCATAGCTCCATTTATCTTCGGTTTTTCATCACAAATGACTTCTCTGAAGATCTGTATTGAGGTTCACGTTTTGTGTTGAAACATGGCAACATCTGGTCGCAAAACCCGACGCAAGGCCTGTACGCTATTGTTTAAAAACATCCGTTTTGCGAGGTTAGATTTTTGGTAGTGAGTTTATTTATCATTTTCTCAGGTACTGTGAACTATTTTCCATTACAAAACGTTTTGTTTTAACAGGGCCACCCAGTATATGGAAAATTAGATAGAATTAGCACTAGTGGCGATAATCATCTTAAAATATATAATTCAACACATTTTTCAATACAATTTCAAGTCAAAATCTCAAAAATTGTGGGAGTTATGAATTTTTTAGTATAAAAACGTTTTGTTTTATCTAGACCACCCTGTATATGGAAAATCAGATGAAATCAGGACAAGTGGCAATAATCACCTCAAAATATAGAATTCAACAGATGTTTCAACCAAATTTCAAGTCAAGATATCAAAAATAGTGGGAGTTACGAATTTTTTAGGTTGACAGTGAAAAAACGTTTTGTTTTATCTAGTCCACCCTGTATATGGAAAATCAGATGAAATCAGGACAAGTGGCAATAATCACCTCAAAATATAGAATTCAACAGATGTTTCAACCAAATTTCAAGTCAAGATATCAAAAATAGTGGGAGTTACGAATTTTTTAGGTTGACAGTGAAAAAACGTTTTGTTTTATCTAGTCCACCCTGTATATGGAAAATCAGATGAAATCAGGACAAGTGGCAATAATCACCTCAAAATATAGAATTCAACAGATGTTTCAACCAAATTTCAAGTCAAGATATCAAAAATAGTGGGAGTTACGAATTTTTTAGGTTGACAGTGAAAAAACGTTTTGTTTTATCTAGTCCACCCTGTATATGGAAAATCAGATGAAATCAGGACAAGTGGCAATAATCACCTCAAAATATAGAATTCAACAGATGTTTCAACCAAATTTCAAGTCAAGATATCAAAAATAGTGGGAGTTACGAATTTTTTAGGTTGACAGTGAAAAAACGTTTTGTTTTATCTAGTCCACCCTGTATATGGAAAATCAGATGAAATCAGGACAAGTGGCAATAATCACCTCAAAATATAGAATTCAACAGATGTTTCAACCAAATTTCAAGTCAAGATATCAAAAATAGTGGGAGTTACGAATTTTTTAGGTTGACAGTGAAAAAACGTTTTGTTTTATCTAGTCCACCCTGTATATGGAAAATCAGATGAAATCAGGACAAGTGGCAATAATCACCTCAAAATATAGAATTCAACAGATGTTTCAACCAAATTTCAAGTCAAGATATCAAAAATAGTGGGAGTTACGAATTTTTTAGGTTGACAGTGAAAAAACGTTTTGTTTTATCTAGTCCACCCTGTATATGGAAAATCAGATGAAATCAGGACAAGTGGCAATAATCACCTCAAAATATAGAATTCAACAGATGTTTCAACCAAATTTCAAGTCAAGATATCAAAAATAGTGGGAGTTACGAATTTTTTAGGTTGACAGTGAAAAAACGTTTTGTTTTATCTAGTCCACCCTGTATATGGAAAATCAGATGAAATCAGGACAAGTGGCAATAATCACCTCAAAATATAGAATTCAACAGATGTTTCAACCAAATTTCAAGTCAAGATATCAAAAATAGTGGGAGTTACGAATTTTTTAGGTTGACAGTGAAAAAACGTTTTGTTTTATCTAGTCCACCCTGTATATGGAAAATCAGATGAAATCAGGACAAGTGGCAATAATCACCTCAAAATATAGAATTCAACAGATGTTTCAACCAAATTTCAAGTCAAGATATCAAAAATAGTGGGAGTTACGAATTTTTTAGGTTGACAGTGAAAAAACGTTTTGTTTTATCTAGTCCACCCTGTATATGGAAAATCAGATGAAATCAGGACAAGTGGCAATAATCACCTCAAAATATAGAATTCAACAGATGTTTCAACCAAATTTCAAGTCAAGATATCAAAAATAGTGGGAGTTACGAATTTTTTAGGTTGACAGTGAAAAAACGTTTTGTTTTATCTAGTCCACCCTGTATATGGAAAATCAGATGAAATCAGGACAAGTGGCAATAATCACCTCAAAATATAGAATTCAACAGATGTTTCAACCAAATTTCAAGTCAAAATATCAAAAATAGTGGGAGTTACGAATTTTTTAGGTTGACAGTGAAAAAACGTTTTGTTTTATCTAGTCCACCCTGTATATGGAAAATCAGATGAAATCAGGACAAGTGGCAATAATCACCTCAAAATATAGAATTCAACAGATGTTTCAACCAAATTTCAAGTCAAAATATCAAAAATAGTGGGAGTTACGAATTTTTTAGGTTGACAGTGAAAAAACGTTTTGTTTTATCTAGTCCATACCCTGTATATGGAAAATCAGATAAAATCAGGACAAGTGGCAATAATCACCTCAAAATATAGAATTCAACAGATGTTTCAACCAAATTTCAAGTCAAAATATCAACAATTGTGGGAGTTACGAATTTTTTAGGTTGACAGTGAAAAAACGTTTTGTTTTATCTAGTCCACCCTGTATATGGAAAATCAGATGAAATCAGGACAAGTGGCAATAATCACCTCAAAATATAGAATTCAACAGATGTTTCAACCAAATTTCAAGTCAAATTATCAAAAATTGTGGGAGTTACGAATTTTTTAGGTTGACAGTGAAAAAACGTTTTGTTTTATCTAGTCCACCCTGTATATGGAAAATCAGATAAAATCAGGACAAGTGGCGATAATCACCTCAAAATATAGAATTCAACAGATGTTTCAACCAAATTTCAAGTCAAAATCTCAAAAATTGTGGAAGTTATGATTTTTTCAGTTTGACAGTGAAAAAACGTTTTGTTTTATCTAGTCCACCCTGTATATGCAAAATCAGATAAAATCAGGACAAGTGGCAATAATCACCTCAAAATATAGAATTCAACAGATGTTTCAACCAAATTTCAAGTAAAAATAACAAACATTGTGGAAGTTATGATTTTTTTAGTTTGACACTGAAAAAACGTTTTGTTCTAGCTAGACCACCCTGTATATGAAAAATTAGATAAAATTAGTACTAGTGGAAATGATCACCTCAAAATAAAGGATGCAACAAATTTTTCATCCCAATTTCAAGTCAAAATATCAACAATTGTGGGAGTTACGAATTTTTTAGGTTGACAGTGAAAAAACGTTTTGTTTTATCTAGTCCACCCTGTATATGGAAAATCAGATGAAATCAGGACAAGTGGCAATAATCACCTCAAAATATAGAATTCAACAGATGTTTCAACCAAATTTCAAGTCAAAATATCAAAAATTGTGGGAGTTACGAATTTTTTAGGTTGACAGTGAAAAAACGTTTTGTTTTATCTAGTCCACCCTGTATATGGAAAATCAGATAAAATCAGGACAAGTGGCGATAATCACCTCAAAATATAGAATTCAACAGATGTTTCAACCAAATTTCAAGTCAAAATCTCAAAAATTGTGGAAGTTACGAATTTTTTAGGTTGACAGTGAAAAAACGTTTTGTTTTATCTAGTCTACCCTGTATATGGAAAATCAGATAAAATCAGCACAAGTGGCAATAATCACCTCAAAATATAGAATTACAGATGTTTCAACCAAATTTCAAGTCAAAATATCAAAAATTGTGGGAGTTACGAATTTTTTAGGTTGACAGTGAAAAAACGTTTTGTTTTATCTAGTCCACCCTGTATATGGAAAATCATATAAAATCAGGACAAGTGGCAATAATCACCTCAAAATATAGAATTCAACAGATGTTTCAACCAAATTTCAAGTCAAAATATCAAAAAATGTGGGAGTTATGAAATTTAAAGTTTGACACTGAAAAACCGTTTTCTTTTATCTAAACCACCCTGTATATGGAAAATTAGATAAAATCAGGACAAGTGGCAATGATCACCAAAGAATTCAACAAAATGTTCAACCCAATTTCAAGTCAAAATCTAACTAACAAGGCTATTGAATCTAGAATGAGCATCAAAAACGGCAACACAGCAATAGTGGTACACCCTGTAGACCCCAATCAACCCCAAAATCACTTACCCATCCTAAACAGGTGAAAAATTCTTGACGAAATAGTTGGCAAGCTTTTAGCACGGATAATGGAGCAAGGTGCCAATAAAAGGGCTTTTATATGGGGTCCTGCTGTAATTAAACTGCTATCTAACCATAAAATGAAATTTATTTATCATGGCGCGTTCTTCTTATTAACTGGTTTTTGATGAAAAGTTATATTTTGCCGCCGCGGCGCTGAATTATTGGCCGGTAATAAAGTGGACGTGTTTATTTTATTGCGATTTATGGGGTTGCTTTATGAGACAATACACTGCTGTTTTCCTATTGCATTCAAGTGGTCATATGAAAAAAAAAATTATAAAACTCTTTACTATCTATAATTTGTATAACTGAGATATTCACAAAAAAACTATGCTTCAACTTTAACCTGTAAAATTGTGAAAACTACCCCTCCTAGGAAAAAACTTTCCATACAAAAATTGAAGAATTTTTTTTTGTCTATAACTTTTAATTGAATGATTTTTTTGTGAAAGACACTATAGGAGAGATAATTTAAAAAAATTATACTACTTACACCTTCACCAATGTATACTTTTGATCAATAAAATCGGAAAACTAGTTTTTATTTTTTTTTGTGTACATTTTATTGAAAAATTTCTAAATAAAAGTTGTAGATGACATGATTTCTCGTATTTTTACTCCAGAGTGTTTCACTAAAAAATGTAGAATTACGAAGATAGAGGGCGCCAAACTTCATCAAGCCGAGTAGGTCAACACTATGGATACCATAACTCCTCTCTCGTGAACTATTTTGAAAAATTGTTGAAATGAAAGTTGTAGGCGTTGATATTTTCTAAATTTTTCATATGAACAATTTTGCTGTAGGTTGAAAGGTCACCGAGATAGAGGGCGCTAAATTATAGCTTGCAATAGAAAAAAGTCGATAGTTCACAAGTGATGTTATTTTCAAACCGTTTGAAATTTGGGATTAAAACTTTAGTCACGAAGAGTTTGAACATTGATTTTTAGAAAAATGTTAAGTTCAAATTAATTCGTTGATTTTGAAAGTTTTGACGAATTTTTGAAAATTGTCAGGTCAATATTCCACATGTAGTTTTGACAAGCTGTTATTTTTAAACAGTTTGAAATTGGGACTTGAAAATTTAGTCACGAAGAGTTTGAACATTGCCTCATAAAAAAATGTTTAGTTCAAATCCATATGTTCTGAAAATTTTGACGAATTTTTGAAAATTGTCAGGTCAATATTCCACAAGTAACTTTAACAAGCGGTTATTTTCAAACCGCTTGAATTTTGGCTTGAAAATTTAGTCACGAAGAGTTTGAAAATTGCCTCATAAAAAAATGTTCAGTTCAAATCCATATGTTGATTCTGAAAATTTTGACGAATTTCCGAAAATTGTCAGATCAATATTCTACAAGTAACTTAGACAAGCTGTAATTTTCAAACCGCTTGAAATTTTGGCTTGAAAATTTAGTCACGAAGAGTTTGAACATTGCCTCATAAAAAAATGTTTAGTTTAAATCCATATGTTGATTCTGAAAATGTTGACGAATTTTGGAAAATTGTCAGATCAATATTCTACAAGTATCTTAGACAAGCTGTAATTTCCAAACCGCTTGAAATTTTGGCTTGAAAATTTAGTCACGAAGAGTTTGAACATTGCCTCATAAAAAAATGTTTAGTTCAAATCCATATGTTGATTCTGAAAATTTTGACGAATTTTTGAAAATTGTCAGGTCAATATTCCAGAATTAAGTTCGACAAGCTGTTATTTTCAAACCGTTTGAAATTTTGGCTTGAAAATTTAGTCACGAAGAGTTTGAACAT
Source organism: Orchestes rusci (assembly GCA_958502075.1). Lineage (NCBI taxonomy): Eukaryota > Metazoa > Arthropoda > Insecta > Coleoptera > Curculionidae > Orchestes > Orchestes rusci. Next base: position 3,674,658 of record OY293313.1, on the reverse strand, counting down.
TGCCTCATGAAAAAATGTTTAGTCCAAATCCATATGCTGATACTGAAAATTTTGACGAATTTTTGAAAATTGTCAGGTCAATATTCCAGAATTAGGTTCGACAAGCTGTTATTTTCAAACCGTTTGAAATTTTGGCTTGAAAATTTAGTCACGAAGAGTTTGAACATTGCCTCATAAAAAAATGTTTAGTTCAAATCCATATGTTGATTCTGAAAATTTTGACGAATTTTTGAAAATTGTCAGGTCAATATTCCACAATTAAGTTCGACAAGCTGTTATTTTCAAACCGTTTGAAATTTTGTCTTGAAAGTTTAGTAACAAAGAGTTTGAACATTGCCTCTTAAAAAAATGTTTAGTTCAAATCCATATGTTGATTCTAAAAATTTTGAAGTACTTTTGAAAATTGTCAGGTCAATATTCCACAAGTAACTTTAACAAGCGGTTATTTTCAAACCGCTTAAAACTTTGGCTAAAAAATATAGTAACAAAGAGTTTGAACATTGCCTTCGACATTGCCTTATAAAAAAATTTCTAGATCTGAACGATACGTTCATTCTAAAAATTTTGACGAATTTTTGAAAATTGTCAGATCAATATTCCACAAGTAATTTTAACAACCTGTTACTTTCAAACCGCTCGAAATTGGGGCTTGAAAATTTAGCCACGAAGAGTTTGAACATTGCCTCTTAAAAAAATGTTTAGTTCAAATCCATATGTTGAATCTGAACATTTTGACGAATTTTTGAAAATTGTCAGATCAATATTCTACAAGTAACTTTGACAAGCTGTTATTTTCAAACCGCTAAAAATTTTGGCTTGAAAACTTAGTCACGTGGAGTTTGAACATTTGCCTTATGAAAAAAATGTTTAATTCTAAACCATACGTTAATTTTTAAAATGTTAACGAATTTTTGAAAATTGTTGGGTCATTATTCCTTAACTAAATTTGACAAGCTATTATTTTGAAACCGCTTGAAATTTTTGGCTTGAAAATTCCACCCCATAAACCACAATCGACCAAACTTCATGTTACCGATCATTCCTGCTATCCTGGCAATTAATCTGACATAAACGTAACTCACCTGCATTATCGATCAAACGTCAGAAAAATGTCCGACGACAAGAGAAAAGCAGGAGAATCCGATGAGGATCCCCGACATGAATTCCTGCTCAATTACCTGACCAAGTCATACAAACTCAAGCAGGAAAAATGGAACAAAATGATGCAAATCGAAGAATACGTCGTAAGTTTATCTTACGCCACTAAACCCAATTAATCGATTCCAACCACAGAAAATGCTCAACAAGTTCCTGAACGATCCAAAAGAAACCATGTTGATACTTACCATTCCTGCAAGTGGGATTCTTACCCCTTTTACCACGTTCAACAACCAAGTTAAGCAGAAATTTACTTATTTTATCAGGAGGAAAGAGGAGGAGATTACAGTGGAGAATTTCAGAGATGTGGTTACTTTTGGAGATATGTCTGGCAGAGCTATTGATGATTTGTCCGCTTTGGTTGATGGGGTTTTTGTACCTTTATTGTCCAACCCACAGAACCAGGTTGGGTGGCCCAAAGTGGTTGCGCAGGATTTGATTGCGCATGTTAGGACATTTAAAAATACCGTTGACCAGGTGAGGTTTGAAATTTATATTTTAAACTGGGTTTGACTTGAATTCTCCAATAAAATGGCAACCCCTACAAACACAATAAAGCCACTACATAGGCCAATATGCAACTGATTGTCCCAGTCATCTCATCAGCAGAGCAAATATTTTACTCTGATGTCAATTTCGAGTTGGAAAACAATATTGCAGTCCCATTGTAGTCACTGGATTTGTTTAATTATCGCAGTAATTAATTAGGGTGTATTGATAGATTTTCGTTGATTGGTAATGCTCGCGTTATTTGAATTCTTGGTGTTGTGGCGGATGTTTCAGTGTTAAGCCGCTTGTTTATATATTCGGTTTTTACAGTACCCTTACGCCTCCTTGCGGCGATCCAAGAAACTTGAAATACATTTCCAGCATTTTCTCTGGGGCACATTACTATATAGATTTTTTCCTGGGTCTCTATGGTGAATAGTTGCCGAGAACTGGCACTTTGTTGCTGAACATGAATCACTCTGTACACTCACTTTAGCACTAATTTATTTCACACCTATTCAAATGTATGTAACTATTCATTCACAATTAATTTATAATACACGTTCAACCAACTCCTACACCCATTCAGGGTGTTTTCACAAGACACGGTCATGCCTGAGTTACATTCAATTTCACTTCGAAGTGGAAGTGACAGATTTGCGATTGGCAAACGGGAATAATTTGCTACCATCCACATTGAATTTGGTGTCAGCTTTGAACACAAATTCAACGTAGATGGTAGCATATGATTCCCGTTTCGCCAAAGGAAATCTGTCATTTCCACTTCAAAGTTAAATTGGATGCAACTCAGGCATAATATGGGGTTAAGGGATGACTCCTCAAGTAATTCTATGACAAAAGGTCCTCATAAACATGGGCCCGGAAATGCATTATTTCCAAGATACAGGGTGTTAAAGTGTTTTCGATTTTTTGAAATTTAGCAGCGTCGTTTTAGCAATAATAGCAATTTAGTGAAAATTATTGACGAAAAAATGTATGATACTGACTTTGATTTAATTTATATATCTCTCGAGGTAAAGGGCCATCTTTTATTCATCAATTTTTCTATAAATGTTCACAAAAATAAACGACATCTATCAATAACTGAAGAAACTACGAGCAATTGATGTTTGCCTCGGGCGCCATTTTCAACAAAACTGATGGTTTTCTGTCAAAGGCCATCTAATATTCATCAATTTTTCTATAGATTTCCGCAAAAATCACTGAAATCCTTCAATAAATAAAGAAATCGCGAGCAATTGAAGTTTGCCTCGGGCGTCAAACTTTGCCATCTTTAACAAAACTGCTTTTCTGTCAAGGGTCAATCAATCCTCATCAATTTCTCTTTAAATTGAAGGCAAAAATCACTAAAATCCATCAATCAATAAAGAAACTTCGAGCAATTGAAGTTTGCGAATTGCCCCGGGCGCCAAACTCTGCAAACTTCAACAAAATTCGTTCTCTGTCAGATGTCATTCAATATTTATCAGTTTATCCATATATTTACGCAAAAAATCACTGAATTCCATTATTAAATGAAGAATCGTGCAATCGAAGTTTGCCTCGGGCGCCACACTTTGCCAATTTAAACAAAACTTGTTTTTTGTCAGAGGACGTCCAATCTTCATCAATTTATCTATGAATTTACGCAAAAATCATCGAAAATAAATAAACTAGAAGCTATTGAGGTTTGCCTCGGGCGCCAAATATTGCCATCTTCAACAAAATCTATTTTCTATCTGAGGCCATCTAATGTTTATAATTTTTTTTAAAAAAATTTCGCAAAAATCACTGAAATACATCAATAAATATAGAAACTACAAGAAATTGAAGTTTGCCCCGGGCGCCAAACTTTGCAAACATCAACAAAATTCGTTCTCTGTCAGATCATTCAATATTAATCAGTTTATCCATATATTTACGCAAAAAATCACTGAATTCCATTATTAAATAAAGAATCTACGAGCAATTGAAGTTTGCCTCGGGCGCCAAACTTTGCCAATTTCAACAAAACTAACTTTCTGCCAGAGGTCATTCAATCTTCATCAATTTATCTATAAATCTAAGTGAAAATCACTGAAATTCATCAATAAATGAGTAAACTGAGAGCAATTGAAGTTTGCCCCGGGCGACAAACTTTGCAAACTTCAACAAAATTCGTTCTCTGTCAGATCATTCAATATTAATCAGTTTATCCATATATTTACGCAAAAAATCACTGAATTCCAATATTAAATAAAGAATCTACGAGTAATTGAAGTTTGCCTCGGGCGCTCAAACTTGCCAATTTCTTAAAACTTGTTTTTTGTCAGAGGACGTCCAATCTTCATCAATTTATCTATAAATCTAAGTGAAAATCACTGAAATTCATCAATAAATGAGGAAACTAAGAGCAATTGAAGTTTGCCTCGGGCGCTAAACTTTGCCAATTTCAACAAAATTCGTTCTCTGTCAGACCATTCAATATTGATCAGTTTATTCATATATTTACGCAAAAAATCACTGAATTCCATTATTAAATATAGAATCTACGAGCAATTGAAGTTTGCCTCGGGCACTAAACTTTGCCAATTTCAACAAAACTAATTTTCTGCCAGAGGTCAGTCAATCTTCATCAATTTATCTATAAATCTTAGTAAAAATCACTGAAATTCATCAATAAATGAGGAAACTAAGAGCAATTGAAGTTTGCCCCGGGCGCCAAACTTTGCAAACTTCAACAAAATTCGTTCTCTGTCAGACCATTCAATATTGATCAGTTTATTCATATATTTACGCAAAAAATCACTGAATTCCATTATTAAATATAGAATCTACGAGCAATTGAAGTTTGCCTCGGGCACTAAACTTTGCCAATTTCAACAAAACTAATTTTCTGCCAGAGGTCAGTCAATCTTCATCAATTTATCTATAAATCTTAGTAAAAATCACTGAAATTCATCAATAAATGAGGAAACTAAGAGCAATTGAAGTTTGCCCCGGGCGTCAAACTTTGCAAACTTCAACAAAATTCGTTCTCTGTCAGATCATTCAATATTAATCAGTTTATCCATATATTTACGCAAAAAATCACTGAATTCCAATATTAAATAAAGAATCTACGAGTAATTGAAGTTTGCCTCGGGCGCTTAACTTTGCCAATTTCAACAAAACTAATTTTCTGCCAGAGGTCATTCAATCTTCATCAATTTATCTACAAATCTAAGTAAAAATCACTGAAATTCATCAATAAATGAGGAAACTAAGAGCAATTGAAGTTTGCCCCGGGCGCCAAACTTTGCAAACCTCAACAAAATTCGTTCTCTGTCAGACCATTCAATATTAATCAGTTTATCCATATATTTACGCAAAAAATCACTGAATTCCATTATTAAATAAAGAATCTACGAGCAATTGAAGTTTGCCTCGGGCGCCAAACTTTGTCAATTTTAACAAAACTTGTTTTTTGTCAGAGGACGTCCAATCTTCATCAATTTATCTATGGATCTATGCAAAAATCACTGAAATCCATGAATAAAGAAATAAACTAGAAGTGCTTGAGGTTTGACCCGGGCGCCAAACTTTGCAAACTTAAACAAAATTCGTTCTCTGTCAGATCATTCAATATTAATCAGTTTATCCATATATTTACGCAAAAAATCACTGAATTCCATTATTAAATAAAGAATCTACGAGCAATTGAAATTTGCCTCGGGCGCTAAACTTTGCCAATTTCAACAAAACTAATTTTCTGCCAGAGGTCATTCAATCTTCATCAATTTATCAATAAATCTAAGTAAAAGTCACTGAAATTCATCAATAAATGAGGAAACTAAGAGCAATTGAAGTTTGCCCCAGGCGCCAAACTTTGCAAACTTCAACAAAATTTTTTCTCTGTCAGATCATTCAATATTAATCAGTTTATCCATATATTTACGCAAAAACACACTGAATTCCATTATTAAATAAAGAATCTACGAGCAATTGAAGTTTGCCCCGGGCGCCAAACTTTGCAAACTTCAACAAAATTCGTTCTCTGTCAGATCATTCAATATTAACAGTTTATCCATATATTTACGCAAAAAATCACTGAATTCCAATATTAAATAAAGAATCTACGAGCAATTGAAGTTTGCCTCGGGCGCCAAACTTTGCCAATTTCAACAAAACTAATTTTCTGCCAGAGGTCATTCAATCTTCATCAATTTATCAATAAATCTAAGTGAAAATCACTGAAATTCATCAATAAATGAGGAAACTAAGAGCAATTGAAGTTTGCCTCGGGCGCTAAACTTTGCCAATTTCAACAAAACTAATTTTCTGCCAGAGGTCATTCAATCTTCATCAATCTATCTATAAATCTAAGTAAAAATCACTGAAATTCATCAATAAATGAGGAAACTAAGAGCAATTGAAGTTTTCCCCGGGCGCCAAATTTTGCAAACTTCAACAAAATTCGTTCTCTGACAGACCATTCAATATTAATCAGTTTATCCATATATTTACGCAAAAAATCACTGAATTCCATTATTAAATAAAGAATCTACGAGCAATTGAAGTTTGCCTCGGGCGCCAAACTTTGCCAATCACAACAAAACTAATTTTCTGCCAGAGGTCATTCAATCTTCATCAATTTATCTATAAATCTTAGTAAAAATCACTGAAATTCATCAATAAATGAGGAAACTAAGAGCAATTGAAGTTTGCCTCGGGCGCCAAACTTTGCCAATTTCAACAAAACTAACTTTCTGCCAGAGGTCATTCAATCTTCATCAATTTATCTATAAATCTTAGTAAAAATCACTGAAATTCATCAATAAATGAGGAAACTAAGAGCAATTGAAGTTTGCCTCGGGCGCTAAACTTTGCAAACTTTAACAAAATTCGTTTTTTGTCAGAGGTCATTCAATATTCATCAGTTAATCCATATATTTACGCAAAAAGTCACTGAAATCCATCATTAAATAAAGAATCTACGAGCAATTGAAGTTTGCCTCGGGCGCCAAACTTTGTCAATTTTAACAAAACTTGTGTTTTGTCAGAGGACGTCCAATCTCCATCAATTTATCTATAGATCTACGCAAAAATCACTGAAATACATCAATAAATATAGAAACTACAAGCAATTGTAGTTTGCCCCGGGCGCCAAACTTTGCAAATTTTAACAAGATTCGTTTTGTGTCAGATGTCATCCAATATTAATCAGTTTATCCATATATTTACGCAAAAAATCACTGAATTCCATTATTAAATAAAGAATCTACGAGCAATTGAAGTTTGCCTCGGGCGCCAAAGTTTGCCAATTTCAACAAAACTAATTTTCTGCTAGGTTTCATTCAATCTACATCAATTTATCAATAAATCTAAGTAAAAATCACTGAAATTCATCAATAAATGAGGAAACTAAGAGCAATTGAAGTTTGCCTCGGGCGCCAAACTTTGCAAACTTTAACAAAATTCGTTTTCTGTCAGAGGTCATTCAATAATTCTTCAGTTAATCCATATATTTACTGAATTCCATTATTAAATAAAGAATCTACGAGCAATTGAAGTTTGCCTCGGGCGCCAAACTTTGGCAATTTCCGTCAGGGGTCATTCAATCTTCATCAATTTATCTATAAATCTAAGTAAAAATCACTGAGATCCATCAATAAATGAGGAAACTGAGAGCATTGATCAAAGTTGCAACTTTTTTGACTCCTGAATTTTTCTTGTATCTTGCGTCGTTTACGAAATAAATATAAAAACCATTTTATTGCTTGTCCATTTTTTATGATCAACAGTTTTTTTGTAGTTATAGACAAAGCCTTGATAGATGTCTAATACTTCAAAGGAAGTTTTAAAGTGGATCAGAAATATAAAAATTTCTTGCTAAAACTTGGTCAACTTAATCTACAATTTTTTTAACTTTCAACTTATTTTATCTTTCCGAAATAAAGTTTTGGACGTATATGGAACATTTGGTGAGAGGTTAAAAAAAAATCGTACAAAAATATTTTGCCGTTTACCAATAAAGTGCGTATTTCATTGTTAAAACAAATTTGTGACTCAAAACATCGATAAAATCGACTTTTCTCGATTTGAAACTCATGAGGTCAGGTTTATAGCTTAGCATAAAATGCGCGGGAATTTTGCGACGTTGCCATTGTGTATGTCATCTGTTTATACCTTAGAATCCCTTAGATATTAGATATGAGAAAAAAGAGGATACTTTTTTTTTGGGTTGCTGAGGTTATGTTTCAATATTTCCGTTATCTTTAAATGGACCTTGTTAAAATTATATGTAGGTTCTTTGGAGGAGGGAGATATAGTTAATGTATGTTGAGTCAAGTTCAGTTATGTCTGCAGAATTTCGTTCGGTATATATGTTTTATCTGGGTTTGGTTTGGGTTTAGTGAGGTTATGTCTGCATAATATCGTTATCATTTCAAGGATTTTGTTCGAATACGGTAAAAAGTATCGTAAATTAATTCGAAAAATTTGGAGGTTATGTATGCATCATTTTATTATTTATATATGATGTCGGATTTTGTTAAAATTGGGTATACAGGGTGTCCCAAAAAGAATGGGAAATGAGGTAACAGCAGATTCCTTACAAAAAAATACTGTTAATTTATGTCCCATTCTTTCTGAGACACCCTGTATATTTTGCATTTCAATTTTATAAAAAAATGATGTAATCACATCTTTATAACAGTTTGCTTTTTTGTACATGTTTCATGTTTATATCGATTTTACACATTTCCGTCCCGTAACAAATTATGTTAAAATTATAGTTTACACTAACTATGTAGGTTTGTAAGGACATTATTTTGTTGTAGCTTCGCGATTATTGCGCTTTTTACGAAAAAAATGGCGAAGTCTGCTATCGTTATTGATTTTTATTATGGTGAAGGACAGAGGTTGGTTGGTTTCGTCTGTGACGTCATGTATTGATTGAATGATTATTATTATTGTAAATGATAATAAAAATAATAATGATTCATTTCAGACAAAATTAGGACAAAGTGACATAAGTTGAAATCTCAAAAATGTCAACGTTGCTTCTAAAATGACGAAATTTTGTCCTTTTCCCCCAACTCTAATCCAAAATTCCTCTCCAATTCCTCCCCTCATTACTCATTCTTACATTCCAGATTAAGGGAGCAATGAAAAGTCAAGTAATCCTGCCGATGCCGCAGGGAATGTCGAAAGTGTACAATGCCGTGCGGGCCTATGCCGAATCAGATGGCGAAAATCTGGATGTGACCATGAAAACAACCATGGAGAATGCCGTCTTGAAATGGTCATCCATTTGCAATGAAGTTATGGGTCAGACGTCTGAGTTGTGTTTTGCCGACGGCGCCAATCCAGTACCGACGAATGAAATTGAGTTCTGGAAAGCTCGGTTGAAGAACATGGAGAGCATTTACGATCAACTGTGCGACCCGCGGGTCAAGGTATTGATGGAATCAACACAACGGTTGTTATATTACTGCATTTTAGAAAATGGGGGAGTACTTGGAGATCACCAACAGCACCTACGCCACCTCCTTCAACACCCTCTTCAAATCCATAGTGGCATCTCTGGTAGAGTCCAGAGACATAACCAAATTCCTCGACCTACTCAAGCCGCACTTTGACAAGTTTGACGAAGTCGAGTTTCTGGAGGCAGGGCCCTACGTGAAACCTATGGTTGGTAACTCTATTAACTAAACGTTATAATGTCAACCATTGCAGATACACGTAATAGGCTTGGTTTGGTGCAACTCCCGCTACTACGCCACCAGCTTCCGAATCGTGATCCTCTTCCGCATGATCTCCAACCTGTTGATTGAATCAGCAGAACGCGTCCTGGACCCCAGCAGCATCTTCCAGGGGGAACCTGATGAAATGCACCAAAAAATCTCCAAGGCCTTGGAGGTGTTTGACATATTCACCAGAGCATTTGAGTATGTGCGTGAGAACCTAGAGTCGTACTATCGAGAGCCTGATCCTGACGAGGATGAGGAACCTATAGTACATAAACCATGGGGTTTTCACAGGAGAACGGTGTTTCAACGTCTAATTGACTTTGTGGAACGGTTGAAGCTAGTTCAGACCATTCTGCAGACTTATATAGACTTTTCCAAGCTGGAGAAGGTGGAGATTGGGGGGATAAAGGGGCGCTACCTCTCGGCCAAGTGCTTGGAAGTCTTTGAGGAATTCAACAAGGCGTACTCGTTGTTCCAGAACATCCAGTACGAGGTGCTGGACACCAAGGATGACTCCTTGAACAAGGACTATGAGAAATTCACAGAAGTATGCGACGATTTCGACAAAAAACTGGCGGCAATTTTTTTGCAAGCCTTCGACGACTGCTTCAACCTCACCACTATGTTCAAGTTCCTCAGCATCATTGGAAACATGTACACCAGACCTTACATCAAACAGTTGGTTACAGCCAAGTACGACCAAATCACCATTATGTTCAACAATGAGCTGGACGTGGTCAAGGAACTGTATGATGAGGGCAAGAAAAATGGGCCTCCCATGGACAAGTTCTGGCCTCCTGTAGCTGCCAACGTGCTGTGGCTTAGGGAACTTTATATAAGAATCGACCAGCCGGCCAAGGAGTTCAAACTGATCGACGACGAGGTTCTGGATACGGAAGACACCAAGTTCGCTTTCAAGAAAATGGATGAGATGCTTGAAATCCTCACGGTGGAGCAGGACAGAGTCCTTAAAGCCTGGTGCGCGAGAGTTCCAAACGAAATTAAAGACAGCATGGCTAAGTTCCAGCTGGTCCGAAACCAGCGGGACTTGTTGCAGTTGAACTTCGACCAGCAACTGGAGGCAGCTTTGAGGGAGATCAAATACCTCAAGAGTCAGAAAATTGAGGATCTTCCCGTTGAAGCAGAGGAACTGTTTATGAGGTACGAGGAACTATATAATGCTATACTCAAGCTGAATCGAATAGTCGAGTCGTACAACTACCTAAAGAAGAAAACAACAGATGAAGAGTATTGCATGATTGAGGATGAAATGAACGAGATTGACGAGTCCATTTTGATGGTAACAGAGGAGAACACCTGGGATACTAATGGTGAGTACCTCCATATGCCACACGTGTACCAAATTATAAATTCCACAGACCCGACCATAATATCCAAGGTGTTTGACCACGTGATGAACCTGGCGGACCGCGTCAGGAAAACCCAGTCCAACTTGGCCAGTTTAATGGACAACATCAAGTCTTGGTCCACCCAGTTGGTCTTTGAACGTATGGACAAAGTGGGCCTGTTGAATCTGGAAGACCGAGCTGCGAAGCTACAGAAGAAAAATGATCAAATCAAGGCTTCTACAGAGCTATTGGATCGGATTGTTAAGGAGAACCACGTGTTGTTCTTTAATGAACCGGAGGAGCCTGAAGAGCCTGAAGAGCCTGGTAAGTGAATTAGATTTTGAGGTTCTCTAGTGTAAGGGTTTGCTAAGTGTGAGGGTTTTGGAGTTCGAGAGTCTCCTTGACTCCTATGAGGAGGTAGAAGAGGTGAAGTACTAGTCATATCGAGTGACATATCGTTTTTAGGGTTTTTGGGGTCAAGGAATACAAATCAAATGTTGCTTTTTTCATAACTTTTCTAACAACAGCAATTCGTTCTTTATTTTTGTAACGAAAGATGCTATGAATTTTTTTTCCTCCCAAAAATCTAGAAAATTAGGTGTCACTCGAATCCAATAGCATACAACCTTCTGTAATCTTGTAGGGAGGTGAAAGAGGAGGAGGAAGAGGTTGCATGAGACCACGTCGAGTGACGTATGGTTTTCAGGGTTTTCGAGGTCAAGGAATCCGAATAACTTGTTATTTTTTTCATAGCTCTCATAACAACTGAAATACGTCCTCTATTTCTGTAACGGAAGTTACTATGAGGAAAATTGTATCAAATTCGGAATCCGCATCCCCAATTACTAAGTAAATGAGTGGTCACTGGAATCTACAAAGCTTCAACCGGCTTGATTCTTGAAGAGAGGCAAAAGAGGAGGAGGAAGAGGTTGCATAAAACCATATCAAGCGTCATATCGTTTTCAGGGTTTTTGGGGTCAAGAAGCCCGAATAACATGTTAATTTTTTCATTGCTCTCATTATAACTGAGATTTCCGCTCTATTTTCGTAACCGTTGATGGTATGTGAAAAATAATATCAAATTTGGATTCCTTGTCCCCAAATACTTAGAAAATGAGGTGTCACTCGAAACCAAAAGCTTTCAATTTCCTGGATTGCGGGAGGGAGGTAAAAGAGGAGGAGGAAAGGGTTGCATGGGACCACGTCGAGTGACATATCGTTTTCAGGGTTTTTGGGGTCAAGGAGCCCGAATAACATGTTATTTTTTTCATAGCTCTCATGATAACTGGGATTTCCGCTCTATTTTCGTAACCGTTGATGCTATGGGAAAAATAATATCGAATTTGAATTCCTTGTCCCCAAAAACCTAGCAAATGAGGTGTCACTCGAAACCAAAAGCTTTCAACTTCCTGGATTCCTGGAGGGAGGTAAAAGAGGAGGAAGAATAGGTTACATGGGATCACGTCGAGTGACATATCGTTTTCAGTGTTTTTGAGGTCAAGGAATCCGAATAACTTGTTATTTTTTCCATAGCTCTCATGACAACTGGAATGCGCCCTTTATTTTTGTAACAGAGGGTGCTATGGGAAAAATAGTATCAAATTAGGAATCCTCATCCCCAATTACTTAGAAAATGAGTGATCACTGGAATCTCTAAAGTTTCAACCGGCTTGATTCTTGAACAGAGGTAAAAGAGGAGGAGGAAGAGGTTGCATAGAACCATAGCACCAAGCGACATATCTTTATCAGGGTTTTCGGGGTCAAGGAATCCGAATAACATTTTTTTTTTATAGCTCCCACAATAACTGAGATTTCTTCTCTATTTTCGTAACCGAGGGTGCTATGTGAAAAATAATATCAAATTTGGATTCCTTGTACCCAAAAACCTAGAAAATGAGGTTCACTCGAAACCAAAAGCTCTCAACTTCCTGGATTCCTGGAGTGAGGAAAAGAGGAGGAGGAAGAGGTTACATGGAACCACGTCGAGTGACATATCGTTTTCAGGGTTTTCAGGGTCAAGAAGTTCGAATAGGATGTCATTTTTTTCATAGCCCTCATAACAACAAAACTAGGTCCTATATCTTCATAACCTTATGCAAATAAATTTGGATTCCTCATCCCCAAAAACCTAGAAAAAAAGATCCTTATGGGCATAATCAAAAAATCCACACTCTCTCTTCATTACAAGCCAAAACCACCGTATTTTTCAATACAAAACGAGTTAAAAAAAAATGAAAATCAGACTCATCCCAGTAGACAGAATACCATATACAAGTAATAATTTTTTTAGCACACCGCGATCTAAGTCACGTGACAACACGAAAAAAGGTCCAAAAAATCACCGTAAAAAATAAGTGAGAAGGGACATTTTGAACGAGCCTCGTATTCTCATACGAGGACCATCCAAAACATATCTCATGAACAATCGTAGCGCAACCGTCATTAAAATGGCAATCCTGTTCCAGAGCCGCCTCCAGAGTTGCCGCCTCCTGAAGAAGACAAAAAGGGCAAAGCCAAGAAGAAAGGTAAAGAGAAGAAGCCCAAGGAGAAGGAGAAGACAGCGGAAGAACTGCAAAAGGAGGCCGAGGAAGCTGAACGCAAGGAGGAAGAGGCTCGTAAGCGAGAGGAAAAACATCACATGTGGCTGGACTACTTACTATCCCTAGACGAGCGCATTGCTGACCTCATGTTGGAGTTTGTACGAATCACCCATGCGTATTTTCTGGCAGAAATGTCCGACAGGACTTCCGGGGCATTCATGGAAATTATCATGGAGCTGCAGGAGCCAAGCATTGTGTTCCATCCGTCAATTTTGCTAGACGAAGTCCCCAACTTCCTGTCCTTCATTGAAGATCTCCTGGAAGATATTTATCTTCTGACTAACAGCATGGGCCATGCTGACAAGGACAACGAGGAAAAGTACTGTGAAGACGTGAAGAATGATTTGGAGTCAGAATCTGCCAGAGGGAATATCAGCAACAAAATAATTGACGCCATCGGTGCTGCTAGTGAGTTCGAAAAGCAATTCGACAAGTACTACGGGTTGTGGGAGGAGGACAGGAACGAATTCCTCAGCCAGTTTCTGCTCTATGGTCGTACATTAACGCCGGAGGAGGTGGACAAAGTCCGTGCCGAAGGTGACGGTGCCATCAAGCACAACCCACCCACTATCAAACACTTCAAAGATCAAATTGACCACTACGATGAGCTGTTCAAGACAATATCACAGATTCCTCTTGACCACATGGTCACTCCGTGGTTGCGCATTGACAATCGCCCTCTGCGTCAAGCCATTTTGAACACTGTGAGAAAATGGGGCAACCTCTTCAAGAGCCACCTCTATGACAGAGTCGTCAACAGTCTTGAGGAGTTGGAGAATTTCATCAAAGAGGCTGTAGCTAGCATGCAAGTGCCGTTGACAGAGGACGACTATGATGGCTTGTTGAAGGTCATGGGGTATTTGTTCAAGGTCAAAGAACGACAGCTGCAAACGGACGAGATGTTTGAGCCGTTGAAGCAGATCGTGGAAATGTTGAAGGACTACTCGGTTGAGTTTCCTGAGGAGGTGGTGGTGCAGTTACAAGAAATTCCTGACAGGTGGATCTACTGCAAAAAGGTATCATAGTTACTTATAGTCGATTTTAGACTTGAGAACCTCTTGGGATCTCGAATATAATCAGTTTTTCTAGATGTGTCACTTTTCTTGAAATTGATCATATCATCAAAAACGACAATTATGACATTTTTCCAGAAACGGCCCGAGAGCATTTGTTCGAATGACAAAATGACACTTGCCCCACTTAGCAACCGGACTTATGACGTTTTTCCAGACATAAATATGTGTGATTTTAGGTCATTTTCCACTTTCAACTAAAAAAAACTCGTTTTTTGACTTGTGTCACTTTTCTTCAAAACCATAGATATTTTGATTTTTTTGTCGGTGTGCTATGGATAGATTGTCATATTTCAAGACATTTTTGTTCTAGTTGAAAAATGTTGAAAATATCCAAATTAACAGCGCTGGAAGCAATTTAAGGATGACGTGGCATATTTTCTACAATCAAAATTCAATATTTCATGAACGGTTGACATTTTGACAATAAACTTTGACGAGGAGGAGTTTTTGAGGATGCTTTTTTAATTGATGATATTTTCGGAACTGTCAAAGTGACATTTCAAGGTCAAAATGCACAATATTTTGAAACACATTTTTTTCCGATGTGCTATGGACAGATTGTCATATTTGAAATCATTTTTGTTCTTGTAAAAAATTTAAAAATATTGAAAGTAACAGCGCTAGAAGCAATTCAAAAAAATGATCACGTGGCATTTATTCCAAAATCAAATTTCAATATTTCATGAATGGTTGATATTTTGATAATAAAATTTGGTGAGAAGGGGTTTTTGGGGATGCTCTTTCGATTGGCGACATTTTCGGAACTGTCAAATTGACATGTCAAGGTCAAAATGCACAATATTTTCAAAATTATTTTTTTTTCGATGTGATATGGACAGTTTGTCATATTCCAAGACATTTTTGTTCTTGTGAAAAAATAGAAAATTTCGAAAATAACAGCGCTAGAAGCAATTTAAGAAATTGATAACGTGGCATATATTTCAAAATCAAATTTCCATATATCATGAACGGTTGACATTTTGACAATAAAATTTGCTAAAAAGGATTTTGAGGATGCTCTTTCGATTGGTGATATTTTTGAAACTGTCAAAGTGACATTTCAAGGTCAAAATGCAAAATATTTAGAAAATTAATTTTTTTTCGATGTGCTATGGACAGTTTGTCATATTTCAAGACATTTTTGTTCTTGTAAAAAAATAGAAAATTTTGAAAATAACAGCGCTAGAAGCAATTTAAAAAAATGATGACGTGGCATTTATTCCAAAATCAAATTTCAATATTTCATGAATGGCTGACATTTTGACAATGAAATTTGCTAAAAAGGGGTTTTCGGGGATGCTCTTTGGATTGGTGATATTTTCGAAACTGTCAAAGTGACATTTCAAGGTCAAAATGCACAATATTTTGATTTTTTTTTTTTTTTTGATGTGCTATGGACAGTTTGTCATATCTCAAGACATTTTTGTTCTTGTAAAAAAATTAAAAATTTGGAAAATAACAGCGCTAGAAGCAATTTAAGAAATTGATAACGTGGCATATAATATTTCAAAATCAAATTTCCATATTTCATGAACGATTGACATTTTGACATTAAAATTTGCTAAAAAGGATTTTGGGGATGCTCTTTCGATTGGTGATATTTTTGAAACTGTCAAAGTGACATTTCAAGGTCAAAATGCAAAATATTTTGAAAATTATTAAATTATTTTTTTTTCGATGTGCTATGGACAGTTTGTCATATTTCAAGACATTTTTGTTCTTGTGAAAAAATAGAAAATTTCGAAAATAACAGCGCTAGAAGCAATTTAAGAAATTGATAACGTGGCATATATTTCAAAATCAAATTTCCATATATCATGAACGGTTGACATTTTGACAATAAACTTTTCTAGAAAGGATTTTGGGGATGCTCTTTCGATTGGTGATATTTTTGAAACTGTCAAAGTGACATTTCAAGGTCAAAATGCACAATATTCAAAAACCTATTTTTTTCTGATGTGCTCTAGACAGATTGTCTTATTCAAAATCATTTTTGTTCTTGTGAAAAATTTGAAAATATTGAAAGTAACAGCGCTAGAAGCAATTCAAAAAAATGATAACGTGGCATTTATTCCAAAATCAAATTTCAATATTTCATGAATGGTTGACATTTTGACAATAAAATTTGCTAAATAGGGGTTTTTGGGGATGCTCTTACGATTGGTAACATTTTCGGAACTGTCAAAATGACATTTCAAGGTCAAAATGCACAATATTTTGAAAATTATTTTTTTTTCGATGTGCTATTGACAGTTTGTCATATTTCAAGACATTTTTGTTCTTGTAAAAAAATTGAAAATTTCGAAAATAACAGCGCTAGAAGCAATTTAAGAAATTGATGACGTGGCATATATTCCAAAATCAAATTTCAATATTTAATGAATGATTGACATTTTAATGATAAAATTTGGTGAGAAGGGGTTTTTGGGGATGCTCTTTCGATTGGTGACATTTTCGGAACTGTCAAATTGACATTTCAAGGTCTAGACCAATCTTGGCCTAAAATGATATTAACGTTCTCATGTACTGTGACTATAGTACAGACTTGGCTGAGCACGACTCAAGTCTGAAGTTGAGATCAGACTATAGAGCACTTAGTAACATTGTATCTAATTAGGTGGCAGCATCTACGAAGCAAACAGTAGCACCACTGCAAGCCCTCCAAGTCAACGCCATCAAGCGACGCATCAACCTATTCGAAATCCGCCAGAACATGTATCGCGACCAGTTCAAAAACTCCCCAATGTTCAACTGGACCTGCCCCTATGTTTATCGCCTCCTGGACAAAACTAACAAAGAGTGCTCCGAGCTGGAAAAAGAACGGGACAAGCTGGAGGAGCAAGCCAACTTATTCGAGCTGAGTCTGACAGAGTTCAAAGCGATGAAGTGCACTAGAAAGGAGCTGAAGCAGCTCAAGGTGCTGTGGGACTTCGTCAATGTGGCCAGGAGTTGTATTGATGAATGGAAACTGACACCGTGGAAGAAGATTGACGTGGAGAACATGGAGATGGAGTGCAAGAAGTACGGCAAGGAGATACGGCAGATGGACAAGGAAATTAAGGGCTGGGACGCGTATGTCCAGATGGACAATACGATAAAGAACATGCTGACGTCGTTGAGGGCTGTGACTGAGCTGCAGAACCCAGCCATCAGGGATAGGCATTGGATTCAGCTGATGCAGGCCACCAAGGTGAGTACATAATTTATGAAACTGCTCACGAACTCTATAGTTGGTATTTTTGTGCTGCCCAGGTGGGGGAAATACTCTCCTCCTTAATCTACACAGTGAGTAGGCCACGCTGACACCACACATTTGACACAATTCAAATAAATCTCTCGTTCAACGAGTTTTTTTAACAGGTCAAATTCGTCATGAACGATGATACAACCCTCAGTGACCTCTTAGCCCTTAACCTGCACGAGTACGAGGACGAGGTCAAGAACATCGTCGATAAAAGCGTCAAGGAAATGGCCATGGAAAAGGTCCTCAAAGAGCTAAACGCCACATGGGCTACCTTGGAATTCGGAGCAGATGCCCACGAGCGCACCAAGCTGCGCCTCCTGAACATAGCAGAAGAAGTCGTCGAAACCCTGGAAGAAAACCAGGTGGCATTGCAAAACATGATGACATCCAAATTCATAGACTTCTTCCTGGGTGAAGTGAGCGAATGGCAGAAGAAACTAGGGAATGCCGACCAGGTGATCCAGGTGTTTTTTGAAGTGCAACGCAAGTGGATGTACCTGGAAAGCATCTTTATTGGGTCCGAGGACATCCGCAGTCAGCTGCCTGAGGATTCAAGACGTTTTGACAGAATCGACAAGGAGTTTAAGGAAGTCCTCAATAGTATGTCGTCGAACCTCAACATTATCAAAGCCACCAACAAGCCAGGTTTATACGAAAAACTCGAAGGAATTCTATCTGACCTTACCTTGTGTGAAAAGGCCCTTAATGACTATCTGGAAACCAAGCGACTGGCGTTTCCAAGGTTCTACTTCGTGTCATCAGCAGATTTGTTGGATATTTTATCCAATGGTAACCAGCCAGATCTGATCCAGAGGCACCTGACCAAACTGTTTGACTCCCTGGCCCGTTTGGTTTTCATACAAGAAGGAGGCAAGAACAGCAAAAGGGCCAAAGAGATGATTTCGAAGGAAAACGAAGAGCACGTGACCTTTATTAACATATGTGACTGCAGCGGCAAGGTGGAAAGCTGGCTCAACAAAGTCATCGACGCCATGAGGGCCACTCTTCACCAACTGTTCGGAGAGGCAGTGGTCACCTACGACGAAAAGCCCAGGGAGTTGTGGATCTACGACTACCCAGCCCAGCCCGCTTTGTGTGGCACTCAAATCTGGTGGACTACAGAAGTGAACATTTCCTTTGGGCGCTTGGAGGAGGGCTACGAGAATGCCCTTAAGGACTATCAAAGGAAACAGATCAATCAGCTCAATGCCCTCATCAACCTACTATTAGGGGATCTAACAGCGGGAGAGCGGCAAAAGATTATGACAATTTGCACCATTGACGTGCATAGTAGGGACGTGGTGGCCAAAATGATTGTGATCAAAGTAGAGAACTCCCAGGCCTTCCAGTGGCAGAGCCAGCTCAGGCACAGATGGGATGACAAACAGAACGATTGTTTTGCCAATATTTGTGACGCAGAGTTCAGGTACTCGTACGAGTACCTCGGCAATACTCCAAGATTGGTGATCACACCGTTGACCGACAGGTATGGTCCATGTAGTTGATGGGGGTACTGACGGATGGGTTTTAGGTGCTACATTACGTTAACCCAAAGCTTGCACTTGATTATGGGCGGAGCCCCTGCTGGACCAGCTGGTACTGGTAAGACTGAAACTACAAAGGATCTAGGCAAGGCCCTAGGGATGATGGTGTATGTGTTCAATTGTTCGGAGCAAATGGACTATAAGTCCATTGGCAATATCTACAAGGTAAGCTTGGTTTTATCTAAAATACTAATTCCGTAATTATTTTTATTTTTGGCTTATAATGTCTAATGGTTGCTGGAATTGCTATGGATACACAATGGTTTCTAGCATTATTTAAATGCATTGCATGGGGTGGTTTCATGTAAATTCCACAACCATAGCATTATTGTATTATATTGATGATCACAAGGAATTAGTAAATTATACTGTCAGATTATCAATATTATTCGCATGATTCTGAAATTACTACCAATGTTACTAATGCCGGAATTACTTTCTCACGTAGATAGAGTAAGCATTGACATATTTACTAGAAGATAATTCCAAGGAATTAGCTAATATCGTTATGATAATCTAGAAATATCACTCCAGAAATTGAAAGGTATTCAGGAATTAGTTGCCGTAGAGGTAGAACTTTATTTAAATGGTAAGTCTGGAATTAATAATCCTGGGATTAATGGGAATCACTGATAAATCCCTGAGAGATAACTATTGCAAGGAATTACTATTAATGTATTATTCCATAAACTGATATTTGGGAATTATTGCCTGTGAGAAATTGAGCATTATGTGAGTCTACTTGAGTCTTACTTCATCCGGACTCATTACCTTACATCAAATTCTTATCTTTGGTTTTGGATAGTTATATCATGACAATCACTGATACATTGATGGAAGATAATTTCAAGGAATTACTCTTGATACATTATTTAAAAAATTCCTCCTGGGAATTAGTATTGATTGATGAGCCTTATGGAGATTATTTGATGCTAGTTGATCAATCATTAAGAAAGTATTTGAATGGAATTATTCATACTCTAGTCGCTGAGCATTACCAATAATTAGTTATTAACACCGTATTCAGAATTATACTAATTTTGGAATTATTCCTATGTCTGGGAAATTAAATTTATAAATGACCTTCAAATATAAATAATGTTTTTTGAGTACTAATTCCCAATAGCTACTGGAATTGCAAACAAGAATATATTCTGTCTGTTTATGAATAGTTTAATGCTAGTCTGGAAATAATTCCACCATAATTTTTATGAGCTTCATTGCGTACACTTCTCTATGTTAATGCTGGAATTATCTCACTCGAGTTAATTCCTATAGAGGAATTAATTTCTTTAGGCATTATAATTGGCGAAACTACTACGTGAAATCATCAGGAATAATTTGAATTATTGTATTATATTGATGATAGTTATTATTATAAGAAATTAGTGGAACATAGTGTAGAATTAACGATATTATTCTGATTCTAAAATAACTAATGCCGGAACTATATTCTTACGTACATGTAATAAATTGTAAATGTAAATTATTAGTATTTACTATCATAGAAGATAATTCCAAAGGCATTAGTGATAGTCATTATACAAAGATTATTCCAGAAACGTACTAGGTATTTAGGAATAATTAGTAGTCGTTGGTTTAATGTTGAGACTAGAATTATTAACTATTTTCTTCCGTTGAATAATTCTTATCCATGAGAATTAGCGATAGCTACGTAGGAAATTATTGGGTGATAATTTCAAGGAATTATCATCTTTGTATTATTATTTAGGAAACTGATTTGGTAATTACCGTAAGAATTGAGCATAATTTCAATGCGGAATTATTCTCACACATCATATTATAATTCTTATCCTAGGTTTGTTGAATGTTACCCAATCACCAAAAGTTTATTCCAAGGAATTACTATTAATATATAATTCCAGAAATGTATATCTGGGAATAATGGAGCATCATTTAAATAGTGAATCTAGAATTACTCATTCCGGAATTATCTTCTCACATTAAATATTTTTGATTTTCAGTTTTGAATTGAATCTTATAGACCAGTATCGATAGATATTCAATAGATTGATAATTATTGAGCAAATAACTATTGAATAATTACTAATTCCGAAATCATCTTTTCACAAAAAAAATACTGATCCTTGGTTTGGGAAGTTATATTATGGGAATTATCAAAATATCAATAATATAGCAGAATTATCATCACTTACAATGATGACTCTGGAATTATCTCCCCATGACAGGCGATATTCAAAGTAGTAGTCTTAGAATTATTGCTCTCAAGTCTGACACAATTCCCATTATTTCTCAAGATACGGGAAAATACTCCAATATATTTGAACGTGAATAATAATTTTAGCACGGAATCTTCAACGCGGAAAATGATGAATAATGTCTCCTTGTTAAGTATGATAAAATATGTTAAAAAGAAAATAATTCCTGATGGAATCGGTGTGAACATTATTTTTCGTAATTTCGCAAAATCCCTTACAAATTGTTATCATCCTGTTCTGTTCTCACTTTGTATGGTACGTATGTTAATAGGGTTATAATTCCAGCTTTCCTAGACCTAGAATTATTCAAATTTCCGGTTCGGTTAGTAATTCCTGATTGTTGCTGGAATTTAAATAAATATACCATAATAATGCCTATCTGGAATTACTAATGCTAGTTTGACAATAATTCTAAAACTATTGTTTTCCAGAAAACTAAATCCATTTTTTTATAATTTCAATGGCAGAATTAATTTCTATAGATTATTCAATTAGAGGAATTGGTCTTTGGAATCATCAGCATTATCATCCTTATGAATTTGGAAAATAATTATAGAACTATTATTACTGATGCTGGAATTATTTTTTCACGTGGAACTAGACGATAATTCCAAGGAATTGATTTTGTTATAACATACAAATATCTTGTGGCATAGGGCTTGGCCCAGACTGGCTGCTGGGGCTGTTTTGACGAATTCAACCGCATCTCTGTGGAGGTACTATCAGTGGTGGCGGTACAAGTCAAGACAATCCAGGACGCCGTCAAGGACAAAAAGTCCCGCTTTCATTTCCTAGGACAGGACATAGGGTTGATACCTACTGTAAGCCCCAACCTTCTTGTTACATCAATTAATTGTTAATTAACAGGTAGGTTTGTTCATTACGATGAACCCTGGCTACGCCGGTCGTACTGAGCTGCCTGAGAACTTAAAAGCACTGTTTCGGCCCTGCGCCATGGTTGTTCCAGATTTTGCGTTGATCTGCGAAATAATGTTGGTGGCTGAAGGTTTCCAAGAAGCTCGCCTGTTGGCTAGAAAATTCATCACCTTGTACACCCTGTGCAAGGAGCTACTGAGCAAACAAGACCACTACGACTGGGGTTTGAGGGCCATCAAATCCGTGCTGGTTGTAGCTGGTGCCTTACGACGAGGTGACAAGCTCCGCCCAGAGGATCAGGTACTGATGCGCGCGCTCAGAGACTTCAACATACCAAAAATCGTCACTGATGACATGCCCGTGTTCATGGGGCTGATTGGAGATCTGTTTCCTGCCTTGGACGTGCCTAGAAAAAGAAATTTGGACTTTGAAAAAGTTATCAAGAAGACGTCGCTGGAAATGAAGCTGCAGCCTGAGGAGGGGTTTATTTTAAAAGTTGTCCAACTAGAGGAGCTGTTTGCTGTGCGTCATTCAGTGTTCATTATTGGCTTTGCCGGAACAGGGAAATCTATGGTGTGGAAGTGTTTGCAACGCACTTACGCCAACCAAAAGCGCAAGCCTGTGTATAATGACTTGAACCCCAAGGCTGTAACCAATGATGAACTGTTTGGTGTTATTAACCCATCAACCCGTGAATGGAAGGATGGATTGTTCTCGGTTATAATGCGGGACCAGGCCAACTTGACCGGTGATGGACCCAAGTGGATTGTCCTGGACGGGGACATTGACCCCATGTGGATCGAATCCCTTAACACCTTGATGGATGACAATAAAGTCCTCACCCTGGCCAGTAATGAGCGTATAGCATTAACCCACTCCATGCGGCTACTTTTCGAAATTGCCAACCTCCGAACAGCCACTCCAGCCACCGTGTCCAGGGCTGGAATCCTCTATATCAACCCTGCTGACCTGGGCTGGAACCCATTTATAGCCTCGTGGATTGATACAAGAACTGTGCAGAGCGAGAAGGCCAATTTGATGATTCTGTTCGATAAATATGTACCTCCTTGTCTGGAAATTGTGCATAAGAAGGTGAAAAAAATCACCCCCATATCAGATATAGCCCATCTAACCATGCTGGTGAGTCTGCTGGACTGTTTCCTGACTCCTCAAAACGTCCCCCCTGACTGCCCCAAAGAGTGGTATGAAATTTACTTTGCCTTCTCGGTGGTGTGGTCGTTTGGCTCTGCCCTGTTCCAAGACCAGATCATCGACTGGAGGAATGAGTTCTCCAAGTGGTTCACCAATGAATTCAGGACTGTCAAGTTTCCAGTTGGTGGTAACGTGTTTCATTATTTCATAGAAGAGGAAACCAAACATTTTGTTCCATGGAGCGAACTAGTGACGCCTTTTGAACTAGACATGGATATTCCACTACAGGCTACATTGGTTAACACAGCTGAAACAAGCCGAGTTAGGTTTTTTGTAGATTTACTGATGAGCATGAAGGTGCCTGTGATGCTCGTAGGCCCTGCAGGTAGTGGCAAGAGTGTCATCATTCAGGAGAAGCTCAACTCACTTACTGACAAATACGCAGTGACCAATGTCCCATTTAACTTTTACACCACCAGCGAAATGTTACAGAAGATTCTGGAGAAACCACTGGAGAAGAAGGCGGGCAAGGTTTATGGGCCTCCCGGCAGCAAAACCATGATCTATTTTATTGATGATATGAACATGCCCGAGGTTGATAAGTACTTCACAGTACAACCACATACTTTACTGAAACAATACATGGATTATCAACACTGGTATGACCGACAAAAGCTGTCGTTGAAGGACATCCATAATGTTCAGTTCATATCAGCAATGAACCCAGCTGCTGGGTCCTTTACCATAGACCCCAGATTGCAAAGGCATTTTTGCGTGTTCGCCGTCAGCTTTCCCTCAGAGGATAATTGTTTGCACATTTACCAGTCCATACTGCAACAGCACCTTGACAATTCCACGTTGAAATTTAGTACTGCAGTAAAGAAGCTATGCCCCACGTTGGTGCAGGTGGCCTATTCGTTGCACACCAAGGTGGGGCAGAGTTTCCTGCCCACAGCAGTCAAGTTTCACTACACCTTCACCTTGAGGGACTTGTCCAATATATTCCAAGGAATGTTGTTTGCCAATGGGACAGCGATAAGCAATCCTAACTTGCTGATCAGGTTGTGGATGCACGAAGCCAATAGGGTTTACGGGGATAAAATGGTGGAGCGTCGGGACATTGACACCTTCCGCAAGCTGCTGCTGGAAGGCGTTAAAAAAGGGTTTGAGGAGGTGGACGAGAATATCCTATTTGAAGAGCCGCTAATCTTTTGCCACTTTGCTGAGGGCATTGGCGATCCCAAGTACTTCCCCATAGTGGAGTTTGACCATTTGAGCAAGTTGTTACATGAGGCCCTAAATGGCTACAATGATTTAGTAGCAGCCATGAATTTGGTCCTCTTTGAGGACGCCATGTACCACATCTGCCGCATCAACCGTATATTGGAAGCCCCCCGTGGCAACGCCCTTTTAGTAGGCGTAGGGGGCTTTGGCAAGCAATCCCTAACAAGAGTTGCCGCCTTCATCAGCTCCTTTGAGGTGTTCCAAATCCAGCTCAAAAAGGGCTACTCCATGCAGGATATGAAAAACGACATTGCTGGTCTGTACATGAAGGCTGGCCTTAAAAGTGTGGGAATCGTGTTTTTGATGACAGACGCCCAAGTGCCGGACGAGTCATTTTTGGTTCTGATAAACGACGTTTTGGCGTCGGGTGAAATTAGTGAGCTTTTGCCCGATGAGAATGTGGAAACTGTCATAAGTGCCATGCGCGGGGAGGTTAAGGGAATTGGACTGCAGGACACCAGGGAAAATTGCTGGAAGTTCTTCATAGACCGAGTGAGAAGACTTTTAAAAATCGTCCTTTGTTTTTCGCCAGTTGGGTCCACGTTGCGCGTGCGCGGTCGCAAATTTCCTGCGTTAATCAACTGCTCATCCATAGATTGGTTCCACGACTGGCCCAAGGAGGCCTTGGAGTCAGTGTCACGTAGATTTGTAGCAGAAATCGAGGTTCTACCTCCAGGACTGGTAAATTCTGTAGCGCTGTTTATGTCCTATGCGCACAGCGTTGTCAACCAATTCAGCGAAATTTACTTGACCAACGAAAAAAGGTACAACTATACCACGCCTAAGTCGTTTCTAGAGCAAATTGACTTGTACGCCAAACTTCTAACAGAAAAGGACACTGGCATTAAAGACTCCGTCATCAGGCTGCAGAATGGCCTTACCAAGCTGGCGTCCACCTCTGAGGAGGCTGACGCGTTGAAGGAAACCCTAGCAGTGCAGGATGTGGAACTAGCAGAAAAAAACAAAGCTGCTGCCGCCTTCATCGAAGTCTTGGCGGGGGAAAACGAAAACGTTGCCAGAGAACAAGCCATAGCTATGGAAGAGGAAATTAAAGTCCGCGCCATCGAAGAGGACGTTACAATAAAAAAGAAAATTTGCTCAGATGATTTGGCCAAGGCGGAACCAGCGTTGATTGCAGCCAAACAAGCTTTGAACACCCTCAATAAAAACAACCTAACCGAGCTTAAATCATTCGGCAGCCCTCCAGAGGCTGTCGTTTCAGTATGTGCAGCAGTCCTGGTGTTATTCTCCAAAAAAGGTAAAATCCCCAAGGAGCGCAGCTGGAAAGACTGCAAAGTGATGATGGGCAAAGTGGACCAATTTCTCAACGACCTCATCTACTACGACAAAGACAACATATCACCCGACGTTGTCAAAGCCAGCCAAGAGTACACCAAGGACCCGGAGTTCAGTGCCGAAAAGATCATGTCCAAGTCCATAGCAGCAGCTGGCTTGTGCGCATGGGTGGTGAACATTTTAAAGTACAACGAGGTGTTTGTGGTGGTTGAGCCCAAACGCAAGGCCTTGGACCAGGCCAATAAAGAACTATCCGAGGCCAGAGCCAGAGCTGGGGAGCTCAAAGCCAAGGTGGAGGATTTGGAGCAGAAGCTGTCGGTGTTAAGAAGTCAGTACGATGATGCCATGGAGGAAAAGCGCAAGTGTCAGGAGGAGGCTGATGCTACCGCCTACAAAATTGACTTGGCCAATCGCCTTGTCAATGGACTTGCTTCAGAAAATGTGCGCTGGCGCCGCGAGATAACCGAGTATAATGAATCTATCAAAACAATCCCTGGTGACATACTGCTGGTGACAGCATTTCTCTCTTACCTGGGGTGTTTCATGAAAAAGTACCGCACTGACATGCTGGAAAAATACTGGCGTCCCTTCTTCGGAAAGCTTGAAATACCTATACCGATGACGGAGGGGCTGGACCCCATGTCCCTACTGGCAGATGATGCGAAGATTGCTGAGTGGAACAATGATGGCCTCCCCACTGACCGCATGTCCAGTGAAAACGCCTCAATTTTGACCAACTCCAGTAGATGGCCGTTGATGATTGACCCTCAACTGCAAGGTATTAAATGGATCAAAACCAAGTTTGGGGAGGAGTTGAAAGTGGTTCGTACCTCCCAGCGCAGCTATTTGGATGTAATTGAAGATTGCATATCCAAGGGTCAAACTGTCCTAATTGAAAACATAGGGGAGACATTGGATGCAGTCCTGGACCCAGTCCTTGGACGGGTTTTGATTAAAAAAGGCAGAGCTATCAAGATGGGTGATAAGGAAGTGGACTATGACCCCAACTTCCGCCTATTGTTGCATACCAAGCTAGCTAATCCTCATTACAAGCCCGAAATACAGGCCCAAACTACTTTGATTAACTTTACAGTTACACGGGAGGGGCTGGAGGAGCAGTTGCTGGCAGAGGTTGTCAAAGCGGAGCGGCCTGACTTGGAGCAATTGAAGTCCTCGCTGACGAAGCAGCAGAACGACAACAAAATCACCTTGAAAAAATGCGAAGATAACTTGTTGTTCAAACTATCATCTGCTACTGGTAACATATTGGGGGATGTAGAGCTGGTGTTGAATCTGGAAACCACCAAGAAAACCTCACTAGAAATTGAGGTTAAAGTGGAGGAGGCTAAGATTACTTCCGTCAAAATTGACGAGGCCAGAGAGCAGTATAGGCCTTGTGCCGCTAGAGCGTCATTGTTGTATTTTATCCTCAACGACTTGTTTAGAATCAACATGATCTACCAGTTTTCCTTAAAGGCCTTTAGCGTGGTGTTCAGGGATGCTCTCAAACGAGCAGAGCCTGCTGATAAGCTCAAGGAAAGAGTGGTAAGCCTGCTGGATAGTATAACCTTTTCTGTGTTTATGTACACGTCCAGAGGTTTGTTCGAATGCGACAAACTGACCTTCATGGCTCAGATGACCATACAAATCTACATCCAACTAGGGGAGATTGTTGCTGAGGAGCTGGACTTTCTGCTCCGGTTTCCTGCCATAGCCAATCTCAACTCCCCTGTTGACTTTTTAAACAACATATCCTGGGGAGGAATTAAGGCCTTGTCCCAGGTTGATGAATTTAAGGGCATTGACAAGGACCTGGAGGGCTCTGCCAAGCGCTGGAGGAAGTTCGTGGAAAGCGAGTGTCCGGAGAAGGAGAAATTCCCTGGCGAATGGAAGAACAAGACTGCGCTGCAAAAACTGTGCATCATGCGGTGTTTGCGACCAGACAGAATGACCTATGCCATGCGCATGTTTATAGAAGAAAAACTGGGCTCCAAGTACATCACAGCCAGAAGCGTGGCCTTTGATAAGAGCTACGAGGAAACCAGCTCCAGCACACCGGTGTTCTTCATTCTATCCCCCGGGGTCAACCCTTTGAAAGATGTGGAAGCAATGGGCAAGAAGCTGGGATTCAAGTTCGACAAAGGCAACTTCCATAGTGTGTCTCTGGGTCAAGGACAGGAAATAGTGGCGGAAAACTCCATGGACTTGGCTGCCGAGGAGGGCCATTGGGTTATACTGCAAAACATCCACTTGGTGGTCAAGTGGCTGCCTAGTTTGGAAAAGAAAATGGAACAGTGCTCCGACAATGGTAATTTAAACTACCTCATATACAAGATTGTGTAATCAATTTCAGGTCATGAAAACTACCGACTATACCTCAGCGCTGAACCCTCCTCCGACCCTCATACCTGCGTCATCCCACAAGGCATTCTGGAATCATCCATAAAAATCACCAACGAGCCTCCCACAGGCATGTTTGCCAACCTACACAAAGCTCTTGATAACTTCAACCAGGAAACCCTAGAGATGTGCTCTAAAGAAGCAGAGTTCAAGGCCATCCTCTTTAGCTTGTGCTACTTCCACGCCGTGGTGGCAGAAAGACGAAAATTTGGACCACAAGGGTGGAACAGGAACTACCCTTTCAACGTTGGTGATCTGACTATTAGCGTCAGTGTGCTGTATAATTATCTGGAAAGCAATAACAAGGTTTGTGTGGGTTTAATCCACTTTTGTCTAACTTCCTCATTATTAGGTGCCATGGGAGGACTTGCGCTACCTCTTTGGTGAAATAATGTACGGAGGTCACATTACTGATGATTGGGACAGACGTCTTTGCCGCAGCTATCTTCTTAACTACATGCAACCTGATTTGCTGGAGGGGGATCTGTATCTGGCCCCCCACTTCAATGCCCCGCCCAATTTGGACTATACGGGGTACCACAAGTACATCGATGACAGACTGCCACCTGAAAGCCCATATCTTTATGGGTTGCACCCCAATGCGGAAATTGGTTTTCTGGCCAGCACCTCAGAAAATATGTTCAGGACAATTTTCGAAATGCAGCCCAGAGACTCCAGTTCAGCTGCCGCAGGAGGCATGTCCAAAGAGGACAAGGTCCGTGGTACTTTGGAAGATATTTACGACAAGCTTCCTGAAGAATTCCCAGTGCAGGAAATGATGGCCAAGGTTGAAGAGCGTACTCCGTACATTATTGTGGCTTTCCAGGAGTGCGAAAGGATGAATAATTTGACGCGCGAGATGAAACGGTCACTGCACGAACTAGACCTGGGGATGAAGGGTGAGTTGACCATAACCTCTGACATGGAGGAGCTACAAGAGAGCTTGTTCATGGACGCAGTGCCGGAGTCTTGGAGCGTCAAGGCGTACCCCAGCTTGCTGCCTTTGGGACAATGGGTGGGGGACTTGTCGCTGCGCTTGAAGGAACTAGAAGGCTGGACCTTGGACTTCAACATGCCTCCAGCAGTGTGGCTGGGGGGGTTCTTCAACCCCC
The DNA here is from genome assembly GCA_958502075.1 of Orchestes rusci. Lineage (NCBI taxonomy): Eukaryota > Metazoa > Arthropoda > Insecta > Coleoptera > Curculionidae > Orchestes > Orchestes rusci. The sequence continues at coordinate 3,645,126 of OY293313.1, read as the reverse complement.
AGTCCTTCCTCACTGCTATCATGCAGCAAACTGCCAGAAAAAACGAGTGGCCTTTGGATAAAATGTGTCTGATGACTGATGTAACCAAGAAGCAAAAGGAAGACTTCATAGCTCCCCCTAGAGAAGGGGCCTATGTCCATGGGTTGTTCATGGAGGGGGCCAGATGGGACTTCCAGCTCAACAGCATAGCAGACTCCAAGCTCAAAGAACTATTCCCAGTGGTGCCAGTAATATTTATCAAAGCCATAACCCAAGACAAGCAGGATTTAAGAAACATGTACGACTGTCCCGTGTACAAAACACGACAAAGAGGTCCGACCTTTGTGTGGACCTTCAATTTGAAAACCAAGGAGCCCGCCCTTAAGTGGACCTTAGCCGGGGTTGCAATTTTATTACAAGTATGAAGTTTGTTGTTACAATTTATTAAATATATAGAGTTGACAAAGGCCATTAATTTGCGATAAAAGGGCGACGATGGAATTTTTTATTTCCTGTTATTTATTTCATTAACACCTTTTCTGCGAGAGGGGAGTTGTTGACCTGGAAAGCGCCGGGTTTTTCGTATTTATGAGTTTTGTGCATAAATCATGATTTTTTTGTTGATTGGCTTTGTCTTGGAAGGCGAAAGAATGAGTCTTTGTTGGGAGTGCAATGGTGTGGATGGTATTTGCATAAAGTCACTTTTTACTGTGACGCAAATGTCTGTTGAAAATATGAGAAAATTTTGTTTTTTTTATGAAACACACTGTATATTTGTTTCATTATTTTTGATTGGAATTATTACTCTTCATCCACTGGCAAAATAACCAAAAACTCATTCCATTTTGAAGTTATGATTTTTTTTTAATTGGAGTTTTCTCCTAATTTTTGTTAGACACTCTGTATGATTTTGGAAGAAAATTTTATGCTTAATCCACTGGTGCAAAAATCAAAACTCCATCTCTTTTAGTTTTAGAGTTATGATTTTTTTAATAAAATTGGTCATTTTTCAATTTACTTATTTTTGAGCGGATTTTTCCACGAATTTTTGGGGATCACTGTGTATATTTCTTTAATGTCGAATTGTATTTGATCCAGTGGTGGAAAAATTTGAATTCCATCTCTTTTAGTCTAAGAGTTTTCTGATTTTTCATCAAACTGGTAATTTTTGAATTTACCAAATTATACCTAAGTGAATCTTTCCACGATTTGGGGGATCACTGTGTAATTTTTTTCAAAGTTTTTGAAACAAAATTTTATTCTTGATCCACTGGTGCGATAATCAAAACTCCATCTCTTTTAGTTCTAGAGTTTTGACAAATTTTAAGCTTATTTTTACACAAATTTTGAGAATCACTGTGTATATTTTTTGATGTTTTTGGAAATAAAAAATATGTTTAATCCACTGGTGCAAATGTCAAAATTTCATATCTGTTTTAGGGTGAGAGTAGTGTTTTTGAAAAAAAATGTATGCCCAATGTAGTGACGCAAAAATCAAAACTCCATCTCTTTTAATTTTGGAGTTGTTTTTTTTTCAATGTGTATTTTTTTATGTTTTTGGAAAAAAATGTCATGCTCAAACCAATGGTGGAAAAATCAAAACTTTTTTTTTTTAGTTTGAGAGATGATTTTTTTTTTGAAACAGGTCATTTTTCAATTTAACAAAAAATAATCTTGGGTGAAATTTTTCACGAATGTTTGGGAATCACTGTGTTTATTTTTTTAATGTTTTTGGAAATATAAAATATGTTTAATCCACTCGTGCAAAAATCAAAATTCCATCGGTTTTAGTGTGAGAGTAGTGGTTTCTTATCAATCTGATTTTTCAATTTTCCAAATTTCAAGTGCATTTTTCGAATCACCGTGTAAATTTTTTCAATGTTTTTGAAAAAAAATGTATGCCCAATCTAGTGATAAAAAAATCAGGACTCCATCTCTTTTAATTTTGGAGTTGTTTTTTTTTTCAATGTGAATTTCTGTATGTTTTTGGAAAAAAATGTCATGCCCAAACCAGTGGTGGAAAAATCAAAACTTTTTTTTTAGTTTGAGAGTTATGATTTTTTTTTTGAAACAGGTCATTTTTCAATTTAACAAAAAGTAATCTTAGGTGAAATTTTTCACGAATGTTTGGGAATCACTGTGTACATATATTTTTTTAATGTTTTTGGGAATAAAAAAAATGTTTAATCCACTGGTGCAAAAATCAAAATTCCATCTGTTTTAGTGTGAGAGTAGTGATTTCTTATCAATCTGTTTTTTCAATTTTCCAAATTTCAAGTGCATTTTTCGAATCACCGTGTATATTTTTTCAATGTTTTTGAAAAAAAATGTATGCCCAATCTAGTGATGCAAAAATCAGAACTCCATCTCTTTTAATTTTGGAGTTGTTTCTTTTTCAATGTGTTTTTTTTTGTTTTTGGAAAAAAATGTTATGCTCAATCCAGTGGTGGAAAAATCGAAACTTTTTTTTTTAGTTTGAGAGTTATGATTGTTTTTTTGGAACAGGTCATTTTTCAATTTAACAAAAAATAATCTTAGGTGAAATTTTCGGGAATCACTGTGTAGGTATATTTTTTTAATGTTTTTGAGAATAAAAAAAATGTTTAATCCACTGGTACAAAAATCAAAATTCCATCTGTTTTAGTGTGAAAGTAGTGATTTCTTATCAATCTGTTTTTTCAATTTTCCAAATTTCAAGTGGATTTTTCGAATCATCGTGTATATTTTTTCAATGTTTTTGAAAAAATTGTATGCCCAATCTAGTGATGCAAAAATCAAAACTCCATCTCTTTTGGTTTTGGAGTTGTTTTTTTTTCATTGTGTATTTTTTCAATGTTTTTAGGAAAAAATGTTATGCTTAATCCAGTGATGGAAATATCAAAACTTCATTCCTTTTAGTTTAAGAGCTATGATTTTTTTTTTGAAACAGGTCATTTTTTAATTCAACAAATTAATAATCTTAAGTGAAATTTTTCACGAATCTTTGGAGATCAAAGTGTATATTTTTTCAATGTTTTTGGAAAAAAAAATATCCCTGATCCACTGGTGCAAAAATCAAAACTCTTTTTTAGTTTGAGAGTTGTGATTATTTATCAAACTGGTCATTTTTCAATTTACCAAATTATTAAGTAGATTTTTTCACGAGTTTTTGGAGATCACTGTGTATATTTTTTTTATGTTTTAAAAAAAAAATCATGCTCAATCCACTGCTGCAAAAATCAAAACTTCATCTCTCTTAGTTTCACAGCTATGATTTTTTTTTGAAACTAGTCATTCTTCAATGTAAAAATTTGAAGTAGAATTTTTCCCCAAAGTTTTAGCGTACACTCTGTATATGTTTCATCCATGTTTTTTGATAGATGACTTCATGCTGAATCTAATTGTAAAAAAATCAAAATTTCGCGATTTGAAATTACGAACAAAAAATGTTGTCGAAGATCCAAAAAATCGAAATTATAAAGAAATCGAAAAAATCTATTTTCCGTGACCTGTAGAGTTATCATTCATATTTATGAATTTTAGACATTTTTGAGTTATTATTTACATATAAGAATTTTGGGTCTCTATTATACATTTTTGATTCGTCACATTGTTAATCGAAGGAAAACTTTTGTAAAGCAGTGCCAGAAGGGCCTACAAGCAAAAATAAGGCCGAAAACAGCACAAAAACGATAATGCCAAAAAAAAAGTTGTTTTCGACACACAAAAAGAACGTTTAGTTTGCGTTCACCTTTTTGGATTAAATACGACAACCTTTCAAGTTCTGTAAATGGTGGAATTCAATTTGGTTTTAATTTAGAATGCGACCTCAGCATGTGGGAGTTTTTTTTTGAGGGTGGAGGGCTTAGTGAGGCAGTGGACGATAACTCCCTGTTCCTTGGTCAATCCCAAAACCACTTATTCAATCCACACTCTTCAAAACCACCCACCACAATTGAACTCCCAAAAAGACTCCCCAACACCTTTTCCAAGAGAGGGATGATTTCACGGCCATCATATTTACGCCCGATCGGGTTTTTCCGTCAATTCCCGTTGTTGGAGCAACTTGGGGGACCGGGTGGAGTCCTGCAAACTTCGCAGTCGTGATGCTGCTGTCGCGCGGAAACTCTGGAGTTTCCTGAGAGGACGGTTTCTCACGACGAAAACTCGCGTTTCGAGGTCCCCGGTTTTGATGAGTGTTGAGCTACAGATGAGTGACAGTTTGATAGAAGATTTAGTTGCGGATTGGGATTAGTTAGGATAATTTAGTGTTTAGTTAGTGATCGGTGTTTTGTGTTTAGTGTAGGCAATTGACTTGGATAAAGTTTTACGCGTTAGTTCTGGTGAGTTTTTTTTGCAGTTGTGTAGGCGTTGGATACTTATTGATCATTGAAATCATCCTGAGAATTTTTTTTTAGGGCTGTGGTCGATTTCAGTGATCATATTTTAATGCGTAATTTTGTTTTGGTAAAAATGAATAGGGCACGGGATTCTTTGATGATTTTTCACTAAAAAACTCCCCTTGATGAATCTCATCAGAAGTTACGGTTTTCGATAAAATACAAAGTAAATGAGATGATGTACAGCGTGATCTGAGGTCAGTTCCAAGTACTATAAGTCAGTGTGTGATTTATTGCAGGTCAAGGTAAATACATCACGTGATTTATTTATCATTTTGAGTGAAAAACTTCTCCTGGTAAATTTCATTCAAAGTTACTGTTTCTAGGAAAATCCGCTTTGAATAGGATGATGTACATCGCGATCTAAATCTTCCGGAGGGCTGAGGTCAGGTTAACAGACTATAACTTGGTGCGTGATTTTTTGCCGGTCAAGACAAATACATCACATGATTAATTGATCCTTTTTGAGTGAAAAACTTCTCCTGGTACATTTCATTTGAAGCTACAGTTTCTGAGAAAAACTGCTTTGAATCGGATGAGATACGTCATTATCGAAATCTTCCGGAGGGCTGAAGCCAGTTTCGGATACTATAACTTCGTGCGTAATTTTTTGAAGGTCCTGACAAATATGTCACGTGATTTATTGATAATTTTTGAGTAAAAAACTTTTCTTGGTAAATTTTATTTTAATTTACAGTTTTTGAGAAATTTTGCTTTGAATCGGATGAGGTTCGTCACGATTGTAATCTTCCGGAGGGCTGAGACCAGTTTCGGAGACTATAACTTCGTGCGTAATTTTTGCAGGTCCTGACAAATATGTCACGTGATTAATTGATAATTTTTGAGTGAAAAACTTTTACTGGTGAATTTTATTTGAAGTTACTGTTTTCGAGAAATTTGGTTTTGAATCGGATGAGACACGTCACGAATAAAATCTTCCGGAGGGCTGAGGCCACTTTCGGTGACTATGACTTCGTGCGTAATTTTTGCAGGTCCTGACAAATATGTCACGTGATTAATTGATAATTTTTGAGTGAAAAACTTCTCTTGGTAAATTTTATTTGAAGTTACTGTTTTCGAGAAATTTTGTTTTGAATCGGATGAGGCACGTCACGAATAAAATCTTCTGGAGGGCTGAGGCCACTTTCGGTGACTATAACTTCGTGCGTAATTTTTTGCAGGTCCTGACAAATATGTCACGTGATTGACTGATCATTTTTGAGTGAAAAACTTGCTTTGGTAAATTTCATTTGAAGTTACATTTTCTTAGACTATCCGCTTTGAATAAGATGATGTACACGGTGAGGCTGAGGTCGGTTTCAGCGACTTCAACTTCTTGTCAGATTTGTTGTAGGTCAAAGTAAATAAATCACGTGATTTTTTGATAATTTTTGAGTGAAAAACTCCCGTTGATGAACACCATTTGAAGTTACACTTTGCAAGAAAATGCGGATGATGTACTTGTAATAATATAGGTTATGTGTATCATCACGCACACACTTAATCTAGATTGAGATATTCCGTGCTCCAATGCTTTTCGAAAATATCGCTCTATCTACCAACTGTAGCTCTATTTGCCATAATTCTTTATGAATCGTTTTATATGCCTTTTGCCATATTTCTGAATTGTATTAGGGTCTTGAAAGGCGTTAGAGGCAATGAAGAAGACAGAATAATTAGAAGGGTCTGCACAAACGGTCCGGGGAAAATTACGATTATTACTTGTTTGTTGCCCTTTCTTTTATTAAAGACTATTCCAAGGATCAAGTAGCTTAAAGATAATCATTTAATATAATAATAAAAATGCGTCACCCCATTTTCCTCTCAAATATCACGAACTCGATATTAAAAACTCAATTTGCACAGTCACTTAATATTCACAAAATAACAAGTAATCAGCATAATCTCATTTCCCCACAGAGCTGAAAATAACAAAATTAACCCCAATAAAATCGCTAAAGCAACACGACAACTCCTCCCTCTCGAAACTCCGCAACTTCCGAAAATATTCCTCCAACATGAAGGCGTGTTTTTACGATTATGTCCACAAGTTTTCGAAAACTATTCACCCCAACTGCTTTTCAGAATATAACATATTCTCGAAAACGCTTCAAAATGTGTTTCAAGGGTGGAGGATGCTTGGTTATGTTAAGTGGAAATTGTTCTGGTGGAGGTTACTGGAGAACAGTGGTTTTTGGTCAATTTTTATTTGATGCTCCATTGAACAGGCTCTATTTTTGTTGGGAAAAAACTACACTATATCACGTGATTCCTCATCATGTTCTGAGTAAAAACTCTCATATGAGAGACTTAAGTTGAAGTTATAGTTTCAGAGGGAACGGTCTTCGAACGAGATGATGTCCATGTCTTTTGAGTTCTGCGGTTTCAGAGGTTCTATTTTTTCTGGTGATTTCTTTCAGTTTTTTTAGTAAAAAGTCTCATATAAGAAGTTTTATTTGGAGTTATAGTTACAGAGGAAATGGCCTTTGAAACAGATGATGTCTCTCAGGACATTTAAGTTTTGGGAAGCTGTGACTTGTTTCAGCGGCTCTATTTTTTCTTGTGATTTTTTTTGGGAAAAACTGAGTACATTACGTGATTTCTTATAGTTTTTTGAATAAAAACTCTACTATGGAGGATTTTATTCAAAGTTATAGTTACAGAGGGAACGCTCGTTGAACCAGATGATGTCGTCCATGTCTTTCAAGTTCTGGGGAGCTTCGTTCCGTTGCAGGGGTTCTATTTTTTTCTGGTAAATTTTTTTAGAAAAAACTGAGTATATCACGTTATTTCTGATAGTTTTTCGAGTAGAAAGTCTCATATGAGGAGTTTTATTTGAAGTTATAGTTACAGAAGAAATTGCCTCTGAAACAGATGATGTCTCTCAGGACATTCAAGTTCTGGAAAGCTGTGATATGTTTCAGAGGCTCTATTTTTTCTTGTGATTTTTTTTTGGGAAAAACTGAGTACATTACGTGATTTCTTATTGTTTTTTGAGTAAAAACTCTCCTATGGAGGATTTTATTTAAAGTTATAGTTACAGAGGGAACGCTCGTTGAACCAGATAATGGCGTCCATGTCTTTCAAGTTCTGGGGAGCTTCGTTCCGTTGCAGGGATTCTATTTTTTTCCGGTAAATTTTTTGAGAAAAAACTGAGTATATCACGTTATTTATTATAGTTTTTTGAGTAGAAAGTCTCATATGAGGAGTTTTATTTGAAGTTATAGTTACAGGGGAAATGGCCTTTGAAACAGATGATGTCTCTCAGGACATTCAAGTTCTGGAAAGCTGTGATATGTTTCAGAGGCTCTATTTTTTCTTGTGATTTTTTTTTGGGAAAAACTGAGTACATTACGTGATTTCTTATTGTTTTTTGAGTAAAAACTCTCCTATGGAGGATTTTATTTGAAGTTATAGTTACAGAGGGAACGCTCGTTGAACCAGATAATGGCGTCCATGTCTTTCAAGTTCTGGGGAGCTTCGTTCCGTTGCAGGGATTCTATTTTTTTCCGGTAAATTTTTTGAGAAAAAACTGAGTATATCACGTTATTTCTTATAGTTTTTCGGGTAGAAAGTCTCATATGAGGAGTTTTATTTGAAGTTATAGTTACAGAGGAAATGGCCTTTGAAACAGATGATGTCTCTCAGGACATTCAAGTTCTGGAAAGCTGTGATATGTTTCAGAGGCTCTATTTTGTTTTGTGATTTTTTTTGGGGAAAACTGAGTACATTACGTGATTTCTTATCATTTTTTGAGTGGAAACTCTCCCATGAAAAATTTCATTTGAAGTTATAGTTACAGAGGAATTGGTCTTTGAACCAGATGGTGTTTTCCATGTCCTCTATTTTCTGGGAAGCTGTGTTCCGTTTCAGAGGCTATATTTTTTCTAGTGAATTCTTTAAGGAAAAACTGAAAAGGTCACGTGATTTGTTATAGTTTTTGAGTAAAAAATCTCTTGTAAGAAATTTTACTTGGAGTTATAGTTTCAGAAGAAATGGCCTTTGAACCAGATGATATCTCTCATGACATTCATGATTTGGAAAGCTGGGTTTCATTTCCGAGCGTCTATTTTTCCTAGTGATTTTTTTAAAAGAAAACTGAGTATGTCACGTGATTCCCTATAGTTTTTTTTGTAAAAACTCTCCAATGAAGAATTTAATTTGGAGTTACAGTCACAGAGAAAATGGCCTTTGAACCAGAGGATGTCATAAAATCCAAGTTTTGGAAAACTGCGCACAACTCCGAAGGCTCTATTTCTTACATCACGTGATTCCTCATCATTTTCTGAGTGAAAACCCTTTCATACAGCCAACCTCATTTCACCGAGAAAATCAAGCCAACATCCGAGTGCTGGTTATTAAAAACAGTCACTTAGCGGAGTATTTAGAAAGCGCGCATCACTAAATATTCTCCTTTGAACAAGCCTTCATTTCTGTCTCCAATCCCCCGGGAATTCCTCCTCAATTGAGGCACATAAATCGCTCGGGTTATCCGGCTGAACGTGTATAACTTTAGGCGATGCTGGTATGACATAGTTTCGACAAAATGTCGTGACATTGTGTGTTTTGATAGAGATACCTGGATAATATGATGATGACAACGAAAGAAATTATATTGCTTGCCAGCAACAAGATTTGATCAGACAAAGTAGGAATTCCAACAACCCCTTTCCAATTCAACCGAACGTGAAATTTCTGCGATATTGAGGATCGTTTTCAATTTCGCCGGTACTTGAATGAGAGCACGCGAATCTGGTCTTGTTAAGGATTCGGCAGCAGGAAAAAGGAGCAGGAAAAGATCGTGGATAAGCGAGACAATGGGCGAATCGACATGGTGTTGTGATTGAATGGCCTTAGGATGTGAAAATGGATATTTTTACCATCTCATCCCTCTTTCCATTTATTCCTGGTCATTATATAAAGGGTACACCTCGTCCATATTAATAATATTATGTCATGGGTAGCTGTGGTTTTCTTTTTCTATCATGACCGTAGGTCGTGGCTAAGTTCATAACAGTCACAATTGTCACTGAATATCATTTCTTGTCATTATTTGCCCTTCCCCTCTACCCGTGCCTGTTTTAATTAAACATGCCTACCCCCTTGTTAAGTTAGCAAAAATACAGCGACAGCACTTGTTAAGTTCTGAAAAGAACTAATTTTTATTTATAAAAAGGCGTAAAAACTCAAAACTTCTCAAAAAGTCGACAACAATACAAAAGTTAGGTTAGAAAGTGTATTTGATGGCTGCTATGTTAGTCAAGACATACGTTTCGAAACAGTTGCAATTCAAAAATGAGCTGACCGTATTTTTTATTGAAAACTCGTTATCTTACTACGACCCTTCAAGCAAAAATTTAAAATTCAGTAGCCTAGTTTACACCGACAACTTGGTCCGCGGACCAAGTACTAAATTCGAACTAGGATATCAGAACCGAATATTTGGTTCGAATGGTGTGAACCGTTGCGGACTAAGCTGGTCCGCTCTTGGTTCGGTACTCGCCAGCTGGTGTACCGAACTACACTTGATGCGATCTGGATCAAAATTATGAGGTTATGTTGATTGTTATTTTTGTGAATTGTGTTGGTTCTGAGTTTCTCAAGGCAATCTGAGCGTACTTACATATGTGTTGTTTGGTCACGAACTGTTTTTATTAATAATTTCGACACTTGGTCCTATCGGAGCGAACTAAACGAGTTATCGGTGTAAACTAGGCTTTTGTGTGAATCACCTCAAGGGTAATTGGCATGAGAATAAGACCTTCCGGTGGATTAGTTAGATTTAACAAGTATCAGCATTACCCTGCTACATATTTTGGCTAATGACAAAACTCTCTTCACCCTGCTCGTTGAATACAATTAGTATTGGTATTCTGTAGTCTGTAAGAAATAGAGACAAGAGACAGCTCATGAAATCTGATAAAATATCAACTGGCAACGTTGCGTTGCGTTCTGTCATGGTGCGTCCCCATGAGCTTATTTCAAGGACGACATTTTCGCGTCTTGCGATAGGATTGTTTCGAGATATTCCCTCCGTCATGATTCAAAATTATACAACCAATCAATACGCGTAAAGTGTCAAAACGCGTCCTCTCCGCTCATGGGGACGCACCATCAGTCTTATGTCATTAACGTCAGGATCCAGTCTGCTAAATGACGAAACTCCATTTTAGTTGTTATTATTGAAGTATTCAAAATAAGTGTTTGTCCGGACTTATTTTATATTTTTTGTGTGATTGATGATTTGTCAAGTGTTTTTGATGGTGTTTTATCCTAGAGGGTAAGTCTAATAATGGCTCTTACTAATTATTTGGTGTTTATCATGTTTATTTGTATGATGATGTCAATCCTTATCTTCTGCAACGCATTCAATTAATTTCTCTATAGATTTAAAGTGTTAGGGTAGATTTGCCAGTTACATCCCATACACCCTGTGTATGGGGGTATGGGATATGGGTCCGCAAGGCCTCCGTTTTTCGAAATACAGGCTATTAAAAGTGAAGACCTGAAGATGTTTTTTGTATACAGGGTGTTCCATTTATATCGCCAGTAGCGCCCTCTACAAGCTAGAGACATACTAAGGTCAAATTCGAATTACGCATGATAAGAAACCCCTTATCACCAATTGTCATCAAAAGATCGACATTGGTTCAAAAATAATTGAGAAAAAACAAAAATATTTCAACACCCTGTAGCTCTGTAAACAAGCATTTCCGGATATGTTTTGCCAGAAAGTTTTGTTCTGATTTTGAAGCGGGAAAACTCATCCCGTATTTGTTCGCAATATTAATGAAACACCCTGTATATTTCCGAAACCTGTCAAGATAGTTGAATAAAATTTAGTACAGTTGCTAAACTTTTTTAACTCTATACAGGGTGTTTATTAATTGGATGCCGATACTCAAGGGTGATAATCCTTGGATGATTTTAAGACAAAAAATTCATATGAACAAAGGTCCGCAAGAGCTTAATTTTCAAGATACAGGGTGTTGAATTATTGAAAAATAAATGATTTTTTTATAATTACTCTGATACTATTCCAGATATCTTTATGAAATTGGATACACGTCTTCTAAGCTTCAATATGCATTTTGTGATGTACAAACAATTTCATTATTTTTACCAGTGGCGTCCGTACGGGCTTTGCACTCAATATTTTTGGAGGAAAAACTTGTACGCCACTGCTTCCTTTCAAAATAGAAATCATTTTTAAAATCTCTATTTATTTCTGAGCCAATTTGTTCTCTTGATTTTTTTCCGCCCGGCGCATGGTTTTCGCTTAAAAAAATAAAATCTACTCAATTGCATTGACACCCTGCTGGTGTCATCCAATATTTCTAAATCAGTGGCGCCCTCTCCAACATTCCCATGCATTTTGATGCATGGAAGACGTGTACCAAATTTCAAAAAGATATCTGGAATAGTATCAAAGTGATGATAAAAAAAAGTTTTTTTTTCAAATTTCAACACCCTGTATCTTAAAATCTATGCTCTTGCGGACCTATGTCCATATGAACTTTTTGTCCTAAAATCATCCAAGGATTATCACCCTTAAGTATTGGCATTCAATTAATAAACACCCTGTATAATGAATGAAAACTTATTTTTGTACAACCTACACGTAAAGTTCACTTTTTAATGCATGCAAAGCAGGCGGAAAGTCGCTAATTTTGGCAGCCGGTCCTAAAAGTACTTTCGCGCCCGCGGGCGCAAAAGTAGGTCGCTTAGCAACGGCTCCTTGGATCCCAACGCCTCTGAATATAATAACCACGTGACATTTCAGCATACTAGAAGGAACTAATCACGTGACAATCTCGGTGGCAATGAATCCGCACGACAAAAGAATACGGGAACACACCTATATTGTAACCATGATTGACAGTTGTCACTTGTCTGACTTGTCAGCAGTGTAGTGCAGTGTATCGATTATTTATTTTTGATTTACATAATTATTCTTTTTTAAATGATTACAAACTGGTTGTACAAAAAGCACTGTTTGCACCACGTACGAAAGAATGATTTTGACTCGGCTAATATCTGCCCTCGCTTCGCTCGTGATGCTACTTATACCCTCGTCAAAATCATCTACTTTCCGCCCTTGATACAAAATGTACTATATTGTATAATCTTCATGAGTGGGATACAGGGACGGGTTCAAGAAAAATATGTGGCACCAATTTCAAGAAAAATGCAACCATCATCAGGTCTTCACTTGAATCAGTCGTTTCAAAAACTACACAAGTCACTAAAACATAATTTTACAGGAGAGACAAAAAACTGAATAATGAAGGAATATAAATAAATGAAGGAAAGATACTATTTTAGTTTGTTGTATAAGCATGTTTTTGATGTATATAATATACTTGATAGCGTTTTTGATAATGAGATGTCTCAAAAAAAGTATTTTTGTAATGTTGACTTATGCACTTTATGCAAAGAACAAAATAAGCCATATTTGTTTTTTGACAAATTATGTACAATCAATCAAAGACAATCAATACGAAGAAGAAAAACTTTATTAATAATACTAGAAGATACTTGGAAGATTATGGAACATAATCATATTCATTGTCGTCCTCTATCTCTTTGCCCCCTTCTACCAAGTCTGTAGTTGGCCATTGCAGGATCTTCTGATAAAATGGCTTATACTCATCAAGAATACTAGGCTGAACCTGTCGAATATTTTCTATCTTCTTTGGATTTATTGGAACGCAGTTATTTGGGTATGCTTGGTCTGCCAGTGGCAGGGCAACGACGTGATGTGATTTATTTCTCGATAAACTGAACGTGTGATAACGTAAACCATCAATAAACTGATGCGCTACAACAACTCCGCTTTTATTTTGGTTATATCCAAAGGACATGAATGACGATGGGTATATGATTGTTTTTGTTCCCTAGGAACTCTCTTGCCGAACGAATCATCGAATAAGCAGTTCCTTTTATAATGGAGAGGCCACAATTTACTCAAATTTTGAATTTGATGTCTGAATCATAAACACCTTGAAATTTGGACTGGCATTGGACATAATCGAATAATACTGATCTGGAACATAGATGCGATCATGTTTTTTGATCTTCCTTTTAGTGACTCCAAAATCTTGGTCATTTGGCAGAAATGAGTGTCCTCGAACTGGAAAGTGATGCTTAATCTTACGAAAACGTCCGGTGTCTGTCAAAGCCATTAAAAACCGTATGACAGTGTGGTTTTTGTTTTGTCCCGGGCAGTTGTCGGAGAACAGAAATAAATCTTGGATATTATCCCCCAAAAGATTGTCCATGTAGTGCAGCAACATTGAACAGACTTCATTGTTTGCGACACCTTCATGGAACACATAAAATACAGTCTCGTTCGTTTTCAAGTTTTTTATACCGAAACAGTTGACCCAAAGCTGCCGCCGATAGCATATTTCTTGAATGGGGATGTGCGGTAGCGGCAAGTTCTGCATAAAATCAAAAGTAAGTGCTGCGACACACAAAAATGGCAACCATAAAATATGGCGTGATTATTAGGCCAGCCGCATGCTCACCCCCTTCAAATCCCAAGCATTACCCGTATACAGAACAAAAATTCCGTGCAAAAACTACCCAAGTCAATGACTTGTGATGTTTTTGCTACGAACGTAGAATTCAACCTTCCTTTATTTGTGTAGCTTTGAATAGGTCTTGTGTCATTTTTGTCCAGAAGATGCGTCTTTTGATTTAGAATTTTTTGACGTTGAAATGTCATTTTCGCAAAAAAGTGACTTATGTCGTTTTTGAAACGACTGATTCACTTTTAATACCCTGTGTTTATATGAACTTTTATGTTTTTTTTTTTGAGCCATGGATTCGTATCTGAAGTACTGACATTTCCTCCTGAATCACCCTGGATACTGATAATAATTATATGGATCCACTTTACAATAAAAACAAGTTTAGTTGATCAAAAATATATATTTGCTTGCTGAAAAACAAGAATAGATTGTAGTAGTACAATGCTGTTAGGTAGGTGCTGTTATATTTAGTGTTTGTATTATGTGTATTTTCCTATATTTTAGTCTTCACATATTTCTTTTTTAACAGAAAAAAAATTGTCATGAATAATTTATATGATATAATCATAATTTGTGATTTTCCATCTGCTCAGGCTTTGTTACAGCAATTTCTGAGGCTGACTCCTCCTCAATACTCTCAAAAAAGAAGGCAAGTTTGAGCTTTGTTCACCACCTATAATAATCTTGATAGTATTAGAGATGCAAAAAAAACAATTTTCAGCAAAAAAATCAAGATGTCTTTCCATATTGTCGACTTCAAAAAAATCGTAATAAAAATAATATTTGATGTACAGGGTGTTCACAGATAAATGTTCCCCCCCTCATTACCTTTAAAATGTTTCAAATGAGAGTTTCATGGTTCAAATTGAATTTTGTGAAAACAAGGTGTTCACATATACAGGGTGTTTCAGAACCTCTGGCGTAGTCCAACTTTCTTATTTCAACTCGCAACCTTATTTTTTCTATTTTAGACATCTTCTGTATAGCATACCCTATAACCAAACTCAACCAATATGAAGATATTATTACACAAATTTGCTATTTTTCGAGCTTGTTTTGAAATGTATGGTATTATTTGGAAACCTGGGAAACGAGGTAATTGTTAATTGATGTCAACTTCTCAAAAAAGATTTGAACAACTTACAGGGTGACCCAATTGTATCCGACAATATTTAAAATTTAGATTCTACTTATTAAAATGAACAATCTTTATTATATGGACATTTATTCTGAAAGACGACGAAATAGCCCCTCGAATCATGACAAAATCCACTCAAACAATAGGAGTTAAATTCATTTTCAAAAAAGCTTCTGAAAAGAAACTAAATATTTTAAAGGTTTTCATAGAATAAAAATTGTTCATTTTAATTACTTAGTAGATTCCGAGGTAGAACCTTAATTTGAAATATTGTATGATAAAACTGGTGACCCAGTATGTATAAAGAGAATATTTCAACTTTTTTCTCTTCGCAATATAACATGTTAAATAGCCGAAATCAGTTTTAAATATTTTTTTAAATCTTTTCTAGCATTTGGAACGCTCTACTAACACAACTGTACAAGAAATTATGCGGAACTAACCCAAACTAACCAAAACCAACCCCATCTAACCAAAACTAGCTTAAACCAATCCAGACTAACCCAAACCAACTAACTCAAATTAACCTGAACTAACCCTTGTTATCGATAATTCATGACTTTTTAAGTGTTTTTGATTGTGTTTTATCGGGAGGGGTTGATCCAGTTATCATTTTCGCTAATCAACTCCTGTAAATGGTCTCATATTTGAATAATAATTCAATGTTTCAAAAACAAAAAACCTTATTACACGTGTTGTGAAATGCTTTATTAGATTCTGCAGCGTATTTAATTCGTTTCTCTGTAAATTTAAAGTGTCATGTTTCCGTGAAAATGAATGTAGGAAGGCGAGTTGGAATATTATATTCATCGCCGCTGTTCGAGATAAAAGCTAATAAACCCAATCTCCCGGGAATAATGATGACCGACATACAACTGAAATATTCAGAATGCTGCACCGGAAACGGATGATCGGGTCTGCGATGTTTGGAATTCTTAGGCAATATTGGGCGTGTCATTGGGAATTAGTGAAGAGGAAATATGAGATCTGCATCATTTTTGGTCCAATCAGAATACGAAATAAAAATTAACATGAAATCCTTATTCAGCGTTCTTATTACGTTTTTAAAACATAAAATTTCTTTTCCTAAAAAATCCATACCAAGCACCCCAATGAATTTTTCATCAAACATCGTCCAATTAATATTCCACATTTAATAATGAAGCTCCTCCCAATCTGCTTATTTCCCAGCTCTTCCAAAAACAGAAAAATCGGCCTATTACTTTTCCAGAGTATATCAGTTTAAAATTTTATGTGATATAAATTATGCATGGGTCTTTTGTGAAGGAATTTGATTTGGCTTGAGTGGATCGAGGGTAGTCTGGAAACAATGAGAATTATTTTCCTGAATAAAAGGAACGATTTGTTGTGACAGTTTTATGCGACGGTATTTTTCCGTCGTTTCAAAGGAGAGTTATGTTTTTTTTATTGAAATGTTTTGTTTCACTTTGATGTCAATTTGTGACTTTGAGGAGAAGAAATTGGTGAGACAAATTTGGATCCTTATATTGATGGGCTTCCTGGTAACATTTGATTTAGGGAATCTTACTCACAATTTTTTTTTTACGGTTCAGCATATAGACTTAGCAAGAACTGGAGCCACTCAAAATCCCATGGAACCATTGATGACAGAGGAAATCCAACCATCATTAACTGAAAGTCAGAGAAACAGTAGAAAGAGTCACCTTATCAAGGTTGTCGTGTCAGAAATAATACCCCGGCAGGTCGTTACGTCTGAATACTAAGAAGAATTTGGATAATGATTAATGGAAGAAATCCAGGATAATCAGCCTAACTAAATATTTAACTTGACCAAATTCTATTAGTCATTAAACGTTCCCCAGTTGACTTTATACCCTGAATACCAGTCTATTCTCTCAGTGATATTTTATTCAACACACTATAAACTGTCGAGTGTTTTCCCTCTGCCTGAACTTTGTTTTCACTGAAAAGGTTGGCGCTTTTGTCCCGTGCACGTAACGGACCAAGTTTCGTATTATTCTTTGGCACAAGTGGCCTCTTGAATGAAATGTTGAAAAATGGATGATATTTTTGCTATATGGACCGGGAGAATTGGAAGATTATGAATATGTGCTGCCTCGGGGTATTGGGGATTATTTATAGACTTCGGAAAATTCTGTTTGGTGATGTTCCAGGATTAACTCTGTCCATAAGGCAATGAGAACACCAAAGATAACAGAATTTATGGACCTTCCACAGAGTTAAGTGTGTGCTGCTTCACGTTAAGGATAAGTATCTTCTCTCCATCTGTGATCCTTATGACAATTTCCTTAATTCAAGGAGATAAGTCTGTGATACCACAGGGGTATTGAGAAGACCAAAGACAACAATTTGATGGACTTCATCTCGTTTTCCAATAGGCAATGAGAACACCAAAAGATGACCGATTTCATAGAGGGATTTAAGAATGTGCTCCTTCTCGTAAAGGATAAGTATCTTCTTTTCATCTGTAATATTCATAAATATGTCCCCTATTTATGGAGATGAGTCTGTAATACCACAGGGGTATTGGAAACACCAAAGACAACAATTTGATGGACCTTGTCTCGTTTTTCATAAGGCAATGAGAACATCAAGGATAACCGAATTCATGGACTCTCTATAGAGGGAGTACTGACCGTATTTAAGAATGTGCTCCCTCTCGTTAAGGATGAGTATCTCCTTTTCATCTGTGATATTCATAAAAATGTCCTCTTTTTATGGGGATGAGTCTGTATTACCACAGGGGTATTGGAAAGACCAAAGACCACAATTTGATGGACCGTTTTTCATAAGGCAATGAGAACACCAAGGATAACCGAATTCATGGACATTCTATAGAGGGAGTCCTGACCGGATTTAAGAATGTGCTCCTTCTCGTAAAGGATAAGTATCTTCTTTTCATCTGTGATATTCATAAAAATGTCCCCTATTTATGGAGATGAGTCTGTAATACCACAGGGGTATTGGAAAGGCCAAATACAACAATTTGATGGACCTTATCTCGTTTTTCATAAGGCAATGGAACACCAAGGATAACCGAATTCATGGACTTTCTATAGAGGGAGTCCTGACCGGATTTAAGAATATGCTCCTTCTCGTAAAGGATAAGTATCTTCTTTTCATCTGTGATATTCATAAAAATGTCCCCTATTTATGGAGATGAGTCTGTAATACCACAGGGGTATTGGAAACACCAGAGACAACAATTTGATGGACCTTGTCTCGTTTTTCATAAGGCAATGAGAACATCAAGGATAACCGAATTCATGGACCCTCTATAGAGGGAGTACTGACCGTATTTAAGAATGTGCTCCTTCTCGTTAAGGATGAGTATCTCCTTTTCATCTGTGATATTCATAAAAATGTCCTCTTTTTATGGGGATTAGTCTGTATTACCACAGGGGTATTGGAAAGACCAAAGACAACAAATTGATGGACCGTTTTTCATAAGGCAATGAGAACACCAAGGATATCCGAATTCATGGACCTTCTATAGAGGGACTACTGACCGGATTTAAGAATGTGCGTAAAGGATTAGTATCTTCTTTTCATCTGTGATCTTCATGACAATTTCCTCTATTTATGGAGATGAGTTTATTAAACCACAGAGGCACCAAAGACCTAATTAAAAGTATTGGATTCTAGATGTTTGCTCCTACTTTAAAGAAAATGATGCAATGGACATGATCTTATAATACTATAGAAGCAATTCTAAAATGTTTGCTCCTCCACATTCAAAAATGACAAATACCCACAGGTTTCGGAAATCATGGAATACAATTTGGTAGGAAATAGATCAGAAGTCTGGTTGGTTACACGGATGCTTCCAATGTTAGGGCCGGCATCATGCCACTGATCCCAGTACAAGTCTAAGCATCCTTCTGAAAGATACTACAACTCGGTACCAACGGAAGAACATCTACGTTCTCTCGGACAGTCAGGCAGCATTGAAAGCCGTGAACTCCTGTCGCTTCATATGGAAGATCTTGAAAGATTGCCCACACGACCTAGTGAATTGAGAAACAACAGAGTTAAGTTTTTCTGGCCTCCTGGCTACTCAGGGATAGAAGAAGAGAATAGTTTATGTACTATCTGTCTTGATTCAACGATGATATAGATTTGTTGCTTAAGAGCTAAATGGTCAACGTTTCGCAAGGTCATATTTGCATCCTCAGAGCGTCAGGAACAAAACAGAAGGTATAACCCAAGTGTTAACATGACCATCATGATATGCTACTTTCTTCTACGTTTGAGAAAGTGTAAAAATGGTCTATTTTTTTTTTAATTGGGAGAGAATAGCCAGGCTCCGCACTAAACAACAACAACAAACAACAAGAGATTGGTAAAGCGAAGAATATATGGCTTGGAATAATTTCTCAAGTATATAAATCTGCTGATAAATCACTTAAGCTATCTGTGTGCCATCAACAAAAATCACTTTCGTCGTTTGGAACTTAATTTTAGTCTGTGCCTCGTCTGGTTTCAACCCCCAATAACCCAAATTATTATCGATTCAAGGCTGTCTGAGAAGTTTCCAGTTTTATCTTGAACAGCGGTTCGAGGGCACGTATGAAATAAATCTAAAATGGTTTTTCACAGCTGGACCGCTAAACGTTAGCTGATTGCCTGTGGTAAAAATGGCGACGGTGATTGATGACTGGTGTGTTATTTCTGCAGCAGCAGCGTCACGCTGGAAAATGTATTGATGTATTACATGTCGTGGGGGTATTTGGAGGATGTTAGTGTGAAATTTGACAGCCTGTTTGGTGTTGCTGTTCGATTATGGAGAAAATATAGTGTGGAAAAAGTTTTTTTTATCATCAAAGTAATTCCTTTCGCTCCGTTCGGACAAGTCATCCATAAAATTCACCCGAGACGGGGTTTAATTTTTCAAGCAAAGATCATCCATTTTCATGTCAGGCCTGGTGAAATTGCGGCCGAAATGATTGAATTATGCATGATCCATTTAGCAAAGCCAACAGAAGTAGCCCATAATAGAATCTTGCATGACAATTGGAACAGTCCATACATTACCTGGTGAACCTTTCCAGTAAAATATCGACACCTTCAATTCGTCTCTCAGTATAAATTATTCAGCAGTTACTTGGCTCAAGCTAGACGTTTGCCCTTTTCTCCGGCAAGAAGATAAAAAATACTTTTTCACAATATTATTGGGTATGATATGCCTTTTATACGATGAAAGGATTTCAACGAGCTTTGAAATGGGGTTCGGGGATCATATTTCGGTGAGAATATTTCGATTGATTGGAGGAAATTCGTTGAAGATTATCACAACCCTTGCTGATTAAGTAGATAAGAACAATATGTGTTATATACATTTCCAGAACAAACTTCCATTCTGTCACCTGAACTCATTTCAAGCCACAAAGCCGTCTTCATTAGAGAAGTTCACTGGAAATAAATGAAGAAATCAGAACATGGCGTTGAGGTGAAATCCTCAAAAGTCAGGGGTTATTAACTCAAGAGAGAACATTCATGATTTATAACTTGGGGGAAACGCAGTGCGGATGTTCGTCTCGGTAATTGCGTACAGATTGACGAGAATTGTTAATATTCTGCAGACACTTCAGAGGAATTTAATCGAGAAGATTCCTAGGAGTTACAGTAGCCTCCAAGCACACAACAATCTTTTCCGCAACATTTTCTGCATGGGTCCATTAAATCATTCGAACAGCTGACCAAATGTAGCTTTTCAATTTACTTTTCAGTGGAAAATAGGCGAGTCGGAGCATCAAATCTTTTTTATGACGAAGCGGTGGTCATAAAGGCTAGAAGGAACGTAAAAACAATTTTATAGGTTTGTCGCAAAGCAGTAAACTCGACTCGAGGTGCCAGGATTGCCATCATTCTGATTTCTGGACCGGTTCAGGATATTTCAATATTCAGGTGCGGTTTCGGGGCCTATGCCTGAGGACGGTTGCGGACAAACATGTACATTGGAGTTTGTTGGGTTGGCAGCGGGTGCGATAATTTGGGGTGACGTGATCCTTTGTCAAACATAGGTTGAGTTCGAGGGATCAAACTAACCAAATGAAGCCTTAATTCCCTCTCCCGACAAACAGCACGGAATAACTCGTATATCCGAATCTAATCATACACAACCTCTCTCCATGCAGTCTCCATGGAAATATCCACTCCAATCAGCCAAAAGTTTTATGCACCTCATTACATCATCTCCATTATAATGCCATCAAAACGCCACCCTATGCAAATCATGTTTATGATTGCAAGAGAAACTTGAAAACTAGGCTTTAGGCAATTTGCGAACATCCCAAATGTGATTGAAACTTGGTTGCACTGTCTTTATGTAATTGATGTGCTTCGTCAGCCTTAATCGCACCTCCTCAATTTTGACAAAGGGCCTTAATAACAATTAACATATGCTTTTAGTCTTTGTGGATGAGTTAAGCCCAAGACTTGACGCTTGAGTGACTTGGAAAGCCAAGTTTCGGAAAGCGATATTGGAGTGGCGAGGGTTATGTTTACTCAAACGTCCTTACCATTGAGAGAAAGAGTTTGGACTCTTCAAAGAGGATGACTTGAACTTATCTGTAACGTATTGGACTCATCAGCTGCGAAGGATTTGGCCTTCAGACTCGACAAAAAAAAAACAAACACGTAAACAGCAATAAAATTTGCCACGCTCTTTGTTTCTCGTAAGAATAGTAAAAAAAAAGAATGAGGTATCAGAGAAAAGAATGAGTTACTTCATTTCTGGAATGAGAGGGTGGTTTACTGCGGGAGCAAATTAGGCCCTAGCTCAATGTCGGAGAGAGGGTAGGATAAGCGCCACCGATTCAAGACTGAATAAGTTGGCTCGGTCAGCTCTTGTAGACTGCTAATTAGATCAACAGGCTGTCATCCTGGATTGCGAACCGTTTTATTGATACTTCAATTTTAATCACTATTCGTGAATCGTGGCTGATAACCCCCCAAACAGACTTGATGAAAAAAAAAAAAAGAAAAACAAAGCTTCCGCTAGTTATGAAGATCGTAGACTCACAAAAAGAGATTGGAGGATGCAATGAATCATCAATATAAAAATGAGGAAACAACATTTGACAAAAACAGATCAATCATCAAAAGCGTGAATAAATCAAATCTCCATTTCAATTTGTCACAACAGCGCTGGCCAGCTCGCAGCCACTATATTTGGCGGTGGTCCCAGATTGAGCGTCAGTAAATAAAATATATTCCCATGATTGTTCGGCTATTGTACTTAGAATATAGCATTCAACTGCAAGCTCCAAAAGCGAACAAGCTCTTACAAAGCGAGCAAATCGGCCAAACTGCTTTCGTTCGAAATCTACTATTCTGCCCGAGAGCGCTCTCCTTTTCTACGATTTATTCTCTTTGACTATCTT
Organism: Orchestes rusci; assembly: GCA_958502075.1. Classification (NCBI taxonomy): domain Eukaryota; kingdom Metazoa; phylum Arthropoda; class Insecta; order Coleoptera; family Curculionidae; genus Orchestes; species Orchestes rusci. The sequence continues at coordinate 3,622,706 of OY293313.1, read as the reverse complement.
AATGGAATCGTGCTCCGGTAAACATGAAGATGGAATTCCGACTGATAAAACTAGTTGAATGTTGGAAATTATTTGCTGAAAGCTTACGGAACAGCAAACTTATTTTATAATGCTGACTTGGGATTAAGCAGATATCACATTAGGATCAAAGGGAATTTATTTTTAATCCTACAAGAAGAAAACTGTGAATACGAGCTCAGATAAAAGAAAAGCCCGAGGCCCGATACTCGCTACATTCTAAAACATGACGCCCATGTCGAGAGATACCATGATTTATGTATGGTCTCTTGAAAGCTCTAGTTAGACGAGCGGGCAAATATCCTGCGGTAAAACAAAGTGCTCCTTTTTCAATGGATCATGTTCAATTAGGTGTGCTTCACTAAAGAGATGATAAACACACTTGTCTCCTGATAGACGATACTCGAAATTCATAGAATGTTCAATGGTCATTAGTTACATCGCGCAAACTTGACGGGTCATCCGCATTATCACTGGGAGGGTCCGTTGAGAGGGACAATTTATCCTAACTCAATCGATAGACTGGATAATGCCTGCGAGAACACTAATGAAATCTTAGAGCTGACTTGGTCTTTAGGGTTGTGTCTTTGAGAAATGACTCGAATTAAGGAAATTGTGTTTTAGAGCTTCCATTCTAGAACTCAAAGATTCCGCCACTTGTTATCTCCAACACTTCACAGTCTCTAGTGGATTCGGATTATACATACAACGGTCTTCCAAGGGTCTGTGTAAACGGAAAGAAAAAACCTCTTACCATTTACTGGGAGTCCACCATTCCTCGAGGAAGTTAGGGTTGGCAACTGAGGTTTTTTGCCCCCTATCCTGTAACCACAAGAAGACACTCCTGCTCCCCTTGTTAGAAACTTTAATCAGTCCTCCACCCACGTACAGCAGCTTTCAACGCGTCCAAACAGAAGCAGGGAGTTCGTTAAACCGATTAGAGGCACTAATTTGCAAAACAAGGGCACGCATTCGAACAATGGGTTTTAAAACAGCAATGCCGGTCGACGACGACGCTTCGAGCGGCTTAAACTCTTCAAGTTCTCTGATCTTCGATGCGAGAAGCCGTCCAGGAAATTCCGAGATTACTGCTTCTCCCGCATTAGACTTAATAGTCGAGGGAACGTATGCCGGAGCCTTTTACGAGTCTAGTCGACACGCTCATCAATATTTCTCTTGGAAATTTATTCGCATCATTCGGAATATACTTCGACAAAGTTATAAAGTTGTAATAAAGCTGCCGATTTGGACGAGCACAAAGGAAAAGTTTTCTGGGCCCTCGGATGGCACGGGGTAAGAATGAAATGGAGTTGGATAAATTTCGGCAAACTTGTTCGAGATAATTTATTTTTCTGTTGGAGGTGACAGATGGAAGTTACCACTTGACTTGGATTATGTCTGTATTGATTAATCTGACAAGACCAAAAATATAAAATGACAATCATCTCCAAACAAATTATGAAAAACCCAACCGGATAGAATTTTCTCAAATATTTAAGCCAAAGGATTTGGTGGAATTGAGGAAACAGTTTAGGCTTAATCACGGCCTGGATCGGCTGAATCAGCCGGTCGAGCTGGCGCGAACGAAGGTTCAGATTAATTCGAGCCATTGCACAGTTTGGGGAGAGATTGAGCAACGTAAATAGAGTTTAAGTTGAAGCGGATTATGGTGAAAGTCGGGAAGTTGCAGGTGGAGCTTCCGGTTGTAATCTCTTATGTATTGAAATATGGAAGTGAATTTTGAGCTCTTGATTTGCAACTGGCAACAAAGTGTAATTGGATAGGAGCCAAAGAGACTCGACATGATAACATTTATAAAATATAATTACCTCGCATTTTTGTCTCAAGCATTGTTCAAGGTAGGATCAGACCGTACTTGAGTACGCCTGATATTTGTCAAGTTTCTCTAAATCAACTTAGTGAATCGAGGAGTTTGGGAGTTGTTGACTTATTTATAAAGTGCCGCTTGAAATCCATAAAATTGTTGATAACTTACTGATTTGTAGAGTAACAACTTTCAAACTTTCCTCACCTGTTAACAATAACTTCAGCTACTTTCCCTGAAAACTTCAGAGAAGTTTGGACTTATTGACGTCAATAATTTCTCTAATCGCATTTAGCTCAGTTATTTTTGATATCACCAATTTTTTTCCAGTTACAAAAATGTCTTGAAATTTCACAATCTATCCATAGCTCATAAAAAAAATCGAAATACTGCGCATTTTTGCCTTGATATTCCACTTTGACGGTTTCGAAAATATCACCAATCGAAAGAGTATCCCCAAAAACTCCTTTCCAGCAAAAAAAAAATAATTTTTGGATATTGAAATGTCACTTTGACCGAAAATGTCACCAATCGAGAGAGCAACATCAAACGCCCCTCCTCACCAAGGTTTATTGACAAAATGTCAATCGACCTCTCTAAAACAAAAAATATTTGGTTCAACGTCAAATAAATTTTAACTAGGAATTTTTTTTGAAAATTGCCAAATGAAAAATCGAATTTCCACTACTATAATTGACTATGAAGAGCAAACCTTGAGGCTCACCTAACTCAAGAGTCTTAGAAGTAACTCAGGGGGCTACGGTGGCCGAGCGTGTAACACGCCGGCTTGAGAGACCGTTAGTTCTGATTGACGTGGGTTCGATCCCCGCGGTGAGCAGAAATTATTTTCTGTTCTGTATTTAGTGGCACTCTCACTGGCTAACGCTACTGAGTAGACTGCAGTATTGATAATTGCTGACAGTCGAAAAGTTTAATAGTTAGCCCAAATTAATTGGTCCTGCTAGTTCAATATATAACTAGGTGATTTTCTCCATCATCAACTTAGTAAGAACTGCATTGGTCCTGGGGTTGGCGAAAAGGGTCTTAAGGCCTACTCTCCGGGCAGTGGTTTGCCTCCCCACCAATACCAATACCAAACTCAGAATGCAGAAAGGGAAAGCTAGAACAAACTGTTGTTTTGGGGGTTGGACGTTGAAGATCCAGAAGCTGAATAAATACTCCTAGCTCATCAAAATTCAGCCTACATTGCCATCATCCATTATCAGTGCAACACTTCGAAATGGGATAAATTCAACCAGAGGTCCGTCGAAAGGCTGAAGGAATTAGCCGCATTACCTTAATTTGCTTCTTACCTTTGCAAATGTGGAGATTTCCCTGACTGCCTATTAAGCCACCTGACGGTGGCCCAGAGGACTTGGACGTTGACAGGGATTATGCATTACGGCTTTTAAGGTTTGTGCAACATGATGGCTGACTAGTGCATGGCTTTATTACAAGCTTAGATGCGGCGAACGTGAGCTTGTCTCGATTAGATTCGAGAGATATGAATATGCATAGCGCCTGCCCCCTCAAAAGCGGCAAGAAGAGGGAATAATAAAATAATGCGAAAGCGCTTGGGAGGCGTTTGTTGTCTTGGGGCACACCCGAGGTTACAGTTCTTTAGAGAGAAAACCACAAACCTCGACTCGTTGCTACCGTCCGGTGAGATGGGATCGGATCCATTCAAGGTAGCTACCAACCACGCCAATCTCGTCCAGCTTTTTGACAGACACTGTCAAAGGCCTTTGACATATCAGTGTAAATGACGTCCACCTGACTTCCCTCTTCCATGGAAGTGACAAGGAAGTTATGGTGGACACAAAGGTTTGTGGCAGTGGAGCGCCCTCGAAAGAAGCCATGCTGTTGAGTTATATTGATCGGAAAAGAGTTCCGAGCTCCCAATTTTTCCGTTGAGCTAGGTTCTACTGAGCGCTTTGATGTCGTGGTCACAAGTCCTGGAACTTCTCAAGAGCTCGCTGAATTTTGTTTTGAGGCCCCTCACATTCTGGTAGTATACGGCGACAATCTCTTGGACAGAAACGTTGGATGTGGCTGTTACGTTTGATCCAGAATAAGGGTAGTATTTGAAAATCTGACAAAAAAGGATCAGACAGCACAGGAGGATTGATATTTGAACCATGCGGAATAATAAAAGTTATGGCTCCGACTAGTTATCAGGGGGCTCAACCCGGTGATCTTGCTGTACCTTTGGAAGAGCTCTATTGGGCAAACCCAATAACACCCTCAACCTCTTCATTTATTTCACAATTAAAATGTACGTTCATATTGAGACACCCTTTACAATTTCTGGTTCATAATTCGCTTGGATATGATTCGCCTTTACTTGTTGCCGACACCAAAGTTAAACCGGTTTTGCCAAATTTAATCAGAGCAATTGCCATGGAGAACGTGTGTACCTTATTTAACAGCTATTCCAACCGCAAATAGTTTGGAAATACGGATGTTATGTTACGACTATGGCAATGGGAATTATGTATGCGTGCCAGGCAATACCCTAATGAGTTTCAACCTAGCACGTTGATGGCTTAAAAATGTGCTAATCTGCCTGCAGGTGCTAATGAAGCTATATCTGTCATTTTAGAATGCGTTGAAGTGGAGTCTGTATCAGACATTGATGATTGAATAATAGTTTCGACCCCATCAAATCCATAACCCCACTCATCACCCTCAAGCTGAGAGCTATTAATCCCTGTAGTTATGTAAACAGTGTGTACAAGATAAGAATGTCTATCACGAGATACGGAGATGGTTAAATCAGAGAGAGGTTGCGCATTTTCAAGCCTAACAACATGCTGTTTAGAATGTTTTAAAAGTCCAATTAGTTCTGGAGACATGCCCAGAAAACCCAAATTCGCCGATTTTGCTTTAATTTTTTTGTGACGTTACCTGACGATATGGAACAACAAAAGACACCATCTCATGGCCACTTTTTAAGCTCTACAAAACAGCGTAGTCACCGCCGATCGAACATTTCAAAGGACGAGACAACGATACATGGAAATTCGCAGTACAAGCTTACTTGGATGATTTGGAATTGTGGGACTATGAGTGGTACCAAAAAGGATGAATGAAAAAGGGCAGGAAATGCCATTCCAAGTTGGTCTTATCAGTTGAAGCGGTGACAATTTGACGAAAGTATTCCAGGACAGACCAGGAAAGTAGGACTTCTCCGTATTCTTATCACTACAAAGATGGAAGACTGTGGTTCGGTTGAAGAACATGTGATCCGTATTGTCACGAATGCTCAATAGGTTCGACAGTGAATGATGAGAGAGTAAACCCTGAACAAACAAAGGAAATAGGTAAGGCGCCTCTGCATCAAAGCCAAGAAGACAGGTAAATGGACAAGAAACAGAAGAGCACTAACAGAGTATAACAAGCAGATCAGGGCAGCTAAAAGTCGTGATGGAACTTCTGTGAAGAGCTGAACTGCCTTCCGGAAACCTCAAGGATCCACAGGGTCCTCGCGAAAGAACCGTGCCGGGATCTTGAAGCTATAAACAAGTACGATGGCACGTTCACCTCCATGGAAAAAGAAACTCTGGAGGTCCTGGCAAGACACCACTTTCCCGGTAGCCGGTTTCTTGATACAAATCAAGCAATACAATCATCTCTGGACGTAGGCCAAAACTCCACATATGTGCCTAACAACAAGATGGTTGCTGATTCCTTAACTAAGCAAGGAAGCTCAGAGGTTGTGTCAAAGGCCAGACTGCACAAGCAAGGAGAGTGTTGGATATAATTTGTGTGCTCTCTGAACACTGTCGTATAGTGTTAAGTGTCGTTTAGTGATAGTAGATGAGGTCTGTGTGACCTGGGTAGCCGAAGGGCTATAAAATCCTACCACCTTCGAGATTGTGCAAGTGTAAGTGAAGGATGGGCTCTGCGAGGACTGCATCGAAAGTGATGAGACGATAGAACATCTACTGTGCCAATGCCCTTCTTTGAAGGAATTACGCCTCAGGAATATGGGACAATACTACCTTGAAGACTTGGAGGAAGCGGCAAATGTGGACATCGTGCTAATTCTGAACTTCGTTAAAACCATGGGATGGTTTTGATCGATGAAGAGAAAGATTGCAGGGGGACACCTCTTCAAACAAAGGCATCACAATGGGCCATTTGGCCTCCGAGTGAAAGCAATGCCGAGCAGGAAACTGTGGGGCAGGGCATACCCTCCACAACCTAACCTAACCTAAGTAGAGGATCGAGAGTCATGTGGGTACTCTCCTCACTCATTTCGTTAAGATGCTTACTATTTAGCGACAGTTGAGAGTCTGGGGAAGCCACTACTAATTTCAAGTGACTAGCTAGTCGTCGAAGAATGGTTTATGATGATATTATGGATATTGATGATTATAATGATTTATTGATGAATTATGACAATGATAGGAGGCTGATGGGATTCAGCCTGTACTGTTCATCAATCTATTCAGATCAGTACAATCTTGGACACACTGTATATTCATTTCTGCACTCAAACGAAAAACTATACTAAAACTTATATGCGTATTATATAGATAAGGGGTTATCTTTGTATAACTTCCAACATAAACCAACCCTTATCACACTATAGTTTCCAGTTCGCAATCCCCCTAGACAACTTCCGAAACAATGCGGTCACACATAACTAGATTATCTTGGAAATCAATTCGGAACCCCTGCAACTGGTCTTGAATGTTCATCAAAGGACCATCATAAGTCCCTATCAATTACCCCAACTAGCCGACAAGGAACGGGCAAATCACCCTTAATTGATGTGGTCCATCAGGCCGCAAACTCCACATAATAACTTGGTAACTCCGCATGGTCTGATGGACTGGTTAACCGATTGGAGATCTGTTTTTTGGTGCTCAACTTGTTTTTGAACTTCAATTTGTAATACTTGACACTTATTGGTATCTTCATAATTTGACAGGATATGATGGTCACTTTCTCTTTTATCACTTATTCTAATGAATTACATCCATCCTCTGATTTTGAGTTCTCGCAGGTGGTTGGTCATCTTTCTGATACACCCTGTACATTTTTTTGATGATTTTGGAAGTTAATTTGATGCTAAATCGATTGGTGAAGAGCACGGACAGATATCTTATTTAGTTTCCCAAAAATATTTGTCATTGTTTTTAACAGCTGTCAAGCACTCGCGGCTGGATGTAGCTCCCATGCACCAACCACAGTGTTGCCGTTTGCCTCATCTCTGTCAGTGAAAGTTGGGTTGGGTTGGGATTGTTAGGGAAAGTGGGGACGGCAACACTGTTATCATATGGGAGCTACATGCAAAGATGCAAAGCCAGGGAGATTTCCACTTATTAATCTTTCAGTCACGTGATTATGAGCAGGGTGATTTCCGATAAAATTAGGTCGTTGCCATAGCAACATAATAAAATGCAAGCCTATGATTGGTTAGAATTGACTGGTAGGAAATTTTCAACTGTAAATAATTTTCTTATTTATCAATGGATTTTGGTGATTTTTGCCTCCATGTTCAGGATTATCAACACAGTCTCATTATCAGTTGTTGAAAATCCACCTATGTTGCAAATGATGAAGTTTGGCGCCCGAGGAAATTTTCAACTGCAAATAATTTTTGCCTCCACTCTCTGAAATATCAACACAGTTCCGTTATCAGTAATTCAAAATCAATCCCTGTTGCAAATGATAAAGGTTGGCGCCCGAGGAAATTATCAACTGCGAATAATTTTATTATATATCAATGGATTTTGATGATTTTTGTTTCTAAATTCTGAAATATCAACACGATTCCTTTATCATTAGTTGAAAATCAACCTATGCCGCAAATGGTGAAGTTTGGCGCCCGAGGAATTTTTTAACTGCAAATGATTTCTTTATTCATCAATGGATTTTGATGATTTTTGCTTCTACGTTCTAGAATATCAACACAGTCCCATTATCAGTGGATGAAAATCTACACTTGCCTCAAATGACAAAGTTTGGCGTCTGAGGAAATGCTCAACTGCAAATAACTTTTTTATTTATCAAAGGATTTTGATGATTTTTGCCTCTTCGTTCTGAAGTATCAACATAGACCCATTATCAGTATTTTAGAATCCACCTATGTCGCAAATGATAGTTTGGCGCCCGAGGAAATTTTCACCTGGTAATAACCTCCTTATTTATCAATCGACTTTTAGCAATTCTTGCCTCCAAGTTCTTGAATATCAACTTATTCTCATTATCAGTAGTTGCAAATCCACTTTTGCCGCAAACGACAAGATTTGGCGCCCGAGGAAATTTTTAACTGCTCATTACTGTTTTGTTAATTGTAAAATTTTGATGATTTTTGCGTCATGGTAATGTTGAATATGTGCGCACAGCTTGATAGAGGTAAATAGGTTTAATGTTCCACCATGATTTTGAGTTCTGCGCAGGTGGGCGTGTCTTGTCAACCGGTCAGTTTTCCGTCCGTTTTTACAATTTGTGTTCTCAATTGAGTTCTGAATGGATTTATCAATTTCTTAAAATCTTTGTTCTAGGCTAGCGCTTGTTTCAATATTGGAGGCCCAAAAGCGACCGATGATTTTTCAAATCAAAATCTGTTTTCTCCATTTTAATTCAAACAAAAATGCATCAGCTATAGGGAAAATGCAAAATATCTCATTATACTCGAGAACACAATAAACACAAGGGTTAATGTTTAAAAATGCGGCCGCGCATCAGCTTTTTATAATTAAATCCCCGTAGATTACTTGTAAAGTCACGTTTTATAAGCCGGGAGTGAGATTAGGTGGGGCCCTTTTTTGCACTTTTTGTTTGGCATCCGGGTACTTTTCATTTGTACGAATTAACTTGCTACTTGGGGTCGTTGTTATCCGCCGAGAAAGATGTAAATTACCTTGATGAGGTGTTTTTTGAGGTCATGAATAAATCAATTTGAGTGCGAGAATGTCTGAGTGGCGGACGGGTAACTGAACGGTGGGTGGGCACCGCCCACATCCCCACGCGCAAATATAATCTGTTATCATTAAACAGAAAAATAAAGAACAAGGCATCATTGTCAAAAGAAAAAGCGCCTCGAGCTTCCACAATACTCAATTCTAAGAATGCGGTAATTTTTCTTCGGTCACAGATTTTACTACCGTCATTTTTCATGGGAGAATTACCTTGGCTAATCCTCAAGGAAGTATAAATTCTGATTAAATGCCGTTGAAAATGGAAAAATTCCGCATCGCTTTTCGTCGATCAATCTTTATCCGTGAGATTTTTTTGAATATACCAAGGTTAAGCTTCATGTCAAGATGCGAAATAAATTGCGGATGCGCCAGAGATGTTAAAGGGTGACAAGTGAAAAACTACAGCAAGGAAAACGACAAGACCCTGTCGTTTATATAATTCAACTTGGCAACGTTGACGCAGTGATATGTGTCAAATGTACAGCCGTAACTGCTTCGCAAGGTTGTCAGATTTGATTTTGCAATTCCAACGTCAAAATCCGCTTTTCACTATCTGGTTAATCATGATTCACATTTTTCTTCAGGTCAAATAGATTTTCCTGTATGTTAACCCACATTTCAAGTTCTGCGCAGGTGGGCGGGTCTTGTCAAGCGTTCAATTCTCCGTCCGTCCATTGTATAGACTTCGCTTATGATACTTGGTGGAACATTTTTGGAAAATTATATTCTTTTGTGGAGTGTGTTCTGGTAACTTCAATTTCACATCTAGATTTTTCAAAATCCTGATTTTAAATTCAAACAAGATTTTGTGAATTTCTTTATAGAAGTGACTCTGTTAAAACTATTATGAAAATATCTTTTTCAAATGATAAAACTACTAAAAAGTGAAAGAAATGAAGATAAAATAAGGAGACATTAAGCGAAACGAGAAACATATACAGTCTCATCCAGAAAATGTGATCACAGAAATGCAAATAAGATTTCACCTGTCAACTCAAAGCACCTCCTGAAAGTCCAAAAATTGCTCAGTTCATGCCAGGAATCGGAAATCAAACTGAAACGTAAATAAAAATAAATCAACCCTACACAAGCACTACATTAGACCGTCCCATCTTTTAGCTGGACAAAGTTTTCCATATAAATGCCACTGCTGAATTGATAGTTGCACATGAAATTATGCAGAAGATAAATCAAACATTCGAACTATATCCGACGAAAGTTATAACAAGTTTGATGATGGATCACCGGGTCGAGATTCCATTGATGAATGTCTCCTTGTTATTGGAAGGATCAATTGATAGATGTTGCAAGATAATTTACTAATTAAAGCCGCTCACCATTTATCTTAGAAAATAAAGAAGTGCCTATCGTGACCTCTCAAATTATGAACAAAATTATTCTTGGATGCATCCCTGGAGAGCGGCACATACACAAAAACATATTTCATCTCCCTACATGGAGGTGAAAAATGAGACGCTAACTCAGCAAGACACGGCAAAGAGTCTGGAATTAGACTGGAAGGAAGTTATGCATATTCGAGTGATTTTTTATTATCCAACCGAATCAGCACAACGGAATTCCAAATGGCGCTGTTGAAGCGGAAAACATGTGACAGTAAGTGCGCTATTTTGCCAAAATGGCATGGCTTCTAACGTGCTCTGGAATGGGCGAATTGAACGTTTGGGAGTACGTAGATGATAGTTTTATCGGTAGTTGTAGCGACGGAATATGGTGTCGCTGTATCTGTGGAAAAATAGATTTTGATTTACTGCGCAAATTGATCATCATAAGTTGATAATAACAAGGCCCGCCCACTTACCTAGAACCCTAATTGATGTAAGTCCAACATGTTGAAACAGAATTCCAATTATTATTATTGGGAAGAAGTGTGAATCATGATTGGTCAAGTTGTGAAAAAAAACTTGATGTTTTTCAGCAACTGTGACGTAGCTTGTTGACCAGAACCTACAAAAAACAACAAGAATCCGGAAAATTGCTGAGAGGTTCTCTAGGATATCCGGCAGAAGTGCCCATCCAGTCATCTTGCATAACAATAACATTTTCGCCAGGGCCTTTGCTGACAGATTCAACCCAACAACCTTGGAAACCCACAAGTCGAAGACTCACTGAACCTCCACCCTATTAATTCTACCGGACTATTGCCCATTCTTCCTTTGCATCTTGGTATTGAAGATATTCAACAGATCAATCTGGAGGAGCTCAAAGACATGATCAATCTACTCTAAACTACAACAAAATAATCAAGAACCTCCCAAACAACATTCTCCAAAAACTTCTCGTCATCTTTAATTCCTTCATCAAAATTAACCACTTCCCACAACTTTGGAAAAGCGCCAACATCGTCATGATTGCCAAAAACCTACAAAACCCTTTCCTCTACGGTCCTGGCAAACTACTGGAAAGAATCTTGAGGGACCAAATCAAACTACAGACCAAAGCACTTGAAGGTATCTCTGATCAACAGTTCGGCTACATGGAGGACCATGGTACGGAGCTCCAGGTTGGAGGGACGCAAGCCTGGAAATTCTCCGGACTTAAAAATGGCCTTCGATCTGTCTGGCATTGGTGCATTCAAGCAATCTGAAGATCGGACAGAAGATCTCATCATATCATTTTAGTTTGCAGAAGTTTCACTCTTGTGGGTAACTACTTATTAAATAAAAAAAATTGTTTGACAAGCTGTCATATAAACAGGAATGACAACAGACGCTTGACACTCGGCAGTTGTAATGAGGGGATAAATGAAGGGCCTCGAGGTCTGCCTATCAGAAAATGTGTTGTATGTAAGGGACAATGAGATCAGGTTCAGGGTGCACAGTGGGCTCCACAGCCAGGATACAAGACAGAAACACTTCGTTATCAAATGTTTTATATGTCAAGTGGATGGTTCAACCTCAATAGTTACCTGACAAAGGTCAAAATATCCTCATAGCTCCACAGAGTGTTTTTCTCCTGATGTAGTCACTCTATATCCGATTCTATTTCTCAAAAACCACCAGAGATATTGAGGTGAGCTCAATTCCATTGGAAAGAGGATCAATTTTGCAGGATTTAATCAGGATTGTGCTACCCACATCTCTTCTCAATAATCGTCTGTCAGAGGTCAAAATCTCCTCATAGCTTCCAAAAGCTCTATATGGGGCTCTATAACTCAAAAACCAATGAAGGGATCGAGGTGAGCTCAACTTTGTTAGAAAAAGGGAAAAAATTGCTGTTATTAATGTGGTTTGCGTCATCCACAACCCTTTTTTGTATATACCTCCCAGAGGTAAAAATAAACTCATAGCTTACAAGCACCTCTTATGCCTCTATATTCGTCTTT